>OX940903.1:15857615-16365115 GCA_954871355.1 Cabera pusaria | reverse complement strand
ATTGTATTTCTCATTGAGAGCTGCCGGAAAATTGGTTATTACGAATATCATCAAACTAACATCATTCTTGTTTGTGTTGATGCGTATCGGTTCATCAATTGAATCGATGTTTTTAAGCAAGTCACCTTACTATGAAGCTAAGACTGACAGATGTCAAATGTGATCTATTAAATTGACCCTACTATATGTATTTTTCCTTATATTGCACAAAGAGAGGGAATGTGTGTTTACCAAAAGCAAAATATTGCTGCGTTCTAACCACTATTTGTTCGGCATGTAGTTCTTCATATATATATGGACAATACTTTTTTTTTATATATATCATGTAGGCTAGCGTTTGATCATTATCTCCCCTGTTGCTAAGTGGTGATGCGGTCGAGGATATAGAAAAATCTATATACCTCTAGCGTCAAAGCCGACCAATCTCCTACTACACTACTGTACTCTTAGTACGAGTTTTCATCGTAAACGCTTATGACATATCTCACATAGTTTTCGACTTTACGAGTTTTCATCGTAAACGCTTATGACAGATCTCACATAGTTTTCGACTTATTCTGGCTCCCTGATTGGTCTAAATGTAGTGTAGTGTGAAAACCACTAGAGGCGCTGTACTGTTTTTCATACAAAATTTGTTCGATAAACGATATCGGGTTTGGTATGAAAACTCGTACTAAGGTCCTCAAAATACGGTTTGTTAAAATGTAAAATCTTTGCGAATTCTTTGGTAAGAACGAATAGTGCGCTGAATACAATATCCCACTTTTCTGCAACAACTTTAGTACAACAGCATAAATAACTGACACTGTTGTTTCGATCCGAATCTTAAGTGTATTATTATATTTATGTTTTAACCGACTTCAAAAAAGGAGGAGGTTTCTCAATGCGACCGTATATATTATTATTATTTTTTGTTTGTTCGCGGATAACTTCGTTGTTTATGAACCGATTTTGATTATTCTTTTTTTTTGTTGGAAGGGAGATATCCCAAGTGTGGTACTATGGTAATTTTATCGAGGTCTGATAAGTATCTTTAGAGATATGGAGATAAACACCTCAAAATTGGTACTGAAAATTAATAGCGCGGCATTAAAGTCGGTTATATTTAGTTTTTTAAACGATCTTATTATTGTATTGAAGGCAAGAAAGCCTTCGACAACGATCTCATCTGAATGTGTGTCAGTGATGATACGGTCTTGAATAAAAATGATGATGTGATGTGTGCACTTTTGAGACATGGTGTTGTGCTATCCAAAGTCAACTACTACATAAGAAACACTAAACACCGACAAAATGCGATTGAAGCTAATACCACAGAGTATATAATAGGTACTAACTAATACTTTCAATAATACTGGAAGTAACACAACACTAATAGGCCGTAATATAGGCAAGTACAGGCATACATCAGTAAATACTATCCCCGGTTACTAGGAGCACATAAATTATGTGTATGGCACTTTATTACGCGTAGTCTTGTAGAAAGATACAAGGCAAGGCAGCCCTGCCTAAGTAAAAATAACGGTAATTTGGCTGTGAACATCAAAGGACCCGATTAGGTTTTCATCATCGTCCTCGATGGAGCGCGAGATCTTTGTAATTGAATTGCCTTTGCCTATTTCAGGGCTCATTCATCATGAGCGATCCTGTTAACCTTTTCCTTTGAGTGTGCCTAGATTGTAACGCGCGTGTATTTTCAGGGATATTTCAACGTTATACGAGACGTGACTGATTGGCTCCGTGGTGTATATATGTAATAGTAACTTAATTGGGAGTAAGTGGATATTTTAATCTAAATTGTCTTCTTCCCAGCTAAGTATTAACAAACTAGCAAGCCCCGGTTCCACACGGGTGAAATTTATAGAAATCTTAGGTCGGACGGCGCGTTGGCGGAAGTAAGGGATAGATAGATAGACCTTGACTTATAACCTGAGGGCGCTGGTTTAAATCTTAGTCGTGCATCAATGGATGTTTCTATGTGCATTCAGCAGCACGGTTCCTAAGAGTCAGACCATTCTAGACTGTGATTCTAGGCCTAGCGTGTTCACCATTCTCGACCATATTATCGCGAGGCGCGCCTCCCGTTCGCGCACCTTACGTTGGTTAGATTAAATTCATAAATATCTGAACCAAGTTAAACTATAGAACCAAATCCAAGTGTCCGGTTGGTACGAGAGCAGACCAGTAGCGTCTCTTGTTGTCGGACGGAGGCCAAGACCATAATAGTAGTAAGTATGGGTGTGTACTAACGTGACGTCGCGACAGCAGGGTCTGGTGCAAAGCACGGGCGGTGCGGGTGGCGGCGCGGGCGGTGACCGCTCCGCATCGCACGCTCCACTCGGCACGGCGGGCGCGGCGCAGCAGCCCGGCCCTACGCCTGACCAACACCTTTTCTGCAAATAATCCAATGTACATATTCAATTATTGTTTGCAAAATATACGGTTATGTTATAAGGTGGAGTTGAATCTAATAGTGTCAGAGCAACGTGCGATGTAAAATGATGGGTTTGTTAGGTATATGTAGACGTTAGCGCTTTCCTATTACTTTTTAGTCCAGGGAATATGATTTTTTTAACTTTAGCGGAATTACTCAGATACAACAGGTACATTAGCCACTATCCCACGAATCGCTGGAATTTTATGCATGGAGCATTCGCACGCAAAATACCCAAATTAATGCATATTTTGCCTTCACTTAAAATTTTTCTTGACCAACTTTGTAAACAGAGCAACACAGAATAAGCGTGAATATAACAGAGTTATGAAATTATTTAACGACTTTTTTGGACAAATTATTTCAAAATCAAAATATTTATCAACCGACTTCAAAAAAGGAGGAGGTTCTCAATTAGATATATGTTACCACAGAACTAGGTAATTTATTAATCGATTTGGAAAATTATCTGTTATGTTTGAGAGAGTATACCTACTTTCCGTTTGGTCCCAATTTCATCGAGATTTGATGAGTAGTATCTCCAGAGATATAGAGTTGCTACTCTACCTAATAACACTTTGTTAGCATAAAAGTGTGCTATTTCAAGTATATCAAGTGCAGTAACCGTCTAATAATGACACTGAACACCACAGATTTTATACACACACATAGTTACTGCGCAAGTCCGGTAGAACCAGTCCCAAGTGGTACAACTTCAGATAGCGAGCACAATCTCATAAACAACAACATGGCAAGACTATAACTATAAATAATAGAATGTCTAATGGTACAGGTGCTTTAGCATCTGGTCGTACTCGTCTGGTCTCTCCATAAATCCAAGTTTTTTTTAACAAGGGTATAAAAAGGTGATATGTACGTTTTGTTTTATATTATCTGATAGGCTAGCGTTTGACCACTATCTCGCCTGCTGGCAGTTTTTAATATTGAAAATGAGAAATGTATCGTATTTTAATAGGATTTATCGCAGTCTCACTAAACCATACCATTCTCAATTCAATATTCCTATGCCGGGCAGAGATACATAGTGCCTATACGTGCGCCGACGATGTAAGACTGAATTCTGAAATAAGGTAGTTTGTGTTAGACGCCCAAAAGACATTTGTATAATTTTACTATATTAATACTTATTGTGTTTCAGTAGGTTACATGTTTAGTTTTTTACCTACTTACCTACATACAAGGTGATATATATATATATATCTAGTATGATATTACAGACGTTTAGGTTACGTTGCAGTTGTGTACCCATTATTCCATTCAGATTGAATGGAATTAGCCTTGAATAGAGGACAAACAGTCTGACTTTCAGGTTTATAATATAGGCCAGGGTGTATATGCTATAACTCCTGTTTTGTGCCAAATACATTTGCCAGCTTACCCAAACACTATTATTTATAGTTAAACTATCCCGCGGTTATACCCGCGTAGGCATCTTTGCCGTAAGAAGATCGCGATAAAAACCTAGCCCATGTGATATTCCAGGGTCTAGCTAGGCTATCCACACACTAAATTTCAGCTCAATCGGTTGAGTAGTTTTAGCACTTTTAGCGTGAAGAAGTATTGTACACACACCAATTTTCCCCTTTATAATATTAGTAAAAAGTAAGATAAACATAATAGTGTACATAATAGTGTACATTATAGTTGTTCCATAAAGTAGTGTCTCAATATAGTAGGTACATTACTTCAACAGCAGACTGTTGCAGTTTCCTGTACATGCTAATTGTCACAACGTTAAATATTAATTTCATCGCCCTAGGAATTGTAATCAAGCAGTTTTATGAATTACTAGCTGTGGCCAGCGACCGAGTATCCTTTGCTGAGATAAAAGCATCCTATGTTTTATTCCAAGTTGTACTGTGTGCCAAATTTTAACGAAATATATTCAGCAGTTTTCGCTTGAACCAGTACCTAATAAACATATATTTCACATTTACATTATAATATTAATAGGATCTAGCTTCGATAAATAGCTTTAGTACAAGATACTGAACAAACTTTTGTTTTAACATCTAGAGAGAAAACAACCAACAATGTGACTTACGCGCGAGCACTCAAAGTTGACTCTTATTTAGAAGTTACCAAATGGGTCATACCGTGGTCAGTAAGAAGTAAGTGGTTAATTGGACCGTATGGTCCAGAGGAAGACTCAATCAGCAGTCTCGGTTGAAGGCAAACTATTTGTGGCCAAATAGCGGCTCGATAACAGTTCTATTCAGAAAGCGTATTTATATCTAATTTATATCATTATGATGAGTTAAACTTCTCTTCTCTTCGTCCTACCACCTGTATGCGGACGATTTGCAGATTTATGTACAGGCACCTCTTGACCATCTACCTGAAGCAATTGGTTTAGTGAACCGTGATCTTGGGCATATCACAGACTGGAGTTTGGCATATGGGCTTAAAATAAACCCAAGTAAAACACAAACCATCGTTCTCGGCAGTTCTCGAACAATATGTAAAGTTGATTGGTCAAAGGTTCCTAATGTAATTTTTGATGGTGTAGCTATTCCCTTTAGTAAAGAGGTCAGGAACTTAGGGGTCATTTTTGACGAGTGTATAACATGGAAACCACAAATTAACTCTATTAGTAGGAAAATTTTTGCATCTGTAGCATCACTGAGAAGATTACGTAACTTTTTACCTACCGCTACCAAAGTTGCTCTTGCTCAATCTCTCTCGCTTCCTATCCTAGACTATGCCGACGCCTGTTATCTCGATCTCACGGAGGACCAGCTTAACAAACTTGAGCGCCTTCAAAACGTCTGTCTAAGGTTCATATTTGGGTTACGTAAATATGACCATATCTCTCAATTTCGCGCTAAGCTCAAGTGGCTTCCTATACGTTTTCGCCGGAATACACATATCCTCTCCCTTCTTTACTCCGTCCTTTTTATCCCATACACACCATTTTATCTTAAAGAACGATTTGAATTTCTCGGTAACTCGAGTTCTTACTCTCTTAGATCTGCTGAAGGATTATTGCTGAGTGTACCAACACACAGCAGTATTTTCTTTGATAGGTCTTTTATAGTGCAGTCTATTCGCTTATGGAATGGGTTACCCAGCTCAATCAGAGGAGCACAGTCACTATTGAGCTTTAAAACTAAACTGTACAATTATTACATTTCGCAGCTGTACCAGGTTTCAGTTAAAAATATTGAATAGATATATCATATTCGTATGTATGTATCTATAATATAAGATATAATTATCGTATGATATATATATATATTGTGTATCTGTGTATATATTTGGGTGTATGTGAGTATATATGTATATGATATGTGTATGTATATGTATAACTTATATAATAGCTTAATACTTTGTTTTATTTTCATACTATTTTTTGTATTCTTTTTTTCTAATAATATTTTTAATTTCAAATTTTTGCAACACCACCTACCTATGAAAATCTATTTTCTATTCCTCTCCATACCCGGTTGTCTGGAAGAAATCGCTTTTAGCGATAAGACCGCCATTTGTACTCATTCTTATAATTTGTGTCTGTTTCTATCTGTTATATTTTTTTGGTGTGCAAATAAAGAGTTATTGTATTGTATTGTATTGTAAACGATTTACTTACAAATTAGAATACTTACGTCAAGTATTTTTGTCTAATGACGTCGATGGTCAAATGACGCAATGACGCCACCGTTTTGAATGAATGATATACACACATACACACTTCAAACTTTATAACATCCCTTTGCGTCAAGGGTTAAATAATTAAGATAGTTGAAAGACTAAAACAACTGACTTCCATGGCGCGCGAGTCAGTTTCAGTTGCAAGTTTTTTTTAAATACTTTATAGGCTAGCGTTTGACCACTATCTCACCTGTTGGTAAGTGATGATGCGGTCGAAGATGGTAAGCACGCTAGGCCTAGAATGGGAACTGGCTCTCAAGGATAGCTGCCGGAACACATTAGATGTTTGGTGACAGATTTTCTAACTTGAGGGTGGTAGCTGGCCAGGCGGACACTAGATAGTGTCCTACCACCATGCGGGGTTTGTTGGTTTCTTAACGATGTTTTCCTTCACAGGAGGGCCACTGTAAGAAGCGCACATACATTTTTTGATAGAAAAATCCATTGGTGCACGGCGGTTTGAACTCGGTATAACGGCATCAAAGCCGACCGTTCTCCCGATTACGCCACTTGGCCCTCAAAAAAGTTTGAGACGTTTGTCGACATATCTCTGGAGTTACTTATCAGATCTCGATGAAATTACAATGGACCCCTGGGATATCTCCTTTTCAACAAAAAAATAATAATCATTTAAATTGGTTCATAAACGACGAAGTTATCCGCGAACTACATAAAAAAATATATTTACGGTCGAATTTGAGAAACCTTATCCTTTTTGTAAGTCGGTTAAAAACAATATAAAGTTCTATATAACTATTAAAAGTTCAACATTGCGATTGCCGCGCGCGATTCTAAAAATGCAACTGAAAAACAAGCTGAATGTATTACATGAGGTAATGGAATTCAACAGTGATTCAAAGAGGACAAACTGTTATAAAAATACCATATATGCAGTATGACATGCTCATGTCCCAGTTACGATTTTGATTTAGTAATAATGTGCAAGTGTCCTAATTAATTGGTTAAACAAGATGAATAGTAAAGCTTAGAGCTTTGATTGCCCACGGGTGCGTCTTGTCGCAAGCGTCTAATAGAAGGAGATGTAGCTAGACAGTTCTATAACTGCATCTCTTTTCTTAACGACGATCACCGATCGAAATTAATCGCGATTCATGTAGAGACTACCGGCCCAGAACAGGTAAATGAAATGTTGATCGTCCAGCAAATAAGTTAATGAGATATTTAAAAGAGATCTAAATACGGTCTAATGCTCTATGCATAGCAGTAAATGGAATCAGGCGTATGACGGTCATAAGCGTCACCTTGTTATGTTCTTTTTTTGTCTATAGCAAACACAAATACAACCAATCTTACCTGATATTTTGGCTTTTGATAGTGTTATTATCTATTGAATTGTGGATAGTGTAACAATAGATACTAGTATGTAAGATGGCAAGCAGTGAGACAAGGCGCCGGACAACTGATATTTGTCCAATCACCACACCGTATCTGCGTGAACCCGTCTTACAAACTGGTCGCAATAATATAATATTATTCACACGCCTTCAATAACGTCTAATCGAATAGAAAATTTTGGAACTCATTAACCTTAATTATCTAATTAACAATGTATTCTTAGAATGCAATCCAACCGTTTAAACGATAACTATAGAAACACCAACTCATAAGCAAACATGCGGCCCGTACTTGGTAAATGTTAATACGATGCTCTTATGAAACCTATCGACCATTTCAGTGCAAGTTAACGACCGACCTATGTAAATGGGAAAGTAGACTAAGCATACTTTGAATTGTTGTTATGTAGGACGTACATAGATATGTAAATAGACGGTTTCCATTTATAAAAGGTAGATTACCAGATCAATGCTCCATAAATGATCATATTACAATTACTGTCAACTAAACGCCGACGAAAGTGTTTAATGAGATGACGAGAGGTACTTGAATGAATTAACGCTTAGTCAAAGTTTCAACCCAAAGAAAAATGTACAATGGCCCTCCGGTGAAGGAAAATCATCGTTAAGAAACCCCCAACCTAGCATGGTGGTAGGGCACTATCAAGTGTTAAGTTAGAAAATATGTCGCGAAACATCTAATGTGTTCCGGCAGCTATCCTGGAGAGCCAGTTTCCCATTCTAGGCCTAGCGTGCTTACCATCTTCGACCGCATCATCACTTACCAACAGATGAGATAGTGGTCAAACGCTATTCTATAAGATATAAAAAATTAAAATATTTTTTTTATACATCGTATAGGCTGATGTTTGACCACTTTCTCAGTTATAAGGTAATCCATGATGCGGTCGAGGATGGTAGCACGCTACTGGCTCTCAAGGACGGCTGCCAGAACGCAATCGATGTTTTGCCGATAGATAGATTATAGATTTTTCAACTTGAGGGTTGTAGCTAGGCAGGCCGGGGGCTAGGTATTGTGTTTCTTAAAGTTAAATGATAAAAAAATTACTTATCGAAATGACACTAATGCCCGTTTGCACTAAACTTAGGAATCGCCTAAGATTTAAAAATATCTCAGTTAGAGCAACATCGGGAATCAAAATATCAAAATATATTTTGCAGTTAGGCTAATAATCCTATATTTATCTATATTTAGAGATTTTGGTAGCCGGATTTGTTTATTTTGTGATATTTGGACAAGCTGAGGCGATTCTTAAGTTTAGTGCAAACGGCCATAAGTAGAAGAAGTAGTCAGATTCTTCCTAACCTATGTAATTTAAATTAATCTATGTATTTTGTAGAGACGCCTATTACACGACGACAAGACATGTCTCCGCTCAATACACTTAATTTCGCGGAAATTTAAATATGCCTTATTTATACAAGAAGGCCACATCGTTCCTAGAAATATAAATTAGGCACTCAATTCTCTTCGAGACATAAATGGGCTGGTCGCAAAATATTGTAGTAAATAGTGTTGGGTATTAGAATGGGAATAAACATGTTTACAAAATGTCCAGTCTGGTAATAAAAGCAATTGGTGTATCGTTTTTTTAGGATGTACTTAATTTTAAATCGGTCCACGATTGACAGAGAAATCGGTAACCATAAAATAAAAAACCATACATACAGATGAACTGAGAACCTCCTCATTATTGATGTCGGTTAATAGTAAAAATTGCAGAAATATGTGCCGACAAACAGACATGAGTAAACATATCTCTTGAAGCTAACACTAAAGTAGCTTTTTAAATTTTGTAAGTATTATTATTGTACGCACCACATCACCTTTTTTATAAGAGTCGAAGATCATATAAAAACTCTTTCCATCGAAATACATGTTTTGAACACTAAAGTATCTTACCGTTGCATGACTTCTTTCTACCACGTTTAACATTATTTATTCAATTCAATCAAAGTAAAGGACTCCCAAGGGAAAAAACTGGTTCCTCATCCGGTCGGTACTCCCACGTCTGAATCGTGTCTCCGTTTTTTTCCAACAAGTTATTCACAAAAACACTTTCAAGTTTTGTGAACTTACTTAATAAATATATTCGTGCGAAAGAATTGGTATCTTACCTATAGGAATTTGGGAATGCAGCGAGTTTTTCACTTATGGAGGAACAGACTTTAAATCAGAACCATAATTTTATAAAAAAAGAAGATTGATTTACAGGAAAACGTCGTTAAGAAAACCCCAATCACCGCATGGTGGTAAGGTAAGGACACTATCTAGTGTCCGCCTGTCCAGCTACCACCCTCAAGTTAGAAAATCAGTCGCGAAACATCTCTAATGTGTGCCGGCAGCTATCCTTGACAGCCAGTTCCCATTTTAGGCCTAGCGTGCTACCATCCTCGACCGCATCATCACTTACCAATAGGTGAGATAGTGGTCAAATGCTAGCCTATATGATATTAAAATAATAAAAATCGCTATTTAATAAATGATAAAACCTTAGTATAGTTATATAAGTATAAGATTTACCAAGAATTAGTCATAGTACGTCAGATCGATGATGGTGAAGGCATTATTACTCAAGACGACAGCGATCGATCCACTTGCATTATAAATAAACCCGAGGAGCACGCAAGCGAAACACCTGTCAGAGTATAACCAAGATAATTTGAAGACTCGTGACAACGACAAACCATCAGTAATCCTTAATTATCTAGTGTCAAAGGTCAGTCAGTAACTTACTGAAGTCTTTATTTCTACATGCTAAATATCACCAATTGAACGCACAGCAATTTGTAATTAAAAAAAAAATCTTATGAATAATCATAGATGCGAACTGCGAACAAAGCCAATTGCTACGATCGAACTACATGCGTGTGCATGCAAATGTGTGTTTCACTTTTTCATGTACGAAGTGAAACAAATGCAACAATTTTACATACATAAGTGTCCTGAAAATCTTGAGCGCATAGCGAACGCACTGATGCAAGACCATGACTTTCAGTTTTGTTGTAGCGTCTTGGAATCTGAACGCAGCATTGGTTCGCTGGCGACCAGCTAGTATTGACGCATACAAGAAGAAAAACCAAAAGGAACAACAACTCTACAAAGCTCACACGCGAACTATTCAAAAACATTTGTTAGTAAATATGAAAAAGAAGTGGTCCAAAATAGGACCCTGAGGAACACAAGCTACATTACATTATGAAAACCAAACTACGTGCACACAGTGTCATTAAAACAACGTAAGAACTCTTCTGATTGAGAGTATCACCAAAATGTAACTACAGAAACAAATATAATTTCAAACTAAAAAACCAAAAGAGCACCCACAAACGACACAACATGCAATTGAAATATTTATTAGGTACTGTTAATAATCCACACAAAAATACACAATTTTAATAAATACGGTAATGTACAAAGATAATGGGTACAAAGTTTTTGGCACTCTGAGAAGAAACATTTGTAGTTTATAACAATATTAAAATACCTTTGATAAATGCTATTATCAATAAAAAAAAATGAAACCCACTTTATTGTCAGAACGTGCCAAAGCCAATTTATCTTGATACATCGTAATGTACAAAGCGTTTTCTACTCGAAAACAAGTTTATCTAGAGCAAACAACTACATGCAAACGAAATAGCAATGCGTCCTACTTATGCACATACACTACATACAGCAGATTGTTTAAAGATTTATATCGTCATACAATCTGCATGTAATATATTCTCCGTGATGAAGACTTGTGCATCTCAAGAGGCGTTCTAAATAGATAAAAGAAATCTTTAAGAAGTATGTATTAAAACAGTCGTAGAAGCTAAATCAAAATCAGCAAAATCGCTGTGATTCTTTACTCATTTGTTTATGCGACGTAATTTTCGCAAACAACTTTCTGATACGTTCGTCACAACCATGAGAAAATTAGAAAATTTAGAAAGAGCAACAAAGTGTTTGTTACTAATGGTACGTACGTGGGACATCCTGTGAACGCAGTCACGATTTGCCCACTAAGTCAAACATGAGTTTATGAATACGAGCAAGTACGATAATTGCTTAAATGCATAATGGGGCCGGTTTCTTGGTGGTCCAAAATGTTCATTCATCAACCAAGCTCAGAAAATAAATAGTCAATAATAAATAGAGCTACGAATAATATTTAGAACAACATTAGAAATTTGTGCACCTACAGAGATACAATAACTCCAAGGTATGTGCCATTTTAAGGCTGATAAAATAATTAAGACCGTCAACTAATAAATATTGCCTATTCCGGTGACGGCGAGGATTCTTGTCTAAAGTGTACTATAAATTATTCTGCGCTAAAGTGATTAACAATGATAACTTTTTCTTGGATATGTCATATGTATAATCTAAATCTAATAAAAATCTTACAACATCCAGCTCTAGAACATAAAATAGAACGCTAACTGCCCATCGTTCTACAAAAACCATACTGGTATAACATAGACTTGACCCTTTTATTTTTTTTATATAAAAATTGTCTGAAGTACTGAAACACACAGTTACATGTATGGTTGGTTTTAACCTACTTTAATTTTTTTTAAATATTCTGACTTAAACGATTGGATGACAGCTGAATGGTTCATTACTTTTTCATTACTTTTTTTTTTTTAATTCAAAGCGTTAAATTCTGCTTTTGCTATGTTTACTTGATAATTGGTTATGATTTATTTTATGATTTTGACGTGTATATGTGCGTATATTTATACTGCCTACATACTGAATAAATGCTTTGATTCTTGATTCTTGCAACTAATCATGCCTTACGTCTTACAATTTCTTAGAGCTAAAATAAAATACCCGCTGGATGCAAAATTTCAAACCATGTCAAGGATCGGCATCTCGGCTCGCGCCAGACTAGTGTTTGGAGACTCGACTTTAAAGGAGCCTACGTGACCCCGTATCTACAAAGAGTCGACCCCGCGGAGTCAACAGTCGTGCAGCCAGTGTTCTCCTTTCACGTAGGAAGTTTAGTTTTCCCGTGCTCTACTAAAGCTTCAAATTTCCACGCTTTGTTTGTAAAGCTTGTAAGATAATTTCAAGACTTGAAACAGATTAAATAACCAATATAACGGCCAATTTTTAATGAATTTTTGCTTGTCATGAGTGTAATTTATAATGAAAACATATTTTAGTCTTTTGAGCAAAGCAGCAAGCCGCATCAAATATTTTTTGGTTACATATTCAGCCTTGAAACAAAATGAGGCTGTATTCTGTATATGTTTATATCGTCCGTTTCCTCGAGTCGAGAGCCGGATGCGAAAACAACGCTGACGACAAATGCTCCCGCTGATAAAATGGCGATCGGTTGACGGAAACAAGGACTGGGAATGTAATGTGGATCGCTATTTCGAAAGCCTTTCGGAAAAGGAACTCACTTCTTACGGTATAAGATAGGAAATTAATTATTTTGTGTTTTTGTTGCTTGACAACCCTTCTGTTAAATGATATACATAGTAATTATTATATATGTTCACAATGAAAACGTTTTACTTATTATATGGTGTTCATTTCAAATTTGATAGATTCACTATTTGTTACGATCTCAATTTAAATCTAGTTAATTGTTATTAAAGTTAGTATTAATTTTAATCTAGATTGATAAAATTCTTTATTGTACCCTAACAAACAGTAGGTAGTATACATTTTAGATGCTCATTCATTTAGATACTCTTTCACTATATTTTATGTTTATTTATACATACTGTAAAAGAAATAACGTGATAATATTACATTCAAGTTAAAAAACTTCTCAGAAAGCTTAGTGAAAAATCGAATAGTGGAAAAAACAGGCAAGTTACATATACAAACTGTATCCACGGTGACATAATAACATTTCTATACGTAGGAGTAATTCCAATGTTACGAGCCCTCAGGATCCGTCATCAAGTCGCTTGACAAGCGTGTAGAAAGTGTCCACTTCAGGCCCTTCTCCTGAGACACTTATGTATACAAAATATACCCTCGCCACATTATTTGTCTGACAGTAATGTAGGTGACTGAGACGTCCTTTACATATCTTGAATACAACAACAAACATTATTATTAAGGTCATAGCGACCTCAAATAGATCTGTTATTTTTATTAAATATATAGGTACTATTTTATTTTATTATAATATCATCTGGGTAAATGTTTATAAGTTGACATGAAAATTATAATACAAATAGATTTGCTCAATTAAAAACACTATTTAAATGCATTCTTATCTGTAACGTCTTTAAAATGTTATGTATAATATTTGTGCAGGTATAACTGTGAATTTGGTTAATTTTAGTTTAATAGACCTTGAAGTAATTTGCTGCCTAATTTTCTTCATTCAGGTTCAACGGTGTCAATGTTACATTGCATCATAAATGATTAAACTTGTTATAATCCGTGAACTTTAGATAAAATTATTAAATTGAGCATATTTTTTCTGTTAAGGCTTCAGCTAAGATTAATGGAAAATTTAAAAAGGATGGAAGGGTCCTCACTGCAGCTCTCGTTTGACGCACGTTCATTAGTAAATGTCCTGTTATGATTTAATGTGTTTTGAATAGTTAAGATGATAACACAGCACTTGACGGGGAATTCTCACTGCGGAAACTTTTATGCACACAAAATTATGGTTTTTACATTTTTATTGCTGTAGATTGATTTCGCGACTCCATGGCGACTGGCGGCGATTGTAGGATGCGCCGGCCAATCAGTGCGCAGGAGCATTTTGCCGCGAGTTTTAAATGCGGAGTTGGATGATGGTAGTGGAGGGACGTTGGCGGGAATAAGGAAAGTGGACTGTAAACTAAAGCCTGAACATTTTCTATTATATTACAATTAAGAATAACTAGCTCTTAACTCTGTAAAGTAAAAAAAAAACAGTTATTTACATAATGGACTTGTGTTTATGGGATGTAAGGGAGCACACATACCACTAAGTGCTCCTAGCCAACCTCACCTGCCCGTGGTGCATCCTGCTGACCGACGAACGGGGCTCTGGCGACCGACAAATGGCGGTATAACCATTTCAAATTATGGCGTAGCTATAAATACTACAGGCCGGTGACGGGCAGCAGCGTCACCGGTGCGAGGATCTATGCCGTGCGATCCCTCCCAAGGGATGCAATAAAGATGGAAGGTCCCCAGCCCCGCGGCCCCCAGTTCCCGGCCGCCCTGCTATTCCTGACCACGGCGGCGGTCACGGTAACGGCAGGGCAGGGGGTGCTAAGAATCCCCGGGCTACGGTAGGCCGCCAAAACAAAAACTGACCTTCGCAACCAATAATGGACGCACGATTCGGCTAGATGAAGATCTGGTGCAG
Organism: Cabera pusaria; assembly: GCA_954871355.1. NCBI lineage: Eukaryota > Metazoa > Arthropoda > Insecta > Lepidoptera > Geometridae > Cabera > Cabera pusaria. The sequence continues at coordinate 16,350,311 of OX940903.1, read as the reverse complement.
CTGGAGGAGGAGCTGGGACACATAAGATGGCACATTCTGGGGTTATGTGAAGTCCGAAGACAAGGGCAGGACACAATAACTCTAGAATCGGGCCATCTTATGTATTACAGAGAAGGAGACCAGCCATCCCAAGGTGGCGTCGGGTTTTTGGTCAAAAAGGTTCTTAGTGACAACGTTGTAGAAATCTCCAGTGTGTCGACCAGGGTAACGTACCTCATAATTAAGTTAACCGAGAGGTAGAACCTCAAGGTTATCCAGGTTTACGCACCGACCTCGACATACTTGGATGACGAGGTGGAGAGCATGTATGAAGACATCTCTAGAGCCTTACATACCACCTCTAAGGCTCACTACAACGTTGTCATGGGAGACTTCAACGCCAAAGTGGGAGTACAGACTTGCGGCGAATCGTCTATAGGACCACACGGATTTGGGAGTAGGAATCACAGGGGGCAAATGCTGGTCAATTTCCTCGAGAAAGAGGGGCATTTCTTGATGAACTCGTTCTTCAAGAAACAGCCCCCAAAGGAAGTGGACGTGGCAAAGCCCCGACACTGTGACTAAAAACGACATTGACTTCATCATTACGGACAAACAGTGCATATTCAAAGACGTCTCAGTGATCGCTAGGTTCAATACTGGAGGTGATCACCGACTTGTACGAGGCACTCTGGATATCGATTTTAAAGCCGAAAGATCCCGATTGAAGTCTACGCTCCGACCGAACCTACTCCAAACCGTTGTTGGAAAATCGATTCGCTGCCTTGGAAACCACAGATGACGTAGACCAGAAACTCGAAGAAGTGGTGGAAATCCTCAGGGATGAAGGGACGAAGTTTTGCGAGAGCAAGCGTAAGGGCAAAAAGTCCAAACTTTCGACAGAAACACTTTGGCTAATGGAAGAGAGACGAACAGACCCATTGTCAGCTTTTCCAATTAACCAGGTGCGCAACAAAACTATTAAGAAGCTGGTGCAACGCGACCTCCGAACCTCTAACACGCTCTTGATTAAAGAATCAATTGAGCAGAATTGGGGGTCGAAAGTTTTCGTCAAGCCTCTGGGTTGAAGCCACCTCACAAAGCTGAGAACATCAACGGGGAACGTCGCCGCATCCAAGTCGGAGATTCCGTCAGAAGTTGAAGACTTATACGGCAAGCTCTATGCATCGCATGCTTCAAGGCCCGTGCCCGATACTGAGGATTGTAGAGCCACCGCCACTTCACAGACGACCTGCCCGAAGTCAGCCGAGATGAGATCGTGATGGCCCTTAAACAGCCCAAAAATGGAAAGGCCCCAGGTGAGGACGGAATCACAACGGAGCTTCTAAAAGCTGGAGGAGCCCCAGCTGTAAGCCAGCTGCAACAGCTCTTCAATTCTGTTGTCTTCACTGGGAGAACTCCACAGGCATGGAATAGGAGCACGGTGGTTTTGTTTTTCAAACAGGAGACAAAACGCTCTTGAAAAACTACCGCCCGACTTCGCTTCTGAGCCATGTCTATAAGCTGTTTTCAAGGGTCATCACGAACCGTCTTGCGCGAAGATTCGACGAGTTCCAACCTCCGGAACAGGCCGGGTTTCCAAGCGGTTACGGCACCATGGACCATCCACACGGTGCGGCAGATTGTGCAGAAGACCGAAGAGTACAATCGGCCCCTGTGCTTAGTATTTGTGGACTATGAGAAGGCCTTCGACTCAATCGAAACCTGGTCTGTTCTGGAGTCCTTGCAGCGTTGCCAAGTCGACTGGCGATATATCGAAGTGATGAGATGTCTGTATAATGCCGCAACGATGACTGTACAAGTACAGAACCAGCGTACTAAACATATCCACCTGCGTCGAGGAGTGAGACGGGGACGTCATATCCCCGAAACTGTTCAGTAACGCCTTGGAGGATATGTTTAAGACGCTGGACTGGAAAGATTGTGGCATTAACATCAACGGCAAGTACATCTCTCACTTACGATTCGCAGATGACATCGTCATTATGGCAGAGACGCTGCAGGACCTACAAAGAATGTTGAATGGCCTAGCTGATTCTTCTCGTCGCATCGGTCTCCGGATGAATTTGGATACAACCAAAGTCACGTACAACGAGCACGTTGTTCCGGAACCGATTGCCGTATTTGGAATCCCACTCGAAGTTGTCACTAAGTATTTTTACCTAGGGCAGACGCTCCAACTAGGCAAACACAACTTCGAGAAGGAAATTCAGAGAAGAATTCAGCTGGGCTGGGCAGCATTCGGAAAACTCCGTCGAGTCTTTTCGTCGTCTATACCGCAGTGTCTAAAGACAAAAGTCTTTAACCAGTGCGTCATACCTGTGATGACATACGGAGCCGAGACGTGGACACTCACAGTTAGACTGGTCCACCAATTTAAAGTCACTCAGCGAGCTATGGAGAGAGCTATGCTCGGTGTTTCTCTGCGGGATCGAATCCGGAACGAAGTAATTCGCCAGAGAACTAAAGTGATCGACATAGCTCACCGGATTAGCAAACTGAAGTGGCAGTAGGCTGGTCATATCTGCCGTAGGACCGATAACCGTTGGGGTAAACTGGTTCTAGAGTGGAGACCGCGAATCGGTAAACGTAGCGTAGGACGCCCTGTGACCAGGTAGACATTCGCAAAGCGGTAGGCAGTGACTGGAAACAAAGAGCCGAAGATCGGGCTCAGTGGAGGCCTATGTCCAGCAGTGGACTGATACCGGCTGATTATGATGATGATGGCTTGTATTTTATTTACATACTAGCTACATTCCGCGGTACTGCCCGCGTTTAAAAGTGATACTACTCTGTCATTCTACTATATATGTACAGTACAAATAGGTACTATTTACCTGTGATATTAGCTAAAATATATCTTATAAAGCGTGGTGGTACTGTACTAGTTTATAGGCAATGTTCAGATTAGCCCAGTGGGTGAGCCCGTATAGTTTCGTAGCGATCAGATCACCCGCAAGCATAGAGTGTGGTATAGGTCTATGCCCGCAAGGAGCCCTTGCGTGTCGCTAGTAGAATATTAAGTATCAGTTTTTTTGCATAAAATAATAGTTTAATATATCAATTTTTGGTACCCTTCAATATCCGTGACTATGCTACGTTACTTTTTTAGTCATCTCGGCTAGCCCAGATTCCGCCACGTAGAACTAATATCACGAATTATTTGAAACTCACAGTGTACGCGAAAGCATAGTGCCATTCAAACCCATACATTAACTTGCGTCCGCTATGCGTTTGTCAAAATCTTCATGAAAATGGCACGAGTGTATTAATTAGTATACCTTTAGTTATTATAAATAAGAACAGCGAATACAAGGACTTCAATATTGTTTTCACCAGCGCGGGAATTTATATGATTATTTGTTTCAAATGATCTCGAAATAATAAGTTCACGAGTACTTCATAAGAAATAAAACTGGCCAAGTGCGAGTCAGCATCGCGTCTCTTATCGCACACTTAGGGAGGGTTCCGTACAATACGAAACATAACAGAGTTTCAACCTCATATATTTGATTAATTGATATTACCAAGAATATTTGGTTTGGTCGCGATCTAGAAAGACGGGGCTCGTTTACTAGCGCCATCTATGTCATTTTGCCGAAACTAATTAGATAGATGGCGTTTAAAAACACGTTCTTTATATGTTAAATATTAAAGGGGGTCCCCCTTTAATATTTAACTTTATTTTGTTTTTAGTATTTGTTGTTCTAGCGGCAACAGAAATACACCATCTGTGAAAATTTCAACTGTCTAACTATAACGGTTAATGAGCTATAGCCTGGTGACAGACGGACAGTCAGACAGACAGACAGACAGACAGACAGACAGACAGACAGACAGACAGACAGACAGACAGACGGACAGCGGAGTCTTAGTAATAGGGTCCCGTTTTACCCTTTGGGTACGGAACCCTAAAAATATGCAATTGATAATAATTGTAAAGAATTATGCGTGTGAATTTGATTCTGATGTACTTACATACCAACGAAATTAAAGTTTATGTTTGCAACTTTTATTTTTACGCGCTATCAAGGAATAGAAATCTTCGCCCGATAACTATTATCCGGTGGCCGGTGGTCGTAGTATTTAAAAGGCAAGCGTGCTATCTCTTTTAGATCACTTTACATTAGGTGAGGTTGTAGTCAAACGCTTGCCTATATAGTATTAAAAATATACACCGAATGTCAAGATATTCTGAATAATTGTAACTCTCGAGCTTGAATCTGCAATGCTAACCATTTTCTTTGATATATAGTTAACACAAGTAACATTAAAATGAAAACAAAAAAGTCCTGAGTCGACGCTTATTATGAATCACCGTGGTGGAGGAAAGCCCGTGTGTGACGTCATCCGAGTGACCGTTTTAACTGAGTAATGAGCTTTTACGACACCGACTAGTTATGTAATGGTTACATTTACAATGATGTTAGGTGTACAACCTAACTACTAATATACACCTACATTTACTGTGACTTTGGGCTTTTAGTCGTATATAGTTTGACCTTTGTCACCTTTCCATTTATTAGCTTCTTGGTAATTTCGTTGTCGGCTTTCTTCAATATAATGAATAATTTTAAGAGTTAATTTTTGTTAAAGCTTTCTAGCATTTTGGGTTGGTTTACTTATTTAATTATTGTTATATATATAATTCAACGCACTCATCAATGATATCTGATATTATTAGGTATGATGTTAGTTAGGAAGATTTTTATTCTCTTTTAATATCTTAACCCGTAAACAAGTGTTAATCTGTTTAAAATAATTATAGTAGAATATAATACGAGACAAACAGTCGATATATTGAAATTATTTGGGATATAAAACACCGGCAAGGCCATTGTAAAAACAGAGTATATATATTTGTTTTTGAACCACTGTCTAATATAACAATACACATTTTGACAGAAGATTATTTCTGACATATTCAAGCTGACGTATTCTTTAACAATGATTCTCTATGAATAGAGTATAATGCTTATTTCTTTACATCTACTTGAATCTTGTTGTGAAGGCGTGGAGCAAAATTGTGAAATAATGTTACGGAACTTCCAAGGTTAATATTATTTAATATGTTTACTACTCTAATCGCATGAATTACACAATGTACTTAATTTATAGATTTAACTTTAAGATCGAGAATTTCACGTGACATACGCGATGTCGAAATAGCGATCGACAAAATATGTTTTGGCCTCATCCGGAGGCCTTCTTCAGGATCTCGAGTGCGGGGCGCTCGCCGATGCGTTTAATTCCCGATCTATAAACTATTAACGTGAGTTTTTATAATAAAATGTACCTAATAGTTACTTAAGTTTTAGAGATACCACCAGATAAACAAGAGCCACGTAATCGTTAATTGATGGGTTTCAGTAATAAACCAACACCACCAACCATAAAAAGCGTTATCTGTTATACGCTGTTCGTTAGAAACACAGGACACTAAAAAAAAATGAAAAGTTAAAATAAGGTTAGAAAAGTTGGCCCAAAAATGGGAAAATTCGGAAAATGAAAGTGTTTTTTTTTAAACAAGGTGACATTATTAGTCGAATCAGGTGTAATCAATATCCTCGCCTTTTAGTCTAAGCACAATGAGCGAATAGATTTACATCAACACTACACCACAGAATAAATAAAGTCTAAATTATACAATATATATATATAATATATACTATATATACTATATATTTATATATACTATATATATATACTATATATAATATAGTCAGAATTATACAAATGTATAAAATATGTTCGTATCTCTCTCTATTTCAGTTAGCATTGTCCCATATCAAAAGCTATGAATAAAATAGATACTAAATAAATTATAAATAATGAGTAGGTAAATATGACGCTTAATACTGAAAAATAGTTCATAATTAGTATTAAGTAATATAATTAAAGAAAATATAATGTTTAAATTTTTAAATTTACAAGCTTAAATGTATGTGTAGGTAATACAAGTTCCTACAATAAATAAAAAATAAATGTAGTGATGAATATAATATATCTAGATGTTAAGTAAATATTTCATAGTATATATTTAATAAATAAGTATAGTAATATAGATACACCTGTCATGCCATACCCTAGCAACAGGATCCATGTACATAGTATACTTAGAAATAAGGACACTTGTATTGGCTTGCATTAATTAATAAATAAGATAAATAAATATTACAAATGCGAAAGCTAGTTATTTTGTTTCCTCTTCTCGGCCAAAGAAGGTCAAACGGCTGGACCGATTGGCTGAAATTTTGTACATGGATAAGGATAACCAATAATATGGATTAGGCTATAGGATTGACACGGACGAATTGACGAGAACGATTTGAGGGCCCGGTGGCGTAATCGGGAGCACGGTCGGCTTTGATGCCGTGGTACCGAGTACAAACCGCCGTGCACCAATGGATTTTTCTATCGAAAAATTTATGTGCGCTTTTCACAGTGGCCCTCCGGTGAAGGAAAAACATCGTTAAAAAACCAACAACCCCTGCATAGTGGTAAGACATTATCTAGTGTCCGCCTAGCCAGCTACCACCCTCAAGTTATAAAAATCTGTCGCCAAAACATGTAATGTGTTCCGGCAGCTATCCTTGAGAGCCAGTTCCCATTCTAAGCCTAGCTTGCTTACCATCTTCGACCGCATCATCACTTACCAACAGGTGAGATAGTGGTCAAACGCTAGTCTATAAGATATAAAAAAAAAACGAAGCCCCGGGGCACAGCTAGCTTTGTATAATATACAAAACTAATAATATATTATGTTATTCGTTTTGTATAAAAGATCGAACACATTGCTAATATCTGACAATATTTCGCACATGGTTACAAACTATGAAATCATACTAGTCGTTCGTATGCGTCACACATGCCAAATCTCTAACCACGCAGTGCGGAGACGAGTAGGTACTGTCATGGCGACTTCCACTACAAAACATAAGAGTTAATTGAATTTCAGACAAAGCCAGCAGCTAATGAAATTGCGGCTCCATTAAGCAGTCTGACAGCCATCGCCAGCTCATTATGATATTTTAATAAGCTCAATGTAAGCAATCAACTCATCGAAAGGGATTTATTTTAAAGTGTATTTGCGAACCGCCCACGCGCCATTAACCTTTTAGCTTTATGTAATACAAAGAGCATGTTTACCTTACCAACATGTAGGTAGATTGATAGAATATACAACTGTTACATCAGTGGAAAAGTTGGTGGTGGAGAGCCTTTGAAACTTTCGAATTTGGGTATCCCTTTGCCAATTTCGGGTAAAGGTTTGGTAGTCATCGGACTTTTGTTTATGAAGGTCCTTTAAATACCCACATGTGTTTTGACTTTTTCCTCAAGCCGTTTCTTGAAGAAGACATACAAACATGACATAATATGCTTAGTAGCATTCAACATTGAAAGCATGAAAATGAGATCATGTGTAGGAAAGTAACTCTGTAAAGTAAACTGCCTCAAGCTGACATAATTTAACTAATTGAATTCTGTCTACAAACAGGACTACTACTGAGATATAATCTTCTAAGAAAAAATAAAATTAATAAAGTCGGTTGATAAATTGGCGGAATTGAGTAACCTTCACAAATATAATAATGACATAAATAAAAAATTTAAAACCACCTCTGACTGATCTAAGTTAAAAACCATTTCAATAAGTCGAAACAAGACATCTCTGCTGTAAGTTGGCGAGGGGTTGAATAATCTGCAGATTTCAGGAGATGCCCCAGCACCAGGTCAATGCTTACCATGGTCTTACAATATCATGAAGTAAGAGTATACCGAATTTCGAATTATTAGAAAAACTAAATCAAAATCTGTTCAACCGTCTGGGCGATACGATGTCACAGACAGATATATTTGTACACACACATATACACAGATATATACAGATATACACACGTCAAACTTGTAACACCCTTTATTTTGCGTCGGGGATAAAAATGATACATTATATGCACATGAATTGAGAACCTTTTAATTTTTAGAATTCGGTGATATGTATGTAAAAAAAAATACATAAAAAATACAGCGTATCGTCCACGACACAACCGACGAAACCGACCGAAAGTCGTATTTTGAACGTTATCGGCGTTGTAACTAGTTTTAATCTCGCATGTTTGCTGCCAGAGTTGCTGTCAGAGAGGACATGTTCTGTCCGTCTTCTACTTCTACTACATAAGGTAAGCTTCTCAATAATGTGTGCCACTTCCCCCGTATTCATAAACAACACAATATTGATATGACTTTAGTTTTAATTCACCGCTATGCGTTATAACATCTTCATGAATACGGCCGTTAGACACCCTTGGCAAATTACACTCACTACCTACAATGCGAGAGGTTACGACACTTCTTTATGTCTCGACACGAGAAACCATATAGTTCAGCAAAGAGACTCGAATCTCTAAATGTCTATATTGCTTTATTTGTCTACCCTTGTTGCCTACCTAGCCAGAACCGTCTCCGAGGAAAGATAAGTAGGTTCAGCCGCCAATTATTTAGAGATTGCTTTTATTAGAGCTTCTTTGTGATCGAGAAATAGGCGTCCATTTTCGGGAGGCTTGAATTATTTACAGACTGTCGGATGACGAGTTTTTAGGAACGCGACCTTGGGATGTTACTGAGGTTATTTTTCTTACTCGATATTTTTTATCTCAAGGACAGGATGAGCACTAGCTAAGCTCGTTTGATGTAAACGATGACGTATACGCAGTTACGCACCTATAACAGACAATGTAGCGCACAAAAACTACATACTAACAGATTTACACGTCAACAATTTTGCACGTCAATGCATTGCGCTCAATACCTTGAGATATCTAAAAGTTTTCACCTGATGTTAGGTGACGATGCGTTCTAAGATGAAATCGTGCTTATCTGGATATGGAAGACGACATTGAGATGCGTCGCTGGACAGCTTTACTCCAATCCGCATAGCACAACTACCTGAACTATCTCAACCCGTCTGCCAGTGCCAAGTTAGTATCATGCTGAACAAGTGTTCATCTTTACTTCACATTTACCTTATCACATTTCTATGTATAAAATGCCTCCTTAACCGAAGAGGCAACCAGTAAACAGAAATGACGCACAACTGCCGCCGTTTCATGTAACTCGATTGGCAGGCAATCCCGAGCCGACGCCCGCGCCGTACGTAATTACGTCGGTGGGCGCTAAAAATGTTCCACAGCTTACCGTCAAATAACGGGAGATGGTTCCGCGATTCAATTCCCGGATCGAGGGAACGGGTTGAACTCAAATGAAAAAGAAGATTTATTTTCTACAGATATTAAATTCGCAGAACAATATCCGATAGACCAGCGTTTTACCACATCTCGCGGCAACCGATAGTAAAATATAACACTACCAAAAATCCTTCATAATAATGTATTGTTACGTTGTTACCAATTTTTGGGTCGTAACAGAGAGTTATGATGTGCTCTTCTAACATGATCAAAATCAATCTATTCTCATTAATTAAATGGCTGAAATAAACAAGATACATCTGTGTGAAGTAAATAACAATCAATTCAAATAACGGATCCACCCTTGCCCCATATAACAACCGATACGATATTAAACCTAAACCAAATAACACTCCGTATATTCTGTTTGTTGCGCAAACGACATTAACTCGCAATTTGGAGTATTCCCCGCCCGCATTTCATTACGATTCATATTTTACGAGAATTTTACCCTCACAGAGGGTTGCGAGCATCATCAAATCATAAAACGCTCATTAATTGAGATGATCTACGTTCTAAACGATGATCGCGGAAAATACGTGGGAAGTTAAATTAAGAAAAGGACTGCTTTTCAGACATACGAAGTAAACTGTAAATCTAATAGAAAAACATCAAAGAGCAGATCTCAAAATAGAAGCACGTTCATGTGGTGTACACATTTGAAGCATACAGGTAACAATAAAAAAGTATTGCAGCGAATTGCATCAAGAGCATGAGTCAACGCTCTAGACGCCGATAGCTCTTTAGTGTCAGTTATGTGGGGCGTTTCGAAAGCGTGGAGGCGCCTGCCAAACTTTAATACGCGTTGCCAACATTGTTGGTCGTAGACGCACGTCTGCCGGTTGTACCAACACTTTCACAATGTTGTATCGCTACTTTATTACGGAAGGTTTACGATCGTTCCAAAAGAAAGTTGCTAAAAGGGCTTTACACGAGTTTTACAAGTGGATATTTATTTTTTGAGACGTCCAGCCCGATAAACTGAGAGAATCAACATGGTCGATATTGTTGCGTTTCCACTAAGCCTGCAATTGCGGTAATTAACCGGATTTATATTGAGTTTTAGGGTTGAATTGAGAGTTTATATGGTAGCATCGCTGTTACATTATTTTATCCCCTCAGCATCACAAAGCGTACAACACTTATCGCGTGCCAAAGTATTATATCCGCATGAGGTCTTAAAAGCCTCCAATCTCGGTCAGGTCTCGTCACGTTCCGTGGGCGGTCACGAGTCCACGACGCCTCCATACCATACATAGTTAACAGTTACTAACTCCGATCATGGTATTCATACACTTGAATGAACTAGCCGCGACGATGGCTAAATAAGTAACGGTATGAGTTACCAAGGTTAGACGTGAGATCGTGCAAAGCTGTTTCTATATGAACTTGAGCATTCATCTTCTTGCTCGCCAGTGCTCATAAAACATCGATGTTACCTAAGTCTATGCAGGACATGAAGTCGATGTGCTCCTAATTTATTTCAGAACAATGAGAATACTGAGCCATAGCCCCGGCCATGCGTTCTTTTTTATCAAAGTTGTTGATAAGTCCACTTCGTTGGCATCATTTTTTCGTCAGATATGTCACCGCAGACTTTTACACTGCGGTTTGAATACTAAAATGCAAAAAATACTTTAAAGCACATGACGCATACGAACGAACACTGTAAACAAGAAGTTTTATCGTTCGACAGTGGTGTTGCGTTGGTTGGCTTGTTGGTAGTTTCGGGTCGGTGTGGCCGGTTCGTCGTCTGGAGAAACATTCTGTCTGCCCTCTAAATAAAAGGGCATGAGCCACAAAGTCACACTCACAACTAAGAAAATTTTATACAGAAATGTATTTGACGGCGGTGGCGTACCTGATTCCCAGACTGTATTTTGTAGGTAATCGACGAATATTTTGAAATGTTCGGCCAGATTAGCTTGTACGTATGAATGTTGATCAAATGTTTATTAAAATAGTTCACAATAGCATCCGCTCAGAAATAGGTTAGGCTAGTATATTGTGGCCGATTTGAGAATTAGATTACTGGTCCATGGAATTGAGTTCCATAATTTCAATGGAAAATTGTGCTAGGAATTTTCGCACACAGAGAGATTAGTCAATCTAAAGTCGTATCCTCAATGTAGAAAACTACCAACGGCAATTTGAATTAAAGAAACAATGTCTGATAAATCTTTTAATCTAACAATAGGATCCCAACCTACTCGACGCTTGATGATGGTAGGCAGCTCCGCGAGCTGTGGGCACTGGCACGTAATCTGTGGCACACGAGGTTTGGTCGGACCAACCAACGGCAATGGGCGGACGGTAATGGCCGCCTTTCCCACAGATAAAACACTAGTTACTACTTACTAGCGAGAGTTAGCGACCGTTAGGCAAAGTATTAGTACTACTTATTCCACATACGTACATTTTAAAAGTCCCAAATTTGAAAAATTACGTAGGTGGAGTAAGGACTCTTATTATATCAAACCAAGAAATAGTCCATCTTTCAGCAGCGCATGGCTTGACTTAGCCAGCATTATCTGCATCATATCTTTATTTCAATCGGTTCGGTTCAATCCATGCCACATATCAATCAATCTTAATATTGCGCCATGATGAGGTTCGGAAAATTTACCTGTTTCGTAACTACATAGCGCTGCCAATAGATAAACCGTACCACTCCATCGATCGATCCATCGTCTAACCTTCGGCTACCACCTCGTTGATTGATGTATTGTCAGACACAAAAACCTTGTCGAAACAACTTATTTACGGTTCATGGTGGCAGGAGGATAAACACTCGCTATTTCTCTAAGATATTTTGCGGAAATGACTGCTGACGTTAGCGTTCGCAGAAACACTTGTGCAAATAAAATTGCGTCCATTTTGTGTTTTGAACATAAGTGCGATAGTGTGGCGGACGTCTGTTATTGTGTTTTTGTATGTGACGAAATGTGTTAGTCTAGGTACTCTGAATGCGTCCACTTTCATAGTATTCTTCTACTACTTTTTGTTGCTACAATTGTTGCAGGCAATGAAAATGATAGTGAAGATGGCATTAAGTAAGTCACTATCATTAACGCCAAGATTTATCTGACCATGTCAAATCTGTCTTCTGGTGGTCTGATTTTCCAAACAGACTTTTTAAATTACAAAATATCCAAAGAATTTCTCGGTCCCCCAGCTCAATTTATTCTCTGAGCCTGCCAATTCTCTGAAAGTATCTTCCAAATTCATTGTATTTGCGTGTATCCACTAGCAGAACTGCGAAGGTCCGATAATTACGGCGCCGACGACGCACAGGATATTGGCGGCCAATTGAGTTACTTTGCAAATGCATACAGGCAGTAGAGAATGACACTGATTCCAGTGCTTGGTGAATGTCTGTCAGCAATAAAATCTGTTGTATGAGCATTGAGTATAGATAATGTCTGTTTTAAAATTATCGTGAATTTGTAACATTATTAATGTTATATACTGTTATATGCTGTAAATAATGTACCTTTAGTAGATTTTACGTGAATTACAGCCGTTATATAACAATTATAACAGGTAATGTCATCAACCTCATGCATCATTGTGGTTGTAAGTATAGGAATTGGCTCCAGATTTCGGATTTTCGAGAGTTAGAGATTCTTCGGGAAGTGATTTTCTACTTTCTTATACCATTATATATCATTTTCTACTTTATTATGTGTATGTACTTATATGCATTGTTATGGCAGTTAATTCATGAAGTCTTAAAAAAGTTAACATTTTAACATTCATAAGGTTGATTTTATGAGAGGCCTATGTCCAGCAGTAAGCTGAAATTGGCCGATAATGATAATGAAGTTTATCCATCTCCAAATTGTATCTCGATTGCAGGGAATGGAAACTCTCGATATATTAACAATTCAGTCCAGAATTTAGAAATCATGACACTCATTGATGAACACATTGTCAGAATAATTACTAGATATTTTAATGACTAATTCAGAAACTTAATGACATGACATTTCTTAGAAAGTTAATTACGCATTGTAAATGTAATGGTTTTAAAGAAAATATAACTTATCATTCCAGTTATGGATTGTAAACAGGTTTTATTTCGTGTCCCAAGAGACCATGTGAAATTTACCGACCAATTAAAACGCAATAACGAACCCAGCCATAAACTACAATCTGAATGGAATAAAATATTGTAATTTGTATATTTCCTTTCCGTAGTTACGTTACGTCTGCATATTTGCATTGCTTACTTACTTTGTAATGTGCTAATGTTTTATAATATAGAGAATAGTAACATTATTTACAGACATAATTGTACGGCATAAAATTGCGAATTAACAAGTAAGTATGTCTGACGTGGCTATAGACCATAAAATGGAGACCACAGAACACATAAAGAGGTGTTTTGTGAAAGAGACTAGATACTAAATAGATTGGGAGATCGATAAGCCAAAGTTAATGAAGCTTATTTAACACTCAAAAGGGCTTAAGCAAAAACTGCAAATGTTAACGACATGTACAGTAAAGATTCAATACCAAAGAGACACGGTCTTTTACACAAAAGACACAAGATAGTATATAAGTACATTATACCAGTAAAACTTCGCAGACGAATCTGATAGAATAGTGAATTGCAACAATAAATCGGCAGCATTCGTATCTGGCCGGCAATAAGAACGGCAAACATGTTTATTTGCGTCAGCCAAAACGACGGCGTAATGAACGGCAGTAATTACTTGCTACGGCAACCAGTACAGAAGCTCGCACCTATCCCTGAAATAAATACTAAGTACACAAATATCTTAATAGATGTCGATACCTTAATAAACACCATTAGAGCTCTTCTGAGACGAGGTTTATTATTAAGGTATGTTCAATGAAACAGATCCTCTTACGTATAGCATAGAAATAGCTCTTTCTTTTGGGTGGAATTTGAGAAACTAAATTACTGATTAAGCCTTATTAGTTATTTCTTAGTTTCCACTGAATATGTGGCGTAATCAAAGTAATATAATTTCTATTACTGATAGACTAGGTAAAATATTGCAAGCATGCAGTGAAAGGTTTTTGCAATGATATAGATACGTATATTTTAAACAAAGACCAAAGGCTCGCAGCTAGTAGGCATATTAAAATTATAGTAGATCTCTCAGCGAGACATTATTAGGTATTTATTAAGTATTTATTACTGTGGTAGAGAACAGTAATTCCAAAAGAAAAGGTCTGCATATGTAGGCAATACAATATCTACTTAGCAAGCGACACATCGAACGCTAACCATATCAATGTCAAATCAAAACACAACCATGAGTGTATTCATAAGAATTTGAACATTTTGAACCACGACGTTACTCATGTGAGTATATGTGAGTATATAAGAACCCGGAGCACTGGCATGTATGTAGCTCCATTACTGCACATATCGTGTGCGTTACTGATTGCAACATTAGCGTACGTAGAACGTATGTAGTTGACGGGCTTATCAAGTTACTGTCCGTCATGGAGATTGGGCAACAATCACTATGCAACTAGGCGAACCAATTTGGGCAAAGATTAGTGAGGTTAATATAGTACAACAGCAGCGAGGCAAATGCGGGAAAATTCTTTTAAAAGTAAGAAAATTTTAAGGAAATATTGTTTGAAAAAAACTGCGACAAATGTTTTTTTTTAAATTCAGTTAGGCAACCATTTGACCACTATCTCACCTAACGTTAAGTGACGAGGCGATCGACGCTGTAGCACGCTATTAGTACAATGCTTGTTGTTGTCTCAGCAATTGTACAAAAAATATTAATTAAACTATATAAAAGTTGCAAGCTTAGCCGGATCACAACATTTTAGTAAAGTAGCTATCAAATCATTAACATACAGTTTTTGTATAAGGAATAAATTTAGGAGAGGTATATTTAATGAGACAAATTACAATTTATTGGATATTGCTCTTTTACATTAATCAATTCCGCTTTTATTCCCCCCCCCTTTAAATCACCTCTTAAACCTGTAGTGTAGTATTTATTGTGGGGAAGGCACAGTAATTCAAGTTTCGCTTCTAACCCACCACAGTTATACAAGTTCAATTCCAATTTGTATTTTAGCCTGGAGACATCATCAATCTCGCATGATGAATCGTCGTAGCTCAGACGATTAGCTCGCGGCTTTGGAGATGAAAGTGTTCTGGTTGAATTTAGTATTCATTATTTAGTCAGTCGGTCCGAGGGGCACACTTCTACTGAACTATTATAGTTACCGTTCTTATAAATAGAATTGTTAGTAATTTTGAAAATGAGCTGGTTGAAAATGTAGGTATAATATAGCGACACTCCAGCACAGATCCACTCCTGGGGTGGAAGTATCTGCATTTTAAGCGATGCGCCCTGTCATC
The DNA here is from genome assembly GCA_954871355.1 of Cabera pusaria. NCBI lineage: Eukaryota > Metazoa > Arthropoda > Insecta > Lepidoptera > Geometridae > Cabera > Cabera pusaria. Next base: position 16,334,702 of record OX940903.1, on the reverse strand, counting down.
GCAAACGTCTATTAGAAGGTGATGCAGCTAGACAGTTGTATATTTTCATCTCTTTTGTTATCGACGATTAACGTTCGAAATTCATCGCTATTCATGTAGACATTGTAGACTACCTGACTGCCGGCCTTAGCGCAGTAACTATTATATATTCTGTGCCTAAGCATAGAATGAAGCTTTATGACAGACGAGACGATAAGTCGAAAGTTCGTAAGAAGCGTAGCGTAAGAAGCAGTGACATATTTTTGACGACTCAAAATATACTGAAAAGCCTCTTCCGTGTGTTCTCCGAGAGATGAAATAAACCCGATTAGATAATAATGACAGTTTCCCTGTTACAACTTAATATGGTTGCTTTTCCATAATTTTATTAACTGATTTTTGACTAATTCCTAGAAGTCTCTTCCATGATATGTAACCCAAAAATTAAGTTTAGGTAAATGTGCATCCGATCCGATCCGATTATCCGATCTTTACCTATAACACCGCCCTCAGATGGGACCATAACTATATGCAATAATTAGGTTCATGAAAATTAAAAGGCGTATAATAAGATTGTTTTAAAAACTAAAAGAACCGACTTCAAATGCCGCGCTATCAATTTTCAGTGCCATGTTTGAAGTGTTTATCTCCATATCTCTGGAGATACTAATCAGATCTCGATGAAATTACTATGATACTCTTGGGATATCGCTTTTCCAACAAAACAATCATCAAAATCGATTCATAAACGACGAAGTTATCCGCGAACACACAAAAAAAATATATGTATAAATATACGGTCGAATTGAGAAACCTCTTTTATTCTATGTCGTTTAAAAAGGTCTTAAAACAGATCATAAGGTCACGGTAATATAGTTATATTACCGTGATAAGGTCGATCTAAGATCAAGTAAAGTTTGATGGAGGCATGTAGAATGTACGGTATAAATAGAAAGAGAACCATGACCTGGTCGTGAGAAAGGCTGTAAGATTATCATAATAGTAACGGTAACCAGTACAACGTTGATCAATTGCATGATATGAGAAATATAGACTGAATGCCAACTGACTTAATAATCTTGTTCTAGTCTAAGAACTATATACTCGTATTGAGTACTGCTATTTATTATGTGGAAGTAGGTGTGGTACACGCAAGTTAGTAAATCTCAATGTATAACGCTAGATTCATCGCGCGAGTTTGTCTACAAACATGATACGGATAATAACCAACACAAACAGTCTGCCAATACCTAATTTTTAGAGAGAAATAATTTAAGCCAAAAAGAAATACAATTAAACGGTCCTCAAAAAAAGAACAACCGAAATGACAGGCTCTGATGATTAATTATTAGTTATTAAATTTAGAAGAACTGACGACAGCGAAGTGATGAAACCGAAGAGAATACAAACAGATGTTTATAAGATGATAGTTGTTCTTGCCAAATTGACCAAATGTTAATAGAATTTCTAATGAAGTAGTCTGATCAGATATAAAAATACTGCGGCCATTGAACTATCAAAATTCTAATATGTAATCACTTTTCATCCTGTTCCATCGGATGAACGAGAAAAATAAGTGTCTTGCTTCGCAAGTTTCGTAAAATTATTGACACTGATGGACTCATAAAGTGCATCAAAGTTCAGGATTACTTTCGAATTAATTAAATGGTCCTTTCTAGTACGCAAACATACACTAAAGGATATGATACTACGCTGTTATGAAGTTAACGAACCATACGTATAGGTAGAGAGAACAATAGGTTACAAATTTTTGTATAAAATGTTTGAATACCTACTTGGTTAAAATATTTATTTCAAAGTCATCTTGAACATTGATGCAGTTTATGAGTCGTTCAGTGTATTATTATAGCTTTAAATAAAATGAATAGCGTGCTACATCGTCGATCGCGTCGTCACTTAACATCAGGTGAGAGATAGTTGTCAATACTTGATTATCTGGAATAATTATTTAAGATAATATTAAATACCATAACTTTTTAGTTCACCAAAATATACATCTAACTAAACGTTCCAACATAGTCATACACACTTATATCTAATACTACTTAATAAACTACTTATATCATTTACTGTCTTATCTTTGTTCGTAGCTAAAAAAACTTAATAGAAATACCTAGATCTTCTCTAAGAGTAACCAAGGCAATGATATAAATAATTAAGCTTAATAAAATGAAACTTGAGCCAAAAGCAGGTAGCTCCTGTTAAAAGCGGCAACGTGGAAGTCTTACAACTTAAAATAAGGAAATAGCAATAAGAATAATGGCCACGCCACAAAAATAAGAACAAAGAAACCATTTCTACATTTTATAGCAGAATTCAGAGGGAAAACACCACGTGATTGCTTTAATTAAAATAACAATTAAAACGTTTAATTACAGTTACGAAACCAAGGCACGTTGTTTACAATACAATAATTTATTTGAGCAATACTGTAGTACACAATAAGGTTAGTTAATATCTCGACTTCCAAAAAGAAGGAGGTTCTCAATTCGTCTGTATGTTTTTTTCTTTATGTATGTTGCACGATTACAGCGTCAATTGTGAACCGATTCGAATGATTATTTTTTTAATCGGTAGGGTATATTTCCGAGGTAGTCCCATTGTAATTTCATTGAGATCTGATTAGTATATCTAGAGATTTGACGATAAACGTCCCAAACTTGCTACTAAACTTACTCGCGGGGCAAGTCACTTGTTTTATTTTTTAAACTATCTTAATTCATCATTATCAGCCGGTGTCCGTCCACTGCTGGACGTAGGCCTCTCCCAAGTCTATCAGTACTATCTTAATTATTTAAAGACCACTCCCCGCACTAAAGCCCTGTGTAGCTGGGGACTAAACAAACATATTAATCACGGAAACAATCATACCCAAACTAGGAACGTGTTTGTGAATCACACAAAGAATTGTCCCGTGTGGGAATCGCACCCACGACTTTCGGTTTCGTGGACAGGCTCATAAACCACTAGACCAACGAACGGGCTAGTCAATAATTCAAACACAACATTATAAAATAAACAATTATAATTAAATTAGTCAATTCAATGTGATTTATATTTAAATTATGTACAAGGCCTCACGTAGTTATTGTAAATACTATAAATAATATAATATAAAACTTATCACGACACGATTTATAAATATTCAAAGCCGAGCTTAAATCTGATTATATATAGGCTTAATTTGCAATAATGTTATATTATGGTTTCGTTATTTCATTTTTATTATCATTTCGAGGCTCTAATTAATAAGCTTAACTTGAGAGTTTATTTTTTACTGGATTTACATATTCAACAATATGAGATTGATATTATATTATTTGGACGCAAGGGTGAACTACGAGTAATACAAACTTGCACAATTGTTATATTGACAGTTTTATAATATGAGTAGCAAAACGACTTGTTATTTGATAGTATATTGATAATGATTTAATACAATTTGAAGGTAGAAATAAAATGAACCAGCAGAGTGTAGTAGTGGAATTAAGTGACGGCTAATGCAAATAAACAATTGTAAGGACGAATCCAGCGTAACAAGATAACAAAAGACCCCAAGTAGTTTAAGTTTCCATTAATATTTATCGCATATCTTCCCCTAAAACGGGACTAAACGGAGCCCACATAAACAGGCCCGTATGCACTTCAAGTGATTTTATCATCGAAGGCTAATAGAGGGCACTGTTATCAATACTGCTTTAAGATAAGGAGGTAGAAAGCTTTTAGTTGTATCGTGATTTTATTAAAAAAAACGTATACTGGGCTTGCTCTTGATTAAAGCTTGCCTTGATGAAGTCGCTCATGCTGATGGGATAAGATATCATGCAATATGCAAATAGCCAGTTTATTGAACAAAAACACGGCGTAAATAAAACGAACGTGTATTAAAATGTGGCATGAATATTTAATAATTATTTTATAACGTAGCGTAGGACGTCTTGTAACCAGGTGGAGCGACGACATACGCAAAGCGGTGGGCAGTTTCCAGTCAGGAAAAGAAGAGCCGAAGATCGGGCTCAGTGGTGCACCTTGGGAGAGGCCTACGTCCAGCAGTGGACTGACACCGGCTGATGATGATGATGATGGATATTTTAATTGAAGTCGCCTACAAGTTAAACTAATCTTTAAAAAATTAGAAGCATGAGTTAGCATAGACGGCCATACAGCCGTAAACCGCATTCTAACAGGTTAAACGAGGTGGAAGCAAGATTGTATCTCGCTATAACCAGGAAGGAACGAGCGATGGCACCGACTAACAGCTTCCTACGTCAAACAACTAATTTCATAACGGGTTTCAAGGTGCTTCTAACATTTACGATCAACCAAAATCGCCATAAGACATCGTGATAAGAGCTATAATTGTGTAAAGAATTAAAGATGCCGAGTAAAAAGATGAAATCTAGTGAACTGGAACAGATTCGACACGTTTCGCTTCCACGTCTATCAAACTTGATGCAAAAGAGCTGAAGTTGGAAAATTGGTACAATTTAACGTTTACTGAATCAGATAAGTGCCAATACACAGTAGTTTAGTTAAATAAAACAATTTTATTTCTCAATTGGAGACTGGCGAGATCGTGATCTTACCAGGTAGAACTAAAAACATAGGATACGTAGATCTTACAGAAAGATTATTTGAGTTGTAAGATTAGGAGCAACGGCAATGTCGAATTCGAATATATTTGTTAAACCATGACATAAGTATGCGAATAGTAGTGGTTTGTAACTACTCTAGATAACGTCTGAAACTAGATGACCTATACAGAGGTTGTTGTAATGAATGTTACCACGGTCACACTATGTACTCATTTTGTATGCCCATTCGTCTTCATTGATACTAACGCAATAAAGTGAAACAAATGACAGTTATAAAAGTATTTTCAGAGCGTTATCGTTCTTTACGATCTTATTTATATACCTCAAAGAATGATGTTTATTTACAGAATGTTATGTTGAAATAGATTTTCTGTGAAGACAGATTGGCAGCAAGTACCTAATGTTAAATGTTTCTACACACATACCTACTTACAACGCTGTCAAATAACTATGTAAGGTTGTTACAAAATGTTAAATATACAAATTCAAATAACATTTAGAAATAAAACGTCGTATTAATGTTCGGTAATTTCCATAATGTATGGACAAACACCCACACATTAATTCTAATTTTAATAACTAAGCCAAAGAAATATGTTGGCCTGTTCCTCAAGACTGGTAATGATTATCTATTATTGTTAGTTGTTTTATGTAATTATGTACGAAACGAGATTAACTTAAAATAAAAACAAGCTCCAGCTAAGGACTAGTCACTAGATAAGACTCAAAGTCAGTTAAAAATGCTAGCGCTATAAGCTAATCTATTAAGTTTTATTATCTTGACATGACATGAGTTGGGATATTATAAATAATACCACAAACACCCGAAGCGGGTTAAAGATAAATACTCCGGATATTTGTATCCAATAACAACCAGACACGAAATGAACTGTCCAAATAATGATACGGGCATTACGTCTAAGCCATTCGAAATTGAAACCCAACTCAATGAATAGGTATGAAATTGGTCCTTTCTGATGATAAATAAATCAATCATCTTGCCCTGGAAGGTTTCAGTTTGTTTCAGATCCACTCTGGATTAATTTAGATGCCGGGGGAATATAACAAAAGGGTAATTAAAGCTCCCGAAATCTCTATTAAATTCGTTTAAATTAAACAGTAGGTTAACTGGAGACCTGTTGTCATGACAAGAATGGGTGACAACATGAAAAGCATTCAAAATGAAATCACATAGTAGGCTTAGGACCTTATGTTTATAATTAATAAAGTATGTTTGAAAAACGAAAAAACCGACTTCATTTGCCACGCTAGCTATTCATCATTCTGTGGCGCTAGTCATTGTGTTTGTTTATCTATCTTCAGAGATATGGCTCTCTGGAGATACTCATTAGTTCTCGATGAAATTAGAATGGGACCACCTTGGAGATGTACCCTACCAATTAAAAAAACACAGACGAATTGAGAACCTCCTCCTTTTTTGTGAAGTCAATTAAAAGCAATATATGTTTTAAGTGTAAATGGTAGTGATCTGAGAAGTGTCGCAAATGCGGGTATTTACTTAGGCATGTCCTCTTATCAGGCGCGCTGACAGGCGACCATCTTACCAGAAGTGCAGACTTCAAAATAAATAAAAGTACAACTAAGCATTATTTTTTCGGTTGATAGTTATGCTATAGCCAAAATCTAGCAGTTTAGTCATTCGTTCGCAGGTAAACATGTGATAGGGTCAGTTCAGACCGCGCCGCGACGAACTTTATTATCTACACAATAAGACACACATTTCATTGAGATAATAAGAAGCATCGTCACATTGCGTCGCGTCTCGTAGCGTCGCGTCTCGTAGCGTCGCGTCGCGGTGTGAACTGACCGTTAAGGCTTCGTTCGCACGGCATTTTCCTGCACGTTTTTTTGCAGTATACGTCTTAACGTATAAATAGTGACCATACAAAGTACATAGATCCATTCACACGTCGATTTTACTGCAAAAAACGTGTACCGCTTATTCGTTTAAACGCATACTCAACGGACTTGTCAAGCAAATCGAATGAACTTTGACGTATTCGGTTCGCAGTGGCATATAGCCGCCATATTCGTTTTTACACGAATGAAAATTTACCATATGAACACCCGGTTACTATACGTTAAAAAAACGATTACAAAAAAAAGGTTAATGCCGTGTGAACGAAGCCTAACCGTACCTTTGCGAAGTAATTTTATCCGATTTCTATAAGTGACATTTAGCACTGCAGCTAGTTACAACAACTAGTATAAATGTATATATAATTTTATTGTATAGCGGCAACCAAACAATTTTGACTTTATTGATATTGTTCTAGTCTAGAGAAACCCTAGATCAGTGGTTTTCAACCTTCTAGTTTATTATTAGTAGCAAGGACCACAAAGTAAAAAAGTAAACTGTATCAATCTATTTTTTAGTATAATTTTGTTTTTTTAGTAGAGACCTTTGCACTGCAAAGGGATAGAACAGGCTGAGAAAAAAATATTTTGCATCAATAAGATGTGTGAGCATGCCATGGCATCTTCTGTACAAGTTCTTGAATTGGGGTGATATTTTTGCTAATTTATATAGAACATAATTATTGTGTCGTCAGTTTTAAATCTTTCGCGGACCATATTTAAGTTCTTGCTGACCACTGGTTGGGAACCACTGCCCTAGATAGTGCGCAAATGGCGCAATTTGCTAGTTACCTGAGAGTAACTACACAAATAATGTTGGAACTGTTTAATAGAAAATAATTATTTTATGTAGGCGTAGGCGTGAAGCCTTTGGCTGCACAGAGAGAAATTGAAAGCTTTGTTTCAAGTTTTTTATTATTGAATCGCGATCGAACGGAAAACTACAAGTAGTAAATAAGATGTTAATTGGAAGTTTTAAATTATTAATTAGAAATACATTTAATGATAAAATAAATAGTTTTTCACCACCTTGCAATTATGATTTCCCGATACGCTCGGTAACATCGTTTAAAAATGTCTTCAGATGTAAATGAGGCGTTATATTTATTTATGCGAGTAGTTGAATTGTCTCGAGATCGAGATAGGTTTCGAGCGAGTCAGTCTCTCTTCTTTGGGAGTAAGGTAACGCGATGAGATCCTACTGCTAGGGATTGGAACTCCTTGCCTGGGTCACAGAATAAATAAAACTTAATACGACGGCAAAGTACAAGGTGCCTGAGTCTGTGTTTCCGGAAAGGTACCATTCGGAGGGTCTTCAAGACGCGAATTAATATAGCCCAGGGTGCTACATTGTCGACCAAATCGTCATTTATCATCAGTAAATACATGCGTGTGACAATATAAAAAAATCAAAGTCGATTAACACAAAAAGAAACTGTAAGATATGCGATAGAAGCACTAGAGAGAGAACCTTCTGACTGAGAACAATGGGCAAGGAAACAATGGCAGTAATTTCAACAAACCGTATAGCTAGCTAAGATTCTCCTCGGCTAAAAAGGAAACGCGGTTTTAATTGAAACTACAATAAAGCCAGTGAAACAACGAGTGGGCTAGATGTGAATGTGGATACGATACGACTGATTATTCTTTCAGCATTTCTTCGATCCGTCCTAGTATTAGGTTATTTTCTGACAAACATAACGTGTACACGCACGCTAAATTTAAGCGCTCATTCGCACCTTATTATGTATTATGACACTCTTACGGGTTCGCCATATCTTGAAGACTTCAACGCACGCACACAAACAATAAATCTAAACAGCGTAATTTTCCTCGGAGCTTGTTGACTCAACCTAATTTAACTGTTAGAAGATAGTTTAAAAACTAAAACAACTGACTTCCATGCCCCGCGAGTCAATTTCAGTAGTAAGTTTGAGACGTTTATCGTCATATCCCTTGAGATACTTATCATATCTCGATGAAATTACAATGGGACCAACTCGGAAACGTCCACCCTACCGATTAAAAAAAATAAAACATAAAAAAATATATATAGAATTAAAACTTATTCAAATAACTGAAAAATGTATTGCTAATTGAAAACGTATTAACATTAAAAGACACTAAAAGCGGCGATCGAAATGTATTTATGGATGTGGTTCCGTTAAGAGGACGCTCCCTGCAGAATGCTATACTTTGCCTAATTACAGTAAATCAACCAATAATATTAATGAAGTCAAACTTAAATATTAGATTTTTCAATGTTTTTTCTTTCGTTTCACAGAACAGAAACATAATTGAAAATAATTTGCTCGATAGTTTATTTTTTTGAAAGTTATGCCTTTTTTTTCATTTTTCTTGCTTGTCTCTCAAACAGATTTAGTTACATATACAAAATAAATACTATCAAATGTAAAACATGGTTTATAAGAATCTCCCCGTACAATTTTCTTCAAAACCAATTCATATTCTCATAATTAATTAAATTAGTTTCGCGACTTACGTCCTTTACTTCTGTGCAAGAATACGGTCAATAGGTTGATTGCGATATTGTACCATATTCCCGGCGCATTACGTATAAAAATATACTTGCAAGTGAGCAGCACTCGAAACATATTGAATCTAGAGCCAGTCGGCCGCGAGCCTCTCCGAGGTGAGGACGCGCGCGCCGACTTCGCGTGTATCTGCGATCTTTCGAGATTTTTTAATAATAGTAAATAAGGCCTTACAAGGATAAGATTCAAGACAGACCTTCAAGATTCGAAAATGTACCTACTAATTTTTTTTGGAGCCAAACAAGCACCTGTCATTTACCTAAATATGTTTACCCATAGTAAGCAAGGCATCGACCTCTGAGGTCACAGATTAGAACATAATTACATGACCGATCGTGTTGATGTTTCGCGCGATTATATGTGGGTATTGTTTTGGTTGTAGGAACCAAACGGCTGGACCGATTTCAATGAATGAGGTATTGAACTACTGAACTACTGAGTTTTATCCTGAGAAATATAATATAATACATATAATGCGAAACCGTAAGGCAGTTTCTTATTTGAATTTAATACAACATAAAGATTGTTTTATAATTACAACTGGATTATAATTGTTCTCTCACAAACGCTATAGGTATTTAGACGTTTTTAATTTTATTAGTATTTCGTTATTGTAGTATTATCATAAGTAAGATAAAAACTAACAACGAAAATTAGTTTGAACGAGATACCTACAATCAGCAGGTTTTGGGATATGGCGACCGCAAAGATAACTTTGTTTTTCATACAAATACTATGAAAAACAAAGTTTATTTTTAGGGTTCCGTAGCCAAATGGCAAAAAACGGAATTCTTATAAATTCGCCATGTCTGTCTGTCTGTCCTTCCGTATGTCACAGCCATTTTATTCCAAAACTATTAAGACTACAGATTTGATACTTGCTAGGTAGATGTATTCTATAAACCGCTTTCCGAATATTGTACAAAAATAAAAAATATAAAAGTTAAAGGGGGGGCATCCCATACCTGGAAATGGAACAAAAAAAAATTTTTTTCTTCAAACCTATACGTGTGGATAGGTCTTTAAAAATGACATTGAGGTTCCTAACATCATTTTTTCTCAAAGTCAATCATTTACAAGATAGGCCCGTCTAAAGTGGTAAAATGTGTGTCCCCCCCCCCCCCCCTCCCCTTTAAATTCGTATAAAGTAAGGGAGTGAAAAATCTAGAAAAAATATATTCTGTAGATCTTAATAAAAACTTTCAAAGAAAATTGGTTTAAACGAGATACAGTCAGCAGTTGTTGAGATATAGCGACCGCAAGTATAACTTTGTTTTTCATACAAACACTATGAAAAACAAAGTTATTTTTGTAGTTGCGAAAAATGATAGTTATAGAACTATAGAACTACTGTGTTACGGAACCCTACGAGTACGAGTCCGACTTGCACTTCGTCAGTTTATTTAGTTTCGAAAAATCATGGTTATAGAATACATTACTGTGTTACGGAACCATTACTGTGTCGTATGTGATGTACCGGCGATTTGAGAACCTCCTCCATTTTTTTCCTCCTCGTTTTTATGGTTCCGTAGCCGAATGGCAAGAAACGGAACGGATTGGTCATGTCTGTCTGCCCGTATGTCACTTTTTTCATCTTTAAAAATAACATGAAGGTTTCTAAAACCATTTTTTCTCAAAGTCAATCATTTGAAAGATAGGCACGTCTAAAATGGTAAAATGAATGTCCTCCCCCCCCCCCCCCTCCCCTCCTCTTACTTTTAAAGTATGGGAGTGAAAAATCTAAAAAATACATATGCTGTAGATCTCAATAAAAACTAACAACCAAAATTGAAATTGGTTTGAACAAGATACAGTGAGCAGTTTTGAGATATAGCGACCGCAAAGATAACTTTGTTTTTTATACAAACGCTATAAGAAACAAAGTAAATTTTTTGGTGGCGAAAAATTAGTGTTATAAAATATTCTACTGTTAGGGAACCCTACGTATGTGAGTCCGACTTGCACTTGGCCTATCTATCTAATACTATAAGAATCTTTGTCCTGACATACTGACTGACTGACTCACTGACAGACAACGCACAGCCTAAACCACTGGTCGTAGAGACTTAAAATTTGGAGCGTATATTTGTCTTAGTATGTAAGTTTGTACTAAGAAAGGATTTTCAAAAATTCACCCCATAAAGGGATGAAATGGGGGTTCAAAAATTGTATGGAGAAACAAGATTAGATAGTCTTTTCTATCCGAAACTTCACACAAGTGTTTCAGTAAAAAAATAAGTAAATACGTGTTTCAGGTTTTTTTGAAATTTCACCCCTAAGAGGGTGAAATGGGGTAATAAAGTGTGAAAATCAATATTGTTTCGGATCGCGCTGAAATTTGGCATGCAAGAGTTATTACGACGTTAGTTCCCTCTGAGAAAGGATTTTCCAAAATTAACCCTCGGAGGGGATGAAACGGAGCTCAAAGTTTGTATGTGGAAACAAGATTAGATCGTCTTTTCTATCCGAAACTTCACACAAGTGCTTCAGTAAAAAAATAAGTAAATACGTGTTTCAGGTTTTTTTGAAATTCCACCCCTAAGAGGGTGAAATGGGGTAACAAAGTGTGAAAATTAGTATTGTTTCGGATTGCGCTGAAATTTGGCATGCAGATAGTTATTGCGACGTTGGTTACCTCTGAGAAAGGATGTTTCAAAATTCATCCCTGAAGGGGATGAGACAGGGGTTCAAAGTTTGTATGGAGATAAAAGATTAGATAGTCTTTTATATTCGAAACTTAACACAAGCACCTAAGTTAGTAAATACGTGTTTCAGGCTCTTTCGAAATTCCACCCGAAAAGGTTAAAGTGGGGTAACAAAGTCTGAAATCAATTTTGTTTCGGATTGCGCTGAAATTTGCGATGCAGTTAATTTTGACTAAGGTGTCCGCTAAGAAAGAATTTTTCAAAATTCACTCTTTAGGGGATGAAGCGGGGGTTCAAAGTATGGATAAACATTTTATTCGACATTCCGCACAACTACTTCTGTAAATAAATAAGTAAATACGAGTTTCAGACTTTTTCAAAATGCCACCCTAAGAGGATAAACTGGGGTAAGAAATTAAAAAAATCTATATTGTTTCGGATTGCGCTGAAATTTAGAATGCAAATAGTTATTATGACGTAGGTATCCGCTCAGAAAGGATTTTCTGAAAATTCCTCCCGGATACGGAACGGGGATTCAAAGTTGCTTTGGCGAACCAACATGAGATAAAGTAAGTGTCGTAGGATTTTTCGTAATGGGGTAGGTAACAAAGTCTGAAAATTTGGGTTTTTCGGGTTTTATAAATATGAATCCCGAATTTCCTTAGTTACGCGATAACATGAAAACGGGTGAACCGATTTGGCAAATTCTTATTTGATGTCTTTAATGATAGAATCGTTTTTAGAAAAGAAAAGTTTTAAGTAAATACAAGGAGTTTTTAACGCGGGCGAAGCCGCGGGACACTTCTAGTTTATTAATATAATCTAATACTATAAGAATCTGACTGACAGACAACGCACAGCCTAATCGGCTGGTCCTAGAGACTTGAAATTTGGAGGCTATATTTGTCTTAGTACGTAAGGGTGTAGTACTAAGAAAGGATTTTCCAAAATTCACCCCTTTAGGGGATGAAATGGGGGTTCAAAGTTTGTATGAAGAAACAAGAATAGATAGTCTTTTCTTTTCGAAACTTCACACAAGTGCTCCAGTAAATAAATAAGTAAATATGTGTTTCAGGCTTTTTCGAAATTCGACCCCTGAGAGGGTGAAATGGGGAAACAAAATGTGAAAATCAATATTGTTTCGGATTGCGCTGAAATTTGGCATGTAGTTAGTTATTTTGGCGTAGGTATCCGTTAAAAAATGATTTTTCAAATTTTATTTTTTAAGGGGATGAAACGGGGGTTCAACGTTTGTATGGAGAAACGAGATAAGATAGTCTTTTCTATTCGAAACTTCGCACAAATGATTCAGTAAATAAAAAAGGTAAACACGTGTTTCGCACTTTTTCGAAATGCCACCCCTAAAAGGGTGAAGTCGGGTCACAAAGTCTGAAATCAATATTGTTTCGGATTGCGCTGAAATTTGACAGGCAGATAGTTATTTTGACGTAGGTATACGCTAATATAATATGAGTTTAATATAATTAAGATAGTTTAAAAACTAAAACAACCGAATTCCATGCCCCGCGAGTCAATTTCAGTAGCAAGTTTGAGATATTTATCGTCATATATCTGGAGACACTTATCAGATCTTGATAAAAATACAATGGGACCACCTCAGAAGGTACCCTTCCGATTAAAAAAAGAATCATTCAAATCGGTTCAAAACTGACGCAGTAACTATAGTAAAATAAAAGTAAAGTAATCGCGTAACATACACACAAAAAAAAAACTGGCCAAGTGCAAGTCGGACTAGCACTCGTAGGGTTCCATAACACAGTAGAGTATTCTATAACTATGATTTTTTGCAACTACAAAAATAACTTTGTTTTTCATAGTGTTTGTATGAAAGACAAAGTTATACTTGCGGTCGCTATATTTCAACAACTACTGACTGTATCTTGGCTAACCAATTTTCGTTGAAAGTTTTTGTTGAGATCTACAGATACATATAATATATTTTTTCTAGATTTTTCACTCCCTTACTTTAGAAGTTAGAGGGGGGGGGGACACACACTTTTTCCACTTTAGACGCGCCTATCTTTTAAATGATTGACTTTGAGATAAACTGGCCAAGTGAAGGTCGGACTCTCACACGTAGGGTTCCGTAGAGTAGTAGAGTATTCTATAACTTTTATTTTTCGCAACTACAAAAATAACTTTGTTAGGGTTCCGTAGCCAAATGGCATAAAACGGAACCACTATAGATTCGCCATGTCTGTCTGTCTGTCTGTCTGTCCGTCCGTATGTCACAGCCATTTTATTCCAAAACTATTAGGACTACAGAATTGAAACTTGGTAGGTAGATGTATTCTGTAAACCGCTTTCCGATTTTTCTACGAAAATAAAAAATATAAAAGTTTAAGGATACCCATACATGAAAATGGAACAAAAAAATTTTTTTTTCATCAAACCTATACGTGTAGGGTGTCTATGGATAGGTCTTTAAAAATGACATTGAGGTTCCTCAAATCATTTTTCTCAAAGTCAAGTGCGTCTAAAGTAGTAAAATGTGTCCCCCCCCCCCCCCATCTGATTTCTAAAGTAAGGGAGCGAAAAATCTAGAAAAAAATATATTCTGTAGATCTCAATAAAAACTTTTAACGAAAATTGGTTTGAACTAAATACAGTCAGCAGTTGTTGAGATATAGCGACCGCAAATATCATAGTTATAGCATACTCTACTGTGTCACGGAACCCTACGAGTGCGAGGCCGACTTGCACTTGGCCAGTTTATTTTTCATAGTGTTTGTATGAAAAATAAAGTTATACTTGCGGTCGCTATATCTCAACAACTGATGACTGTCTCTCGTCTCAAACCAATTTTCGTTGAAAGTTTTTATTGAGATATACAGAATATATTTTTTCTAGATTTTTCACTCCACTCCACTTTAGAAGTTAGAGGACACACATTTTACCACTTTAGACGCGTCTGTCTTTTAAATGATTGACTTTGAGAAAAAATGGTTTTAGAAACCTCAATGTCATTTTTAAAGACCTTTCCATAGACACACACGAATAGGTTTGAAGAAAAAAAAATTTTTTTTGTTCCAGTTCCTTGTATGGGATGCCCCCAATAAGCTTTTAAATTTTTATTTTTGTACAAAAATCGGAAAGCGGTTTATAGAATACATCTACCTACCAAGTTTCAATTCTGTAGTCCTAATAGTTTCGGAATAAAATGGCTGTGACATAGTCCTAATAGTTTCGGAATAAAATGGCTGTGACATACGGACGGACAGACAGACAGACAGACATGGCGAATCTATAAGGGTTCTGTTTTTTGCTATTTGGCAACGGAACCCTAAAAAATGATTTTTGGAACCTCAATGTCATTTTTAAAGACCTATCCATAGACACCCCACACGTATAGGTTTTAAGAAAAAAAAATGTTTTTTGTTCCAGTTCCATGTATCGGATACCCCCCCTTAAACTTTTATATTTTTTATTATTGTATAAAAATCGGAAAGCGGTTCACAGAATACATTTACCTACCAAGTTTCAAGTCTGTTGTCGTAATAGTTTCGGAATAAAATGGCTGTGACATACGGACGGACAGACAGACAGACATGGCGAATCTATAAGGGTTCCGTTTTTTGCCATTCGGCTACGGAACCCTAATAAAGACGATTTGAGAACCTCCTTTTTTTTGAAGTCGGTTGCAAATAAATTCATTCACAAAAGGAATAATACAGACTTCAAATGCCGCGCTAGTCATTTTCAGTACTAGGTTTATAGTGTTTATCTTCATATCTCTGCAAAACTAAACATATCTCGATGAAATTTAAATGGGATCATCTGTTATACCCATTCAAATAAAAAACGATTTTCCAAATCGGTTCAAGCGTCTTCGAGTAATCGGTCAACATACATAAAACAAACAAAAAATCCGACGAATTGAGAACCTCCTCCTTTTTTGTGAAGTTGGGTTCTCAAATAAATAAAAGTTTACAAAAACAACGCAAGGAATGTTGTACGATAAATAAGACTTTATACTATTTTTAACCGACTTCACAAAAATGGAGGAGGTTCTCAATTAGTCAGAATATAAATATATATATATATATATCTTTTCTATGTATGTTCGATTTTGAAAATCCTTTTTAAGCCGTAATACGTAATTTTAAACCTTAAAAGTACGTATTTATGTATAGTATAGCTCTGTAGGTAGTAAGTAACTTCGGCTGCCGCGCCACGGGCCGCGCGGTCATTACCGTCCCGCTCGGCTCGGCGTGTCCGCTAGCAAACGAGGTCGCAAGTCGAGTGCGGAGCGCGCATGCGCGAAATTACAGCGCGTTCCCCCGCGCCTGTATCGTTACCGGGGGTGCCGCGGCGTGTGTAGGCGGAGCAAGCGTGGGAAAAAAAATCTCAAGCGGGCTCTTAAACTTATTTTCTTGTGTAAAAAAACAAGTTTGCAAAATAAGCTAATAAGAAGCTGAGTAAACATCGATGTAAATGTAAATGTACTACGTACTTAGTAAATAACATTAAGTAAAAGCTACAACTAGCTGTTGTATTTATATCGATCGAAGTGATTGCACAGAAATTCACAAACATCACTACGTGAAAAACATTAATTAATATTAATCTATATAGACATAAGTGGATGAATTTATTATTGTTAAGTCTAAAGTTGTGCTTAGCTTAACTCGCAATTAAATGAGTATTACAATAGATAACTTAAAATTATATTAATGTATGAATTCAGCAGCAAGAATGCATGTAAATAAATTTACATATGAGATTGTTTCGTTGCTCATAATATACACACACACATAATAAATTATGTATTTTCAGTCACACACAACACATTTAAAGCCATGTTCTGTATTAGCCTGTGAGTCGTGATCAAACAAGCGTTGTTAGCATACCGTGACTGTGTGTAATCATTTTGAAAATTTCACCAACCTCTCATAAAATTCCCAGTTTTCGTCTCAATATACACGTTGATAGGTCTTCATTACCTGTAACAGAGAAAATATAAATTATGAATTATGTGTTCCAATGTAAGCTTTGGCAATAAATGTTATTTATTTATCACTAGCTGACCCGGCGAACTTCGTACCGCGAATATAAATAAACTGTCCAAGTGCGAGTTAGACCCGCACACGCTGGATTCCGATTGAACAGTATTTGCCGGTAAAATACGTTTCTTGTATGGGGACCCCCTTTATTATTTTATTTTATTTTGTTTTTATCGGTTTTTATACACAAATAGCGAATACCTTTGTATGGAAGCGCTATAATGATAACCATTAAAAATATGTCAATACAATGACAAAAATAATAAAATTTAAATACCTAAGTACGCGATAATCCGAGTAATGTGGATATATATATTATGTTGTCGATTCAAAACTCTTAATTTAATACATGCTTGAAATTTAATTTCGAGAGTTGACCTGAGTCTACTAGGGTACCGCAGTTTATACGGGAAAATGGAATTGTTGTTTTTACTATCTTCCTCGCAATTTTTCAATATTTTCTTACCGTTTAAACCTTCCCTGGACTACGACAAACATTTCAAAACCAAAATCAGCTAAATTGGCCCAGCCTTTCTCGCAATTGATTTTTAGTTTCGTCATGTCCGTCTGTCTGTCCGAGGTTTTGCTAAGAGACCGTTAATACGAGAAAACTGTAATTTTGTGGGGGAGTGTATATAAATTACGCCGAGAAAGTGTTGAAATAAAAAAATAAAATAGTAAAAAATTGTTTTTTTTAGGGTAGCTCCCCTATATGAGAAGTGGGGATGAATTTTTTTTCATCGTCTACCCCATCGTGTGAGATATTGTTGAATAGGTCTTTTAAAATGACTTAAGGGTTGCTTATACCATTTTTCGATTGAATGCTCCATTTACGAAATATTAAACTTTTAAGTGCAAATTTTGGTTCCAGTAGGGCGTCCCCCCCCCCCCCCCTCTAAAAGCTAATCTGCTGGCTTGAAAAATCTAGAAAAAATCGTGATAATAGCGCATT
The DNA here is from genome assembly GCA_954871355.1 of Cabera pusaria. Classification (NCBI taxonomy): domain Eukaryota; kingdom Metazoa; phylum Arthropoda; class Insecta; order Lepidoptera; family Geometridae; genus Cabera; species Cabera pusaria. Next base: position 16,317,053 of record OX940903.1, on the reverse strand, counting down.
TCATGAACTTTAAAGGAAAATTATAGCGGTTAAGATAACTTTATTAGTTTAGCAGTAATAGTCGTTGAACTTGGATTTTGGATAATTTTGTACCAAATACAAAATCCTTAGAATAAATCCTTTAAAGTGACAAAGACGGAGTACCTAGCTGCTTGTTTATAACGGGTAAATACTTGCATTGAATAACAGGCTACTACGGAACCCTACAATGCGCGTGGCCCGACACACACTTGGCCGGTTATTATATATAAATTAAAGGTAACGTAGATTTGTGACAACAAAAGAAATATAATTATCGAACAAATATAATACACCATAAGTATTCGTAAAGCTTCTGGTTATGTTCTCATATCAGTACAAATACTAAACACTCTTCCACAAAAGGGCGGTATCCAAATTAACTACCCTAATCAATGCTTCCTATAGATTAGTTTCTAGATTAAAATATCTGCCTGATGAATGGAAAGTAGGTAGTTTAAAGTACGAAGAATTTATTCAGTATGTAAGCAGTATTAATATACGCACATATACACGTCTAAAATCATAAAATAAATCATAATCAATTACCAAGTGATCATAGCAAAAGCATAATTTAAATTAAAAAAAAAAAAACAAAAGTAATGAGCCATTCAACGATCGATCGATCGATCGAACGAACGAAAGGTAATTTATCACGATAGCATAACCAGAATAAACTGGCCAAGTGCAAGTCGGACTCGGAGTCGTAGGGTTCCGTACCACACTACAGTATTTTATAAGATCGAGCAAAAAATACCTAATGAATATTATCATTTTTCGCCAGCAAAAAATAATAATTAATAAACATTTTATTTCTTATAACGCCATCTAACGTCTAACAAAGGTGTTAGGGATCGACATTTCAATATAACGCCATCTATGGGACGTTTACCTAACTAAGCGTTCATAGATGGCGTGAAATGCCGAAAAAACACGTTTCTTGTATTGGGACCCTTTTAACTTTATTTTGTTTTTAGTATTTGTTGTTATAGCGGCAACAGAAATACATAATCTGTGAAAATTTCAACTGTCTAACTATCACGGTTCATGAGATACAGCCTGGTGACAGACGGACGGACAGACAGACAGACAGACAGACAGACAGACAGACAGACAGACGGACAGCGGAGTCTTAGTAATAGAGTCCCGTTTTACCCTTCGGGTACGGAACCCTAAAAACCACCTAATGAAACAACGTTGTACAGATCAATATCTCTGCTGATATTACTTTAAAAAAAATTAAAGCCAATATTAGAAGAAGCTAACCTTAGTCCGGAAAACCAATTTCCAAGAAAAACATTCTACAAATGATCAATTACACAAAATCACAAATATAATTGAAAAGACACCGGAAGAAAGTCTACTATATTCCTAGATGTAGCACAAGCTTTCGATAAAGTTTGTCACGAGGACTTTTCGATTCATATTCTGACGTCAAAGAAATAAAAGCTGGAGTACCACAAGGAAGTGTTTTTGGTCCGGTCTCACCACCACAGCATAGTGACGTTTGCTGCGGGCCTAAAAAGGCCACATTGAGTAATTCATCTGTAAGCAATTCATTTCCTGAATTCCCAGCAATTCCTAAACAATTCCTCTATAATTCGTAAAATGGCTACAAAATTGAATGAACTAAACGCAATTCAATTCAGCAGCAGATTCATATTTGACGATAATATTGCTACACGCAAAAAAAACATGAATGAATGAATGAATTGTTGAACAAGTATGTTTTTTTACGTATTATATTATTATAAAGAGATATTTTGTGAATAAATAAATCTCATTTCCTTTATAAGTTACTAAAAACTATTAATAAGACTGAATTTGTTAAATTGAAAATGTTATCATGGGCTTGTATTATTATTTATTCTGTGTCATGGATCACGGCTGGCAACAATTTGGATACCTATTCCTACACGTAATCACAGACAGAAAGAAACTCTTTGTTTAGAACGAAACAAAAACAAACTTTAGTTAGTATATAGCTGTGCCCGCGACTTCGTTCGCCTGGAATAGAGACTTTGGACAGCATTATTGGGCTTTGGGTTTATATTGGATTTTAAACACGATCGTTTGGGTATTTAAAAAAAATCTACTTTACAGTAATGCTTCTCTTATATACACGATATTAGACGACGATTCGACGTGATTCTTAAAATTTGCATTACTTTTTATGGTTCCGTAGTCAAATGGCAAAAAACGGAACCCTTATAGATGATATAGTGGCTGTGACATACGGACGGACAGACGGACGGACGGACAGACAGACGACATCATGTCCGTCCGTCCGTCACAGCCAGTTTACCCCGTATCCGAAACTAAAAGTTGAAACTTGGTGGGTAGATGTATTCTGTAAACCAATAATTTGAAAGAAAGACACAGACACTTCTGAAGTGGTAAAATGTGTGTCCTCCCCCTCTCCCCTCCTAACTTTTAAAGTAAGAGAGTCAAAAATCTAGAAAAAATATATGCCTTGGGTTTCAATAAAAACTTTCAACGAAAATTGGTTGGAACGAGTTATAGTCAGTAGTTATTGAGATATACCTAACAAATTTTCAAAACCGCAAATATAATTTTTCATACAATTACTATGAAAAACAAAGTTATTTTTTTGCTGATGAAAAATGACGGAACCCTACGAGTACGACTTGCATTTGCAGTTTATTTATTTATGAACCGATTGACATGAAACAAACACTAAATGTTAAGTGAAGCTTACCACAATTCATTAGTGAAAACCACATCTAAATCGGATAAGCCATTTCTGAGATTAGCGTGCACATACGCACAGATAAACAGGCAAAAATTCTAACAATAATTGTTTTAGATGCTATTGCGTTGATAAAGGTCCCAATAATATTTTTTCTCAAATATCTTCCATGTACAGACAGCGATCCGTTACATTTTTATTATATGTATGTATAGATATAGATGAACATAGATGTATGGATTTCGATTTGGTAATTTTAAGTGGTTTTTACGTTCGACACTCAAAATGTTCGTTTGGTTATGTACACTGGAAAAAAAATCCACTTGTACCTTTCATGGAGGGGCTGATCACTGCATACACTTTTGTTTAGTTTATACAATCCAAAAAAATCCGGGATCCGGCATATCGAAAGCTAACTCTTCTTGCAATGAGCTACACTTTGCCGGCGATACATAATACTCTCTGTAATACGCGCATGCTCCAGAAAGTTTTCGTAGAGACCTAAATATGCCATTATTATCATATTAATTCTACAAAAGTACCGAAACGCACGAAATGAATTGTAAAAAGTTCCTCGGGAGTAACTTCTAATGAATCTGCTATTTGACTCAAAAGCAATTCCTATTTAGTGAACCATTTTACGAATCTCCATACAAAACGGTCAAATAGATGAATTGCCGATCAGAATCGGAAAGCGAATCATAATATGAATTACTCTTAAGTGGCCATTTTGTGATTTCAAATATGATTCGTATTAGGATCATATTATGATTCAGCTAATGTGGCCTTTTTAGGCCCGCTGATGATACTGCGATAATGACTGTAGGAAGTACCTTCGCAGAAGCATCAGAAGAGGTCCAGAAGGTCGTTGATCGAGTCTACGATTGGATAAGACAATGGACAATACATTCAACGTATCTAAATCAGTACAATAAGATTATAGAAGCTTTGGCAATAAATGTTATTTACTTCTTATAATTTTTTCTAATGAATGGGTCATGTTACCTGATTTTAATAAACAACAATAATTATAAGAGAAAATCCGCATTATAAGGCAAATTAAATCAGCAAAGATCGTCTTTCACAAATCTGTAGTCATAACGAAATATTATTATTTCAAGCGACCGTAGAAAATGTCAATTATAGAGAACGAACACATACTTCATTCTTGACTCTCGACCCTGAAGATCAAGAATTAACAATTGATTTCCAAATAACAGAGCCCAATTAGTTCTTGCAAAAGTTCAGCAAGGACAAGATTTAGGTACCGTTTTATGTATAAAGGGAAGGGTGAAATTAATTAAATCGAAATGGGTACCTTTAAGCCAGTTTCATAATCTTGATGGAAAGTTGTAAGCGAAATTGTCTAAGTTATAAATGTCGGTGGAGTGTTTAGTAGCTGTGGATAACAAGCTTTTGAATTAAGTTGAAATCCACCGGGATCATCATTGATTCCGTCGCTTATAAGAATGTATTTAAATAACCATGTGGTTGTAAATGTTTCTGATTTATAACAAAAAATATTCTTTTGACAAGTATAGTAAGTATGTTGGTAAGTAGAAAAAGAACATCGCTTTTTTCATCTATTGGGCCACTAGGCTGTTCATCAGTATTTGTATCTTAGATACAGTCTTCTTAGTCATAAATGAAAAATAATACATATTTTACTTTACTGTTTAATTCGAGCACATAAATATCAAATGAACTATTGCACCGTCTGTGGCCATATGGTGTACTAGATATTTATCCAATATTATAAACTTGCATTAAAAATCAAAGATCAATAAAAAAGTATATATAAGGTATAAATAGCTCTGCGAAACCACATTCAGTAAGTAAGCAATAAATAATAACGGAGTTATAATATGGTCTCCTTGTACCTTGTGACTGTACCACGCATGACATAAGAGTCTTAATATAATATCACAAATGTCACGAAAAATCTACTTGCATTATTATGGCGAGTTGGCGCTATAAATTGCTAATTTTATACTAAATCGTTTGTGTTTCAATACTAAACCAGTAGTAGTAGTAGCTAGTGTTTTCGATTGATACACATTGCAGCAAATTATAGGACATGCGGGTTATAATTTTCAATTAAGCTAATGGGCAAGCATTTAACGTTATTGAACTGCACGATCTACCAAGTCCACTTAGCCGTATTACCGAGCACCATAATAATCGCGTTAGCTTCGATCGACTTAATTCTATTAGTTAAATTCATGACTCGTCATCTTTGTGAATATCATTTTGTGGATAAACTACATAATATGTAGTTCAAGATGTATGGTTTCCGTTTCATTAATTTAATATTAAAACTAGCGATATTATACGCAAGCTGGTGGCAGCAGTTGGAAACGAAGAGCTGAAATCGAGCTCAGTGGCGTGCCATAGGATAGGCCTATGTCCAGCGAACGAATACTGGCTTTTCATAATTAATAATAAAACTATGTCAGAAAAGTAATTAACTGATGACAATAATATATCAGATGAAGAATAATGTGGTAAAATGAAGATCTTATTTGTAAAGCGCAAGAACATAGGCATGAATATTCAGTATACTACAAAGTACAAAGTTTTCAAAATACATTTCAGAACTTTGAGATATACTTTAAGGAATTTATTTTGGTAACCTCTATCGTATTTATATTATTTACTTTATCAAAATAACATATTACTCTTTTAGTATTATTGCAAAATATTGAGTGCGATTTTCCGTTGAACGTACCATATGACCAATTGACCAGGTAGAGCAACAACATTCACAAAACGGTGGGTAGTGGATGGAAATGAAGAGCTAAAGATCGCAGTTGTATATATCGACAAAGGCCCATGTAGTATGCACCTATATGTCAGGCAGTGGAATGTTGTTAGTTATTAAAAGTATGAATTTCATAACATAAAATAATTATGACTGGGACTTACATTCCAGTCTAAAGACTTCTTCATAATACAGACACATCATTATAATAAATCGTGGGAAACTTATGGTTTTACATGAATGCCTAACCACTACTACGCGTACAAGATAAAGAGATAAACACTCCTTACCATTACCTGCATGAATCACAAGACATGACTTGATCGTCATTAAAAATAACATTCGTTCAATTGTTCGTATTCTAACCACCGTTGCCTGCCCGAACGATGTGAATTGCAAAAATAAATGTATAGTGGAATACTGCTTTTTGGATTGCACTGGAGTTAAATAAGGCAGCGTCTCCTTTTTGCCTTTTTTCACTGGGTACTTAGTAGACATGCACAAAATTTTTTTTAGTTAAATGCTTTGTTAAATACAATCCAAAATTTCATCGTACCAACGGGACTTGAACCCGCAACCTCCGGAATAACATGTTCCGGTGCTTTGCCAATTAAGCCATGGTGCGAAGTAACGTTACGACGAAAAATTAGTGGATTGCATTTGTTAACCCAATTATTATGCATTGGTGGCGCCATCTATGACTACTTATTACGTAAGTTAATCATTCGGAAGAAATCATTACAGTTTTCAAATCCGACAAGAGATGATGTACTGCGTAAATCAAATATTATGTTTCTTTGAAGTGTTACACACTTAATATTTTTGTAAATTGTTAAATACAATCCAAAATTTCATCGTACCAACGGGACTTGAACATGTTATTCCGGAGGTTGCGGGTTCAAGTCCCGTTGGTACGATGAAATTTTGGATTGTATTTAACAATTTACAAAAATATTAAGTGTGTAACACTTCAAAGAAACATAATATTTAGTTAAATGCTATTTACAGTTTTTTAAACACCTCAAAGGAGATGAAAATTTGGGTGCGTACATGGATATCAAGAAGGATATTTTCTTATAAGTTGATTAACTTCTTTACATAATTTAGTTATACCATTCTAAGATAATTTTACAGCTAAAACTGCACATTTCACTGAATCATGCGCTCATTTTGGCCTTCATATTTATAATATTTCAATGTGTTCTTGTTAAGTGACATTGTGACATTTCTGTCTGTATCTTGATAATGTCCATAGTAGAACAGGTTTGGCTTTTAGTATATGACATTTTTATGCCCCTAAGTATGTTTGTCCGCCCACATACAAAGTTATATTTAAAGCTTGAAGGATATTGAGGCCGGCGTATTGACTTTCTGATCATACTAACACCTAAAGGGTTTCGTAATGTTCCGAACTTCGTCTTTGATAAAGTCATGCTAAAACATTTACCTAACTTAACCTTTCTACAGTCAAGTTCATATTTGTTTCGCAAATTATTATACAGTTTTATTCTTATATGAAAGACCGGTCCAATTGCCTTATCAAGACTACAATTGAGCAAGAGACGTACCTGGTGGACCGTAATCTGGTCAATTGTAGATGGGGTTCTTTTAACACCCTTTTCCTTTCGTGATCATTTATGCTATTCTGTAACTTTTCGCATGATTAACTATTGTCATTTTTATCTTTAGTACAACTACAAGGTTTCAATTTGGATGTAGGTAGTAGATTTTACACTACCGTGCTTTATACTATTTGATTTAGGCTAAGGCTTTGTCTTTTGTACGTCGATCGTCGTCTAAGTCTTAATAATTTAGTCATACGATCAAAACGATTGTTTCAATTTTTGTTATGTATCATGTTAAATAAACATTTGTAAAGTTTTATCATACGAGTATCAACGCAAAACTCAAGGAGTGCCAAATGCGGGCACGGAAAACGTATGAATTTTAGTTCGGACTAAACAACACGAAAACTATGCGACAAAATTTTAACTAACAGTAAGGACAAAAGTATAGTAAGGTGGTACGATTTCCACACAAAAGTATAATGCAGAAGAATGAGTAATACTATAAATATATAGATAGAGTAGATATACTACAAATAATATACTACAAGAAATATCTAACTACTTACTACTTCAATAATTTATGTACAAAATATATCGTACAAAATGAAAATAAACTGGTCTAGTGCAAGTCGGACTCGCACTCGTAGGGTTCCGTAACACAGTAGAGTATTCTATAACTTTTATTTTTCGCAACTACAAAAATAACTTTGTTTTTCATAGTGTTTGTATGAAAAACAAAGTTATACTTGCGGTCGCTATATCTCAACAACTGCTGACTGTATCTCGTTCAAACTAATTTTCGTTGAAAGTTTTTATTGAGATCTACAGAATATATTTTTTCCAGATTTTTCACTCCCTTACTTTAGAAGTTAGAGGGGGGGGGACACACATTTTACCACTTTAGACGCCCCTATCTTTGAAATGATTGACTTTGAGATAAAATGATTTTAGAAACCTCAATGTCATTTTTAAAGACCTATCCATAGATACCCTACACGTATAGGTTTGACGAAAATTTTTATTTTGGTTCCAGTTCCATGTAAGGGATGCCCCCCCTTAAACTTTTATATTTTTTATTTTTGTATAAAAATCGGAAAGCGGTTCACAGAATACATCTACCTACCAAGTTTCAATTCTGTAGTCCTAATAGTTTCGGAATAAAATGGCTGTGACATACGGACGGACAGACAGACAGACATGGCGAATCTATAAGGGTTCCGTTTTTTGCCATTCGGCTACGGAACCCTAAAAAACGGCTTCACATGCCGCGATAGTCAAAATAGCCAGTAGTATCATGTCGTCAAAGTAAACCAATGCATATGTCATCAAGTTATGCAATGAGTTTGACATGTTTATCTCCATATCTCCGGAGATAATTGTCATACGTCGATAAAATTGAAATGGGACCAGAATCTCGTCCTTTTTGTGAAGTCGGTTAAAATAAAAAATGTCCAAAACTGACAGGAATGCTAAAAGCAGTTCTACATAACATCGTTTAAAAAACTAAACATAACCGACTTCAATGCCGTGCTTTTAATTTTCAGTACCAATTTCGAGGTGTTTATCTCCATATCTCTGGAGATACTAATCAGACCTCGATAAAATTACCATGGTACCACACTTGGGATATCTCCTTTCCAACAAAAAAATAATAATCAAAATCGGCTCATAAACGACGAAGTTATCCGCGAACAAACATAAATATATATATATATATATATATATATATATATATATATATATATATATATATATATATATATATATATATATATATATATATATATATATATATATATCTACGGTCGAATTGAGAAACCTCCTCCTTTTTTTGAAGTCGGTTAAAAATATGACAACACAATGACGAAGTGTAAAAACAGTACTTAATCAAAATCGTAGACTGTTTTAATCGCTATACCACCGGCTGAGTCATCGTTTTCCAACAACTACTTTAACCTGAAGGATGACTAGCAAGTACTACGTTTTGAGAAGGGCTGTTCACTAACGAATACAAGTAGGTCTACAGTCATGACTCCAACCCCAGCCATGACCTTATCATGTGTACGACTCACAATAAAATGAGGCGACCCAAGGCCAACCGCGAATAGCCCACAAATCGATCATATAACGTCACCGGGTCAATTATGGTGGTATACATATTATCTATCTACATACTACTACTACTATACCTACTTTCTAGCGAACGTATGTAATGTAATGATGTTAGGTATGTTTTTAGGGTTAGGAACACAAAAGATGTAAATAGCCGTTACAAATGCCCGAAGGAATGTCTGAAATCAAGCATTCTGGGCATTTATCTCAGATACCACAAAGCCTTTTAAAAATTGTAAGTTACTGAGTATAGGATTTATATATCAATATAGATAGGACATACTAACAGAAGACAGGAAACGAAGAGAAGATTCAAAATCCTCAAATATCTTCAGGAAGAAGAAAATGAGGGCCCAGTGGGTGTGCGTTCGCCCAGCAAAAAGTATCGGCTTTTCAAGAATTGAATGATGCAGATAATTAGTGCCTTACATCGTGTAAATGTGCCCGAAATTTTAAATTTGTGCCTCCAACGGCTTCGGAGTTATTTAAGAAAAACGGATTCTGCTGCACGAACGTTCGCCCAGCAAAACTTTTTTTAAAAGATGGGTCTAGGTGTATATTAAATATGCAAAAAGGTAGCTTAAATACGAGTATAAATGTGCCGTGAAAGCCAAATTTGTGCCTCTTAAGATTCCTGAGATATTTCTTTTTTTGCTGGGCGAACGTTTGGGCGATTGCTATATATCGGAAACGGCTGAACGCACAGTTAAGATTTTTTGTGTACAGATAAAGTAAATTTATGCCCGAATTTTCAATAATGATTTTTTGTGTACAGATAAAGTAAATTTGTGCATATTTATGCCCGAATTTTCAATAATGATTTTTTGTGTACAGATAAAGTAAATTTGTGCATATTTATGCCCGAATTTTCAATAATGATTTTTTGTGTACAGATAAAGTAAATTTGTGCATATTTATGCCCGAATTTTCAATAATGATTTTTTGTGTACAGATAAAGTAAATTTGTGCATATTTGTGCCCGAATTTTCAATAACATGACTAGCATGGTTCAGGAGCTATGATTTTATTTCCTAGAAAATGGAAAAATGTTCTGGCTCTCGAACGAACAAGACCAAGGACTTCGCGTTAGTGCCGTCTGGTACCCGTTATATATTCCCACGATCCTGTAAAGTTTCGCCGGCCTACTACATATCATTGGCGAGTTCTTAACGATTTTGTCTTTTTTACCCGACTGCGCGACGCAAAGGAGAGGTAATGTGTTTATCAGTCTATATATGTCAGCGTTATATATTCCCACGATCCTGTAAAGTTTCGCCGGCCTACTACATATCATTGGCGAGTTCTTAACGATTTTGTCTTTTTTACCCGACTGCGCGACGCAAAGGAGAGGAAATGTGTTTATCAGTCTATATATGTATGTATGTATGTTTGTTCCTTTGTGGCACACTAGAGACCAAACGCGTGGGCCGATTTTGATAATTGACACGTCAATAGATTCGCCATGCTAGCGCGAGTGTCAACGAAAACATAAAAAATTGAAAAATTCAAAATGGCGGATTTCAGACGCCAAAATTAGGGGTTCAAAAATTTTTTTTTTTAAAACCTATCGAGTGTGGTATCGAATTAAAGGTCTTAAAATGGAGATTCAAAATATATTTATAACAAATAATTTATGATCGTACAAATCGAAAAAAAAAAAACGATTTTACATGCCGCGTTAGTCACTTTCAGTAACAAGTTTGCGGTGCTTATCTCTGAAGTTACTTATAAGATCTCAATAAAATTACAATGAGAGCAAACGAAAATCATATTAACTCAAACAAAAAAAGAATTTTCCAAATCGGTTAAGAATTGATGGAGTTCTGAGGTAACAAACAACCTCTTCCTTTTGGTATAGTCGTTTAATAGTACAACTGTAAAGTAAGTAAGCTTAAAAAGCAATACCCTATCTATTTCACGCATTTCGGTTTTTTGTTCAGATTACGGATTTTGCCGTCCTTTACTTAACTAAAAAGTGTAAAATAAAACATTAAATTAAAAAATCAAAGAACCCGACTGCGCAAAAAGTGAAGTGTTAAAAAACGAACTGAAAAGAAAAAAACAAGTAAGTCTAGTAGTTTAGACTTCTGTTTAGGGATATCAAAAAACTATACCATTTAAATTCTTTCTCGGTCGATACACTCATAAAATAAATTATACATTGTTATATGGAATATGGAGACTTCAACAATCGGGACACATTAATCCCCATTCGTTAAGCCATTAATGTGTCCCGACTCGACCGAGTCGACGAATGTTTTATTTGAGGTTATTTTGAGTGAAATTACTTAAAATACGAAAACACTAGTTTGCTGTGAGCTGGCTTATTACACGCTTCTACAAATAATTAGAGCGCTATTTTAATAATACGTATGCAAAAAATCAAGCATTTATATCCATTACTTTAGACAATAATGATAAAAAACCATTCGAAATATTTTTGGTAGATTACCCGACCAAATACGAGTGAACAGTAAAAAGCGGCCGCACGATACTTCAAGCGATCCTTCTTAAATCACCATGATATCATTTACTGTTTGGAGAACGTTGCGCACAAAAGTGAAATTGTCATTTAAAAAAATAAACTTTAAAACGTTTATTTTATTGTAATATTTTGCTGGGCGAACGTTCGTGCAGCAGAATCCGTTTTTCTTAAATAACTCCGAAGCCGTAGGAGGTACAAATTTAAAATTTCGGGCACATTTACACGATGTAAGGCACTAATTATCTGCATCATTCAATTCTTGAAAAGCCGATACTTTTTGCTGGGCGAACGCACACGCCCAGTGGCGCAATGGGGGATTGGTCTGCTACGACGCCAGAGGTAGCGGGATAAAAATTCCGCCGTGAATCAAAAGATTTTTCTATCGAACAAAATATGTGCGCTTTTCACAGTGACCCTCCGGAGAAGGAAAAACATCATTAAGAAAGCCCTGGCATGGTGGTAGGAAACCTGGTCCGCTACCACCACCACCAAATTGTAAAATTTGTCGCCAAAATATCTTTCATGTATTCCGGCAGCCGTCCTTGAGAGCCAGTTCCCATTCTAGACCTAGCGTGCTTACTATCCTAGACCTCATCATAACTTAACAAAAAGGTGAGTACGCTAGCCTATACCAATATTAATATGTTCTGTTCCTATACCCAAAGATATTAAAAAAAAAACAATCACAGCTTTGCAATTACTTGTAAAAATCAATCATGAAGTGTCGACGATTCTATAACTTTAGATTCAATTTTCCCAAAAAAATGTAGGCCCGCAGAGTACTTCAGAGTACTTCAAGAGTACTTAAGTTCTTAATTATGTCCAACCTACAGGCCAGGTTTACCATCGAAGGTCGAGTTCAAATAGAAACGGTCCACAAATTAAGTCGTAAACGTTACAGCCAGTGCTGAGTTTACAGAACACTAAAATTATTTTACACTTGTTTGTAAATAGCTAGGAAGTGCTTGATTGATAGGCAGATGGAATTGGGCTTTTTGTAACCATGGATTCAAGAACGTTGACATATTTTAAGCGTACCTACGTATAAAAAGACTAAAGTATGCAGTCAGATGTAGCGACGTTCTGCTGCTTGATCGATGTTCCGCATGACTTGCTACCAAAAAGTAGCTATCATCATCTTAAGGTATTGTGGCAGCACACAGCCCTTGAGAGTCAAACCATTCGAGGCCTAGCGGTTTATCATCTTTGATCACATCATCGTTTACCACCAGGCGAGTTAGTGGTACAACGCTCGCCTATCAGGTAGGTATAAAAAAAAGTAAATGCATCAGAAAAGTAGAAGAACCGGCTTGGTAGTGTTTTTTAGGGGGACTTCAAAACTGGCTGTTGTTTATTATGATGATCATAAAAAGGGGGGGCAAACATCTAATCGAGAACATCTTTGCGAAGATCTCAAAAGATTCTTTAAACATTTATTTTAGTATTAAGTTCAAGGAAAACATTCCACGCCTCGCCATCAAGGTATACCTACTGCACGAGTAAAGATGTTTACGAGAAGGTAAAACGATAGCGCGAAGATTCCTTTAGATTGCATAACGTATGATGTCATGCTACACTGCTTATGAGGAACCGTAACAATGTTCATGAGACCTGTCAGGCCAGTTTGTGTGCGCATGACATAAACCCACCGTATCACGTTTCTGGGCGACACAACATTAGCTGTAGAGCGTTCGTTTAATGCAAAAGTTGCTTAGGTTTGCGCCAGGAATTTGTATCAACTTCATCGTGATTGTCGAAAGGTTTCGGATGAGGAGTCAGAGCAAAACCAACGGTAATTGATTTATAGATAAGTAACGAATATAAATTGAAAAATTAATGTAGGAAGGCAAAATTGAATTAAATTGCATAAAAACTAAGCTCTAGATTGCAGAATGCAGAAGTGAATGTAATTAGCAATTATAAAAACCAGTTTCATCAATTCCTGATAAAGTTTCAGATAGTTGGCTGTCAGATGACGCCATACTAACGTTGTCAAATATCTGTTAGATAAATTTTTAATAGACTTATCAGGAACCGGTGAAACTATCTCTTAGTGTACAGCTTAGTGTTATTTTGATCATAGAGCGAACGACATACTGCGTCAAATAATGAGGCGATGAAACTACGATTGTACTAAATAAAGAAAATAATTAATACAATACAATACAATACAAAAACTCTTTATTGATCACCAAAGAAATTACAAATTGTACATACTATGTGATGAAAGACAGTAGAATAATAAGGCAATACAATCGGCGGTCTTATTGCATAAAGCAATTTCTTCCAGACAACCTTGGCATGGAAAAGAAGAATACAAACAAAAATTGGGGGTAGCGTACAATACAAATTAATGATGTCAGAAAAAAAAAATATATATATATAATAATAATACACAAAATAGACTACTAAAATTTTAGTATATTAAGATATAATACATAAAAATACCCTACATATATATAATAATGTTCCCAAATATATTAATATAAATACATATATATGTATATATAATATTAAATACACATATACATAATTAAGATAGTTTAAAAACTAAAACAATCAACTTCCATGCCCCACGAGTCAATATCAGTAGCAAGTTTGAGACGTTTATCATCATATCTCAGGAGAGACTTATCAGATCTCGATGAAATTATAATGAAAACACCTCGGAAACATACCCTACCGATTACAAAAAGAATCATTCGAATCGGTTCACAATTGACGGAGTAATCGCGTAACATACACAAAAAAAAACATACAGACGAATTGAGAACCTCTTTCTTCTTGGAAGTCGGTTGATAAAGTTTTTATGCTATATTAATGTACAAAAATGTAAGGTAAGAAACATAAGAATTTATATATCTATAATATACACACGTCTATATACACGCATACCTAAGTTAAAATTGATCATAAATGGACATAAATCAGAAAAACATTATATCCCTCTTGCGCAGTCGGGTAAAAGTACTTAACACTATATAGGGGAATAACTATAATTTGCACATAAAAGAGTGACTCATTGGACAGTATCGCGGCGACGAAGACTATGCGATATGCGACATTATTTTTAAAACTGTATGTGATCATTACGCCTCAATCAACGGTCTGGCATTGTGCCGTGGACGTCATTGGCAGTAAGCGGGCTAATCGAAGTTTATATACTTTGTATGCTAGTATTGTCGGTCACAATTATTATTATTATTTTATTTTTTTTATAAAGATTATCCGCAATGTGGGTTGCACATTACTAGTATTCTTGTTAACCCCACCAACTAAGCTAAATATGCTTGTGCCTGGAGTGAGTTCACGTCAATAGTGCAATGGGTGGGGTGGGGATCGAACTCACGACCTCTCGATCGCCAGTCCGACACCCTATCCATTGGGCTATTGCCGCCTTTTAATTTTAGTTCGTTGGGGACAAAATGCGATCTATTGTCTCGTTAGATGACACTTTTAGAATTGATTTTCCATCTATTGTACAATGTTGTTATCATCATACTTAAATTTTGCTTCGGTACACTTTTCGTAGAGCGCCGCGGTACTGCATGATTTCATTTCATCATCATTTTAGGGTTCCGTAGCCGAATGGCAAAAAACGGAACCCTTATAAATTCGCCATGTCTGTCTGTCTGTCTGTCCGTCCGTATGTCACAGCCATTTTATTCCGAAACTGTTAGGACTACAGAATTGAAACTTGGTAGGAAGATGTATTCTGTGAACCGCTTTACGATTTTTATACAAAAATATAAAAGTTAGAGGGGGGGGGGACACATTTTACCACTTTAGGCGCGCCTATCTTTCAAATGATTGACTTTGAGAAAAAATGATTTTAGGAACCTCAATATCATTTTTAAAGACCTATCCATAGACACCTCACACGTATAGGTTTGAAGAAACATTTTTTTTTTTGTTTCTATGTATTAGTTCTATGTATGGGATGCCCCCCTTAAACTTTTATATTTTTTATTTTTGTATAAAAATCGGAAAGCGGTTCACAGAATACATCTACCTACCAAGTTTCAATTCTGTAGTCCTAACAGTTTCGGAATAAAATGGCTGTGACATATGGACGAACAGACAGACATGACGAATCTATAAGGGTTCCGTTTTTTGCCATTCGGCTACGGAACCCTAAAAATCAAAGAACCCGACTGCGCAAAAAGTGAAGTGAAAAACGAACTGAAAAGAAAAAACAAGTAAGTCTAGTAGTTTAGACTTCTGTTTAGGGATATCAAAAAACTATACCATTTAAATTCTTTCTCAGTCGATACACTCATAAAATAAATTATACATTGTTATATGGAATATAGAATTTAACAGTCGGGACACATTAATGGCTTAACGAATGGGGATTATCCATCCCACACATCATGGAACTGAAACAAAAAAAAAAAATTTTTTTCACACCTATACGTGTGGGATGTCTATGGATAGGTCTTCAAAAATGACATATAGGTTCCTAAAATCATTTTTTCTCAAAGTCAATCATTTGAAAGATAGGCGCGTCTAAAGTGGTAAAATGTGTGTCCCCCCCCTCTAACTTTTAAAGTATGGGAGTGAAAAATCTAAAAAAATATATGCTGTAGATCTCAATAAAAACTAACAACGAAAATTGGTTTGAACGAGATACAGCCAGCAGTTTTAGAGATATGGCGACCGCAAAGATAACTTTGTTTTTCATACAAACACTATGAAAAACAAAGTTAATTTTGTAGTTGCAAAAAATCATAGTTATGGAATACTTAACTGTGTTACGGAACCCTACGAGTGCGAGTCCGACTTGCACTTGGCCAGTTTATTTTTACTGTGATACCCATCCAGAGGAATCATCATCATCATCATAATCAGCCCGGTTTCAGACAACTGCTGGGCGTAAGCCGCTACCAAGACGCGCCACAGAGCCTGATCTTCGGTACGATATGTTTAGCTTTGATAGCGTGCGGTGGACTTACTATCTAACAGCATTTAAAGCCATTTGCTTACTCTATCCATCATAAAATATTCTGATGCCTGAGTCCTCCTTCTGAGTGTTGCCGGAAAAGTACAATTTTAAAAGTCCTTAAATCGTAAATAAACACAAAATATACAACAATATACCTACGACGGTTGATCATTAAAAATAAAACTGGCCAAATGCGATACAGCATCGCGTCTCTTATCGCACACTTAGGGAGGGTTCCGTACAATACGAAACATAACAGAGTTTGAACCTCGTATATTTGATTAATTGATATTACCAAGAATATTTGGTTTGGTCGCGATCTAGAAAGACGGGGCCCGTTTACTAGCGCCATCTATGTCATTTTGCCGAAACTAATTAGATAGATGGCGTTTAAAAACACGTTTTTTGTATGGGGACCCCCTTTAATTTTTAACTTTTATTTTGTTTTTAGTATTTGTTGTTCTAGCGGCAACAGAAATACACCATCTGTGAAAATTTCAACTGTCTTACTATCACGGTTAATGAGCTAGAGCCTGGTGACAGACGGACAGACAGACAGACAGAGAGACAGACAGACAGACAGACAGACAGACGGACAGACGGACAGACGGACAGCGGAGTCTTAGTAATCAAGTCCCGTTTTACCCTTTGGGTACGGAACCCTAAAAAACTCTTCTAGGGTTAGTCTTTGCTTTAGATACAGAAGTGTTATTTATACAAAAGGGGAGATTTGCAATGAGATTTTAAGTCATCATTACGTTTCAGTCTAGGAGCGAACTTAACTCGACGAAGGTTAATAATGGCCATAACCTAAAACCTCTCAAATAGAATGCCTTTTACAGCATTTGACAGACATGAACTTCGTCAATAAACGTAACAACAAACTCATAGGTATTGCTGCAAACTACCATCGGACACTATCAGCTGCGGTTGCATGGCTACGTCGCAAATAAACGAGGAAGTGGTTTATTTCATATATCTCTTCTACCATTTGGTTTCGTAATTGTTTCACATGTAAACCATTAATGTTGTACAATTAAAGTACTTATTACAAGTAGGTCCTTACATTGCAGCCAAATGTAAAGGGTTCAGAGTATCACGGACAGTGGCGTTTTTGTATTACCTGCGATACTATAAGACTTTAGACAGATACAAAAAGGGAACGACCATAAATAATGTTTACACTAACTTTTAGCTCTGATATGAAAACAAATGATATCCCGAATACTTCGAGTGAAAATGTTGATAAATTAATTAATAAAACTTTTTGCCTTCAGTCTAGTTTAATTATTTTATTCTGTTCATTGAAATAATCTTATATATATGTATATTTATATATTTATTGACCATACCATTTATATCCTTCGAAGTTTTACAGACAACCTTCAAAACTTTGGCATAAGGCAATTTTAAATGTATGTTTCGAAAATCGACGCGTCTGGTTCCCTCCCTCTTCTTAATACGCAATGCGTGTTACCAGGCCCGAATAACCAAGCTTGTCAGACCTTTTGGCTCCGCATGTGCAGGACTATTTTGTTGGAATGGCGCGAGGCTCCACAGGTCGAGTGGAGTGGTGGATAGTGGTTTTCCAGAACAACCTCGGTGCAACCGGTTTGACGTCAGTCCAGTCGGGCAAGGCGATAAGTGTGATGATAAAAGATATGAAACCACGGACAGGAAGAGTGTGTGTAACTTATTCGTTTTATTTATATTATGCGGTGTTAGCTGTAACACTATAAAGTAGAATCTAATATAAAATAATGAAATCGCCTTACAGGCGAAACATATTATATTTAAAGTAGTTTAATCCAAAAGAAGTTTCCTTTAATACCATATTTTTTATCATACAAGGTAACAACACAAGCACTAAGCTAGCCTAATGGTAAGCGATGACGCCAATAACAGACACTTAAAAAATTAGAAACGAATAAATTAAAGTCTAACGTTGATTTAAATTACAGATGCGAGTTTTTTTACCACATTCTAAGCTGGAAAGTGTAAAATTGACACTTGTAATTAGGAACACGTCAATTCGAAAGATAATAGCAGTGGATACACACGGGTATTCGCTGATAAGATATGTGAAAAATCTGTTGATTATATTCGAATGGCAGACCATAATGATCGATCGATGTCTGGCGCCGTAAACTCAGGTGACAGCAAGAATTGTTGTTTATCCCTAGAACCTAGAACATACCTATTCACTCGCGACAAGACCCCAGGTGATAGATATCACCTTATTATAGGTGCTGCATGCAGAACAACTAAAAGGCATTAAATGCAAGTTTCAGGGCTATATTTTCGAGTTGCAACAACAGTTCAAGATTCATGCGGTATCGAAGGGGTAGCGTATGTTCTTCATGTATGATCAATTAAACACACGCTTATCTACCGATACACAAGCACGTGCAGGCTCCATAGAGCGATGCGATGGCTGATGTACTGCGAACGTGCAAGCATTGTCTTCGTAGAAATAATTCGTGGAATTGAGCTCAAGTTGCCATTTCTATGGAACAGTTGCTGCGTGAGTCCATTGTTATTGTTTTCATTTCTTGCGGCTAGAAAAAAAAACTATTAAATTATAAATAAGACACTTACGTTACAAAGTAAAGGTAATCGAATGAAGGTAAAACATTGACGGACTTACTGATTGATTTAAATGGACGTAAACTTCGCGCAGACGGCAAATTGTTTAAAGGAAAATCTAAAAAAAATCAAGTAAAACCGCCTAAGTTACGTTCGTAGGTTTTAAGTCTTTTAACCGACTTCAAAAAAGGGGCAGGTTCTCTATTAGGATGTGTATAAATTTATGTTCGGGCATAACTCCGTCATATATTAGGATTTGCCAAATTATTTTTGTTCGAAAGAAGTTTATCCCGAAATGGTCCCGTTTGAATTTCGTATCTGTTGAGTATCTCCAGATTGATCACTCTTGTAAACTTCCATAATCAGTCGGTGAATTTTTAGATATAATATTTTTCCTGAAAAGACACCATATGATGTATAAAAAAATAAGTGCTAAAGTCTGGAAGAGATCGCTCTTATCGATTAGACCGCCGATTATATTACCTGAATTATTATATTATTATATTTATTAACTGAATTATTATACTTAAGTTTTTTCTTCTTCTTGGTAATCAATAAAGAGTGATTGTATTGTTAATCTCAATCTAATACTTCTGCAAACTTCCATAATTTTTATATTTTATAGAAAAAAAAAACATAAGTAACAATGTGCTAAGTCATAATAGAAGGTTCCTAATAAATAGGATGACACGTCTAGCTTTTCCAGTATTACTCTGACTTTAAGTTAGACATTTATTACGAGTTTAGTCGCCTCAGACTGCATTGCATTTTGTAAGTGAAGTATTCAAAAGACGAGGATTAAAATTTTCATGGTAACTGGCGCTATTATAATTAAAATGATTTATGAATGACTGCACAATTTAATTACATGTTATGTTCTTGTATTTACTCCAAGACATGCGTCTCCTTCATCTTCAGTGTATAGGTAACATAATTAGCGAAGAATTCGCGTCTGCGCTCCAAGAAGTATTTATGGTAAGTATGTCTCATTGATAAATTAAAATGTCGCTTATTTAAGTCAAACGCAACTCTTACTGAGACAAGTTATTGTAGTAGAGACGACGATGTGTAGAAGTACTCGTGAATACGTACTACAAAAATACAAATTATAATCTCTCAAATTAATTTCGTAAAGTAAATAAACGTGCCAGCGGCATATAAAGACTCACGTGCACTGCCATTTTACATTGTACTTCTCATGCAAGTCACGTATATTTAAAGAAACAAAATATAACACACGTTGTTCGTCTATTATTAGTGCTAGAATTATTCTTAGTGGCCTCCAACAAAGATGTGGCTTCGTCTATTTCTGGTTAGGACACATCGCGTGATCACCGCCCGCCGGATGGGGTTTAGATATGCATTGTAAACTAGGAAGGTGTTTATTGAGCCTTTTGCCCCCACTATTTTACAATATTTTTTTTGTTTGAATTTATAAATGATTAATATGACTTTTCTGAGAGGGTTCTGTTACAATATGCTGCAGCGTATTTGTGCCGTTTCATATGCAACAATGCGCAAGTTTTCCAGGTACGATTTCTTGTTTAACGATGTTTATTAAATTGTCTCGGTAAATAATATCATAGAAAAAAATTAAAAGAGAAATGTAAAAATATCTTTTGAAAATTGGCAACAAATGGAAAAGTGAATGACAATTAATTAGTCATGTTGGGTGGAGTTATGTGGAAGGTAATTGCGTGACGCAATTCCTAGAATTCTTATCAAAAGCCTTGAAAGCGTGTATCGATTTTGCATAGTTTATGAAGCTGGTAAACTTACCACAATGTCTGAAACATACTTATATCAATTTTACCACGTCGGAGTATGCTTATGCTGCTTTGTGGCTGACTAGCTTTATCAGCATGACCCTCCCTGTCTCTTTTTTTCTATCTCTCTCTCTCCAGCAAAGAAAGATTTAAAGGAGGATGTTTTAGACTTTGTGGTGATGCTATCTCTATTAGACCCTGATTATGTGCATGTCAAGATGTTGAATGACGAAACAATTGAACATTCCACATACCTACGAATCAATTGTACATACATGTATAAGTTAGTAGTAGAGTTATATTATAATAACGCTACTAACAAGTAACTTATGTATGTAGAATAACCCCTCCTTCCTAAACCACCACGTTCGTGTTCATAAATAGAGTTGTATATGGTACATACGCCTGAACATACAGATATTTCAATTCTTTATCCGAGAAGGTAGACTAGACGCATATACGTAAATGCCAGAACTTAAATTTCGTTATTCATGAGAATTCGTCTCAGTCGGCGTCTGCATTGCTTATGTGTATTGTTCTTTTATAATAAACGCCTTTGGAGCGTGATATAGCGCCAGGCGTCATGATAAACGACCTCAAAATGGTATTTTAAATTGATAGATGTTCCATGCTCCTTACTTACGCAATGCGACAAACATAGTGAAAAATGGAGCCGGCACATTCACTTTGTGAAGAGAATCAAGCTTTTGATTATGAAATCATCCAATGGAAAGTGATGATGCTGGGATTTACTAGTTTTCTAAATTGACTACACCGAACATCGACACGAAATCATCGACACCAAATATGAACAAAACTTAATGTAACTTAACTAAACGTAATTAACGTAAAAGCGATGACTTTCAGACAACGTTATGATGGGACATGATAAGAAAACATGCTCAAACTCAAATGAGGGCTCTAAGACATCTATAATGTCTTAGTTCAGGAATTGGTATTGAATTCAGCACTACCAAGGAAATAAGGTTGAATCTACGTATGAGGAAAAATACCAACTATACAAAAGGCGGATATCCAGCAATGTACAATTCTGTGAGAACCGTTCAGTGGGAAACGAATTTCGGTGTGTGCACGAGGCAGGCTGTAGGGGTGAACCGAAGTCATGGCCAAGGTCGGTGGAGGTCCCCCCATTCCCCTCATACCTTCCTCACCCTCCCAGCCGGGAGCGGGCGTCGATGCCTCGCCTCTCAATGAATGCTCCACCAAACGTAGGTAGCCATGGTAGTTAATGCTTAAGCCACTGTATACAGGTGTTATTACAGTCAGTTATCTGATAGAAATATTTGGATTAAATATAAATTAAAAATAATGTATTTACAGCAATATAACATTTATATATTAACAGATTTATAGAATAGTCTATAATAATGTATGATATGTATAATAAGCATAAGGCTGATATATTTATGCAATAGGGTCAATGCTTTGTAATATTCCCACTAAGTCTAGCCTGTGTGAAAATACCAGGGCTGTTTGAATTTTGGCAATAATTATTGATATGACGACGCTTGGAAAATAAGTCTCTAATTTATTGTAATCACCCTTTTTTCAATGTTTATATGATATGTACTCGTATGTGTATATAATATAACTCTGTAGGATGGTCTATGTTGTTTTTGTCCCGTTTTAGGCTAGCCGGATATTACAATTATCTGATAGAATAATTCTAAAACGGCACTCCCGTGCATACATTTTGTACTATACTCCGTTCGCCGAGAGTGTCTAATAGGGAAATCAGGGACTGCACGTCATTGGTCGCAGATAACGAAAAAAGGACGCGTGCACGCTGCGAGTAAATGTCAGTTTCATCTGTCAGTTGTGGGGGGCGGACGTATCGTTGCGAAAAATTTGATATGCATTTTGAATGGTCTTACTTACTGGCTTCAAAAATCCATCGGGTGAGTTTTACATAATATCTAATACTATAAGATTCTTTGTTCTGACATACTGACTGACTGACAGACAACGCACAGCCTAAATCGCTGGTCGTACAGACTTGAAATTTGGAGGGTATATTTTTCTTAGTATGTAAGGGTGTACTAAGAAAGGATTTTCCAAAATTCACCCTTTAAGGAGATGAAATGGGGGTTCAAAGTTTGTATGGAGAAACAAGATGAGATATTCTTTTCTATCCGAAACTTCTCACAAGTGCTTCAGTAAAAAAATAAGTAAATACGTGTTTCAGGTTTTTTGAAATTTCACCCCTAAGAGGGTGAAATGGGGTAACAAAGTGTGAAAATCAATATTGTTTCGGATTGCGCTGAAATTTGGCATGCGGATAGTTATTACGACGTTAGTTACCTCTGAGAAAGGATTTTCCAAAATTCACCCCTGAAGGGGATGAAACGGGGGTTCAAAGTTTGTATGGAGAAACAAGATTAGATAGTCTTATATTCGAAACTTAACACAAGTACTTAGGTAAGTAAGTAAATACGTGTTTCAAGCTCTTTCGACATTCCACCCCTAAAAGGGTGAAGTAGGTTAACAAAGTCTGAAATCAATATTGTTTCGGATTGCGCTGAAATTTGGCATGCAGATAGTTATTATGACGTAGGTATCCGCTCCGAAAGGATTTTCTAAAAAATCCTCCCGGATACGGAACGGGGATTCAAAGTTTGTATGGCGAAACAAGATGAAATAAAGTAGGTACGTGTTGTAGGATTTTTCGAAATGGGGTAGGTAACAAAGTCTGAAAATTTGGGTTTTTCGGGTTTTATAAATATTAATCCCGAATTGCCTTAGTCACGCGATAACATGAAAACGGGTGAACTGATTAGGCTAATTCTTATTTGATGTCTTTAACGATAGAATCGTTTTTACAAAAGAAACGTTTTAAGTAAATAAAAGAAGTTTTTAACGCGGGCGAAGTCGCGGGGCACTTCTAGTATATTATATTTGTATTTTTATAATGTCAAATTTGTAGGTATTAGTACCTATCTATTTATTTGTACCTCAGGCCTTATACCAGGATTCGGGAAAAGATCTATCATTGTTACCTATTGTTGGTTAACTAAGAATTGAATTTTAGAATTTTTTGTCAGGTAACCAGTATTAATAATCAATAATTATGTATTGTTCTCCAACAGGTAAATAACGCCTAATTATCACCCACAAGGATGTATGAACGGTCTTTATCTTAGTCTTTGAATCGAATAAAACTTTTAAACAAAAAAATTGAACCGCCAAAAACTGTGTTACGGGCACACGTCGTTACGAGTGGTCGTGCATATCTATTTAGTCTGTGGGTCGTGTGGAAGCCCATTTTTTGGAATGTTTATGTTCATCGCTGGAGATTTCACGTTGCATTGTTAATTTGATTTGATTATTTCTTTAAATTTAAGAGGTTATTTAGTGATCTTTGCTTATTGATTATTTGGCGCCGACTCAAAATTACTTAGGTATACATACTTACATAAGTTTAAGAACTTTGTTATTAAGGTTAAATAAAAGTTATATTATTTTTTGCTTTTCAGTTTTTTCGGCGGTTAAATTTGTTTGTTAAAAAGTTTTATTTTATATTTTTTTGTGGCCATAATCTACTATGTTAAAATCAGGCGTCATTGCTTACCCCTGGCCTAGGCAAACGTTATAATGAACATTTATGCTCTATAATAATAAGAAAAATAATTTAAGATCAAATAAAAACCCCAAAACTCCGACTTCCAACGTCACGCTAGCCAATTTCAATACTAAGTTTGAGTGTTTATCTTCATATCTCTGGAGATACTGAACATATCTCGATGAAATTTAAATGGTACCACCCGTAAAATATCATCATCAGCATCATCATCAGCCAGTATCAGACCACTGCTGGACATATGTCTCTCTCAACACACGCAACTGAGCCCGATTTTCGGCTCTTTGTTTTTTCCAGTGTTTGTTGACATACATAGATGATATGATAAAATCATCCAAAAAATGATACTTTTATCCATTATTTTTGTTGATTTATTCAAAACGGCTCGACCGATTTCGTTAAAATTTAAATGGGACCCCTTGGGGGTATATACACCTACCCTTTCCAATAAAAAAAGAATTATCGAAATTATCGAAGACTACTCTGTAAAAAGTTATGCGTGGTCATACATAAAAATAAAATAAAATATACGCGTCGACTTGATAACCTCCTCCGTTTTTTTTCGTCGGTTAAAAAGGATGTAAACTACCACATAGACATGAAGGCGAATGTGTTCAAAGTATGATTTTCTGACATAATACTTGACAAAGTACCAGAAAATTCAGTAATTTCAGTATTTTCATCTAGAAGGCATTGGATGAAGTAGGTAAACAACTAAATTTGTTCAGGCATTCAAAAATTATGGTGGAATAAAAAAATCCCATACATACATGAATTCAGAAAACATTACACTCCTTATTGTGCAGCCGGGTAATTAAAAGTTTGTAGCAATATAAACGCGGCCTAACATTTGAAAAAAATGATCACACCCCCTGACTAATCATGATCACTCATAGTGCCGTCCTTTTTACTTTCTTACAATTGTGCAAGAGAGAGCGTCCTATATTAGACATTCTCGGCGAACAGAGTATAGATCCCGCACACCGCCAGACTCGTGCGTGTAATATGTATGGCACGGAGAGTCTGCCAGCGCGCGCCTTTCTCATGATAATGCGCCCTGCCTTACACGTGTTCCCTTGATCCAGTCGGCCTCCAACCCAACCCTGTAATACGCAATTGCGTTAAATTCGCGATATAAACAGCCCGGAGTTATTAGGACAGATCGATCGAGTTATCATGAAGACTCGCTCAAAGTGCCTTTTGGCCCGGAGATTCCAGGTAATGCCAATTGAGGGTCGTGGCGTGGCAAAATATCTGTTGCTACCTCAATTTTTAGACTAGAAGTAGCGTAGTTAAAAATAATCTTGGTGTTGCAAATTTATAAGAAGTTCTATGTTTTTTAACATTTCTAATCATAGCATTTTCTTGGTGAAATATAGTATAGTTTGTGAGGTAAGTTTAAACAGGCGCAATGTCTATCTTTAAACAGGGTTTGATAGTTGGGTCATGGTATTTTTTAATAAGTTTATATTTTTACAATAATATTTAGTATTAACTCGTATTGGGAGTGGTAACGATAAGGAATTATTAATGCCGACCTGAGAAGCACTTCACCAGTACCTTACCTGATCTACAGTGACGATGCGTTCTAAGATGGAATGGTTGGAAGACGGTATGAGACGCAAAGAACAAATTGACTTTATTCCGATTTCTATTAAAGTAACTATCCTAACAAATTGTCCCACACCACAGAATAAATAATAGTACTACGTAACGCATCCCACACACACACCGAACATCATGCCGGCACTATACAAAAAAATTGTTTCGTAACAACATCATCGTGTCGGCTACGAATAAATAGAGAGGCTAGCATATAGCGTAAGTATCAATAATCTAAGTTAATTAGGCTTCCACTATCGAAGTTTCACGTTTCAACTTCCCAAACCACGTGCTTCAAAAACAACACGTGTCTTTACATTTTCTGTCTTCATGGAAAATACCAAGCCATTCAATAAATAAGAATACCTAGGTGGTAACGTTGAATAGCCCACATAGTAGGTACTTTACATGGTACGATAATGGTATCAGTAAACATATTACTTATTCACTCGTATCGGACCGCAGTCGCAGATAAGGAGATAAAAACTATTTGCAGAGTACTATTCCGAACTGAAATCATTTGGTAAGTAAGGGACGAAGTATTTTAGGCTGTAGCAAGGGTAGTGATAATAAAGACTCGGTGACACCACCGAAGCAAGGGACGTAGTATTTTAGGTTGTGGTAAGGGTAGTCATAATAAAGACTGGTGTCTACCGAAGCGATGTGTGCACACACAGCACAGCGCGACGAAATGCTACTTACTGGCTGTGTACTAACAGCCAAGTAGCATTTCGTCGCGCTGCGTCATTTAACAGCGTCATGAAATCCATAATATATTTGTTTACACATCATGTAATACATCTTGGTTTAGTTAAACTTTGGTAGATACTGGCCTGGTCTGGTAAAAACAAGTCTATTTCAAACTGGTAAAACGTCATGTAAGGAGACGCGTACACTGGTGCATCGAATTGAGGCGTGCAATATTTCACCTTCTATATAGGTACTAATAGTAAATTACTAATAAATGTATATGAAATATCGTCAATTGTCCAAGGATTTTTCATGTTTCTCTAATACCTATCTTGTAACAATAGACTATTGAACTATGACAGAATGAAGAAATGTTTTCTATTTATTTCTATACATCACGGAGCGATTTAGAAGTTTGTTAAAAAATCGTCTTACGCGAGTCTTCGCGCTTTTCTCGTAGCCAATGGACGCACTTTTATGCATCAGCCTCTCTCAATTTACTGTTGGACATATGTTAAATCCCTAAATTCGCCATTCAACATGGTAGGACATTGTAGAATGGCTTAAGGAATGTTAATATGCTGGATTCTCTGGAGTACTCTGGACATGTAGAACAGTGGATATAATATAGAACGTAAATTATTATTTACGCTTCAAGTCGAAAGGCAAATGACCGTGACCCATTATTCTGCACTTCCCATTATTCACAAACGACTGAGATATCAGCATCATTCAAATCGTATATGTCATTTCGGGTAAGTACAACTGTCGTCATATATCATGAAGCATTTCCATTCCATTCGATACAATATCGGAGACGTGGAGCCGGTGATAAATCACAAACGGTCGTGATCGTAATGTATGCTGTACACCTGTGTCGTCTCCAGACAGATGTATTACAGGTCTAGAAATAGCGGGACCTTAGCAATAGGTTGTGTTCATGGAAATCAACACAAATATTATAAATGCGAAAGTCAGTTTTTTTGGGACTTCTTCACAGTCAAACGGCTGGAGTGATTTAGCTGAAAATTTGTACCTATTGGGATAGCCAGTACTATGGATTAGTCTATTATAGGATACTTCTTAAGGCGGGCAAAGCCGCGGGGCACAGTTAGTATTTGAATATTTTGGCGTAGCTGCAGAGTAGATACTTAATAGGTGGAGCGGCGATATTTGATAGCTGGCCGGCATAAGCTGAAAGATAGTTTAGGGGTGGGTTAGGATTGTTGATTATGTGTAAGACTATATAGTATCGATTTGACCAGTAACTTTAAAATACCTAATGTGAAGCAGTTTTTAAGGAAAATGTTTTTGCGTTATCGGCCACCATATGTATAAATGACGCCGAGAAAGAGGAAATTGTATTTATATTTGACAGTGCAATGATGTAACAACAGTATAAAGTAACATTCTTATACATTGCGTTAGAACTCCTCTCCTCACTCCTCACAGAACATAAAAGAGAAGTAAAGTCGGTTAAACAATTACTGTTAATTTAAACGGATGCTAGACAATAATAAAATGTTACCATGGCCCCAAAATACAGCCATTGCCAGAACCAGTCAGAACCAGTAATTTAAATGTTTATTATTATTAATCGGTCATGTCGTAACATCTGAGCCTTATAAAACTCGGTCAAAACCATGAAAATCATGTTATTACAGTTTATCAATATGACCTGGCCATTTATGGGCAATTGGGCGTCAATTTAGGTTTAATTAAGGTTAACTTTTAATGGTGTCTACTAATTAAATGTAACCACTTAATATTTCTTTCCAAATCAAAAATACTAGTAAAGGAAGCCATAGCTTAACGAGCTGCGCATCGCGGCGTTACCTCTGTTTCAGTGCCTAAGCGTTAATTCAGGGTAAAAGCTATATCACTTTCAAATTTCATCCAAATCCGTCAAGTGGCGTGAAATAGTAATAAATATGGACACATTCTCAAACTTAAATATATTGAAACAATTAATAAGACTAGTTGACCATAATCTCGCCTATGATGACGTAAAAGGTGCCCAAATATGTCATTTAACTGATACTTCTACTACTGTTATACGGAAGTTTTGAACACAATGCCGGTATTATAGAACGATGATACTCAAGCATCGATCTTCTCTCTGCATAGAATAAAGCCTTTTGATTGGTTAATCCAAAAATGTATGTGCGTATTTCACAGCCCTCTGGTGAAGGAGAAACATTGTTAAGAAACACCCAGGCCTGGCTTGGAGCCAGGACACTGTCTAGTATCCGCCTGGCCAGCTTACCTAAAGTTTAAAAATCTGTCGCCAAACATCCAATGTGTTCCAGCAGCTGTCCTTGAGAGCCGGTTCCCGTTCTAGGCCTAGCGCGCTACCATACTCGACCGCATCATCTCATCACTTACCGACAGGTGAGATAGTGGTCAAACACTAGCCGCCTATAAAATCGGTTTAACGAAAGTAGATTATATTTCAAAACCGAAGAGTGGAGGCAGATTTTGTAATACTCATGTAAGAAACTAAATCCGTTTTACATTTTGCAGAACTCAGTAGAGCATTGAGGCAAAGGTGAAACTCGATTGTGCGACCTCATTTAGATGTAGCATTGAGCAATGTTTCGTGCTTCCGTTTTCAATAAACTTATTCTTCAACTGAGGTTAAGGAATTGCAACTCTCTTTATCTTGAGATCAGTAGTATTATTTTAAAGATCTATTTTGAGATACATGACCTTAATATAATATATATTGACAAACATTTTAACTAAAACGCAATACTTTATTGCTTCCACAATATTTTGTACATAACGTTCTTAAAAACAACTTTTCATACCTCGCGACTGAGGCGTTTCTCTAGGTAGCTTTGAAAATATCCATCAAATCTTGTTAAATTGTACGTATATTGCAAGTACTCGTACTTAATTCCCTGTCAAACAAACAGAATTACTCAAATTGGCCAATTGACGCCTTAGGTCAGGCAAAAAAAAAAGCTACAATCAAGAAACACACGAATCGGTTACCTCCTTCTTCTAATAATTGGCTCAAAACAATAGGATATTCTGCTGTAATTTGCAAATAACTCGTGGCAACAGACTACAGTCAGTTCCAATTAAAAACAAAACTATTTCATTGTAGAGCTTAGAAAATTTGAAATGCTCTGTGGGAAACAGCACTTGTTTATTATTGTTCAAAAAGCCTTGAACCCAGTCTTTAAGAATGATTCATACAGTAGTCGCCACTTACTAAATTAAATTGCCTTGGTGACGTCAGCACTGCAACGCTAAGTCCATTAAGGATTCCGGCCGTAGTATAAAATCTACTTAGCTGTAGTACTGGAGTTTAGGGTTACGTCGTGATTCACATTTCACTATTATTATAGATATACGCATACGTGTGTGTTTAAATTTGTATGGTTGGAACTCCTCCATGGTGAAATGGCTAAACATATTTCGATGCAGTTTGGATGGTAGAAAGCTCACCCTAAAATAATCAAAACGGCAAGTAGCCCATGGAGCGCAGCTAGTCCATATCCATACTAATATTATAAAAACGTTGGAACTCCGTCACTCTGTCTGTGTCACCTAATCACGCCTAAACGGAATATCCGATCTTACTGAGGTTTAACAAGGAGATATTTTATAGTATGAGGATCGCTGCATGATGATGAACATAAGCTACTAAATTCTAGCGGTGGGCAGTGACTGGAAAAGAAGAGCCGAAGATCGGGCTCAGTGGCGCTTCTTTGAAGAGGTCTACGTCCAGCAGTGGACTGACACCGGCTGATGATGATGATGTACGTAAACGAAGTCGCGGCGGGTATCAGCTAGTTATTAATATACACAAATATTGCTAACTATTATTTATTCTATGACATTGCTTACCCAGCCAGACTACGAATACAAAGACTCTTTAGTTATTTTTCATTGATCATCCAGCAGTCTCATAAAAACTCGAGAGTTGCTAGTTTTGGGTGGGGTGGGGTTGCCATATTTGAGCAACTAATGTAACCTTACCGTGAAAATTAATGTACATAAAGATTTGGATGCACTAGCATGGCCTTTCGCGGTCTGTAAAATAAAGAGATGCAACTAGATAGCTGCAGTATAGTGTAGTTGTGTAATGTAGTGTAGTATATTACCATGACTCGTAAATCCAAAGCTATCAGTGTTGAAACTACCAGCCCAGGATTGCTACAACTGAAGCTCGTCATAGCTCTGTGAGCTCTGTCACAGTTTATATAATAGATACTACGTAATCACTGCGGCCGTACCTTGCTACACATAATATTTAACATGCCCAGTAATGGCACTAGAGCAATACAGTCAGTTTTTCTATCATTATCTACAATTCGATTTCCCCATGCTTTTCTTTATATTAAACTAGCTGTGCCCCGCAACTTCGCTCGCGTTAAAAAGTATCCTACAGCTTAATAGTATTTAACAGCTTAATTCTGGCTATACCTGTGCAAAATTTCAGTTAAACCAGTCCAGCCGTTTGTTTGACCGTAAGAAGTCCCAAACAAACAGATATACAAACTGACTTTCGCATTTATAATATTAGTGTTGATTCTTTAAAAATCTAAAGATGGAATCGTGCTAGTCTGGTAATGGCAGACGGCGTAAGAGACAAGGTGCGAGAGCGAGGTGTTAGTAAACTGCTTAATGTAAAAAATAAATGTCTTAAACCATAAAAGCGCAACTATCCCCACCCGTTTTCTAAGCTATCGAGATAGCCTTAGATCAAAATAATAATAAGAATCAATCTTCAGAAAAATCTGGTAATATCCACAGCAGTCTATCCAGCTTAACTCTAAATGAAGCGCTCCCCTACTCTTCTAATATTTACCGTGGTAGGACACTATCCTTTTGGCCGACAGAGGAATATTAACCAAGACATCAAACATCAGCATCAGCATTATATTATTATTTATTTTCATTGGTCTTGAAAACTGGCGGTGGAAGAAGATCAGAGGAAAAACAAGCTAAGTTTGTTGCAGAACCCTAGATGTAAATTTTAGTTACTCACAAGATCTGTAGATAAAAAATAAATCATTTAAATATTATTTGGTATGAGCGGGGTTTATCTTACACATTGTCAGAAATTCAAAAGGAAGCAAATGTGACCAGGTGGAGCGACGACATACGCAAAGCGGTGGGCAGTGACCGGAAAAGAAGAGCCGAAGATCAGGCTCAGTGGCGAATCTTGGAAGAGGCCTACGTTCAGCAGTGGACTGACACCGGCTGATGATAATGATGAAGGAAACAAAGGCTCTTGTTTTCACCAAAAAGGATTTTCGAGTTTTTTGACGCTCCATTATAATATGTTCACAGTTAAAATTAAAACTATTTTCAGACTAATATTCCTCGTTCGTATTTGAAGGCTTCTATTCAAACGATAGCTAAGATAAGAAGGTGCCTAAAGAAGTATATTTATAGGCGGAATCATCGATATCCGTGAAATTCGTGACACTTTGGCTAATCCCAGATGCTGGCCTTATCTAAGGGGAATCAGAGTGAAACGTTCATTCGACGTCGAAAGTAGCTAGTTGAAGTGGTTTGATTGCCTTGAATCATATTTTTGAGTTATTTGCTTGGACTATATAAATATTAAAAACCGACCAAGTGCGAGTTGGACTCGCGCACCGAGGCTTCCATACAAACTTGTCAAAACAAATTTAACTTTGCAGTTCGATCCCAGACCGATGCCTAGACACTGTTCATGAACCAAACGCAAATAATAAGTTTGTAATAGTAAATTCGATTTTTTTTGTTATTAAACAACATATTTACGCTTTTCAAATTGTTTCCTTTATAAGTGCTCAAGACCTTGCTTCTTGCCAAACTTCATGATTCTAGGTTAACGGGCATATAGATTTTGATTCCCTTGTGAAATCGCAAAATATGCTACTTAAACAGTCATATCACACGATCGCGTTGACTTATAAGTTTCTTTTTTTCAGAGTTGAAAGATACCGTGGACCCGAGTACCTATTTGATGTAAGTTTCAAATTGATACCTCGACGCGTTCCAGAGAAAAAGTGCCTTAATAGACGGACGGACAGACAGACAACAAAGTAATCCTATAAGGGTTCCTTTTTTCATTATGAGGTAAGAAACTCTAAAATTACATAAATCAACAGTATTATTTTTAAAACAAGTTACATTTTAAATATACCAGGAAGCATGGCTTTTAAACTTACAGTTATTTGAGATAAGATAAGAACAGTGTCTGTGTCCATTGATAACATGTTTAAGAGTTTAATGTAAATTGGTGATATTTTTACGACAAAGCTAATAAAAATTTCTTCAATGCTAGTCTCGTTACGTAGTACTATTAATTATTCTGTGATCTCGTGCACGTCTCTCCTAAGCACACTTCTGAAACTATAAATGGCCATAGTAAAAGAACGAAAATATATAGATTACTAAACAGTTGAGTACATTTAAGAGTAAATTCAGGCAAACACGAGTTTCGCAACAATGTAATACTTGCACGTAGTTTGTTTTTACACCTTAATCGCGATATCTTATCTTTAAAACAAAGCGTCAATTGTGAATGTAAACATTTTAGCAAAATAATAAAAATTGAATAGGAAAGTTATTCTCAAGGAGCGAAGTGAAAATACCCATTCTATGCGCAAGCATATCTATTCTAATTAACTTTCTTTCACTTTATACATTGCTAGACATATAGTCGAGCTCTCCCGCAGGCTTCCATTGAGCGGCCCCCGGGCTGCGACGTCTATTTTTAGGGGCCCAGGGTGATCCCCCTCTTCGCTCTGACGTCACCACCTCACCCCTTCGTCCTATCGCGTCCTACCCACAAGGGTCGGGAGCGCGAATTTCACTGAAAATCTTACAAAACATGTTGTTAGGGAGATTTCTCGCTCATTGTCGCCGGAACGGAAAATTGTGGATCTCGTAGCCAGAATTGGCTCAGATCGAACGAAATCTGTTTACTGGGCATCCATCGATTCCGCAACGTTATTTACACGTGTAGCGTTTAATATAAAATGTATTTGTCGCCCACCGAGTGTAAAGAAATTGAACATTCATTTAACAAAGATATATTAGACTGAAATCTCTGTAGAGAAAATCTTAGAAAACTCTTTATTAACAGAGCGTGGGCGTACTAAGCCGGGGAACGGTACCAGAGTACTAGTGCTGGCGCTGTGGCCGTTTTCTAAATAATAAATAGGAACCAGACAGCTTAATAACAACGTAGGTGTAGTGTCTTTTGTATTTAATTATGTCGTGTAAATAAGATTCGACGACCTCTAGTTGAGTCTCCTTGAAATTGCATTTGACTATTTCGTTCATTCAATTTCAAAATCGATCTGAATTTAACTTTTTCTTACAAGCATACACATCGTTCATAACATCTTGATCGATCTTCCTTGGTAATAGATACTTAATTGTGACGAAAAATAATATTTTTTGTTATGCGACAGTCAGTTTGTATTACTTAAATATATACAAATTTTAACCACAAGCCGCGAAACAAATAGAACGTACATTATTCAATAGGTACAAAATAAAAGTCTACCTCTCAGAATAGTATGTTAATACGAAGGCATGCATGATACGTGAAACAATGCGGTATCCTAATGTCTGTAATACCAACCCTTTCGAGTCTCGTATCAAGAAGCATTACACAAAACAACATTCATATAATATACACAAGTTTATTCTGTCGCACCGAGGAAAATGTGCCCTGGGCATATTATTTATTCTGTGCCCTGGGTAAAGGCAAAGGTAACTTGTTTGTAGGTACAACATAAACTGATCTAAGTTTGTTCTTTTGGGGGAGAATTTATACGTAATATTTTTGCTTGCGTAGAACAGTGAAAGCTGCTATATCTAGCTAATATTAATCAGCGCGGAGGTTCTTTTGTATTTTCTAGATGTTTGACAAGTCTGTTTTGTTTTTGGCGAAGAAGGCAAAACTCGATCGTATAGTCTATAGATCTAGGGTCAAACCTGAACTAAAAATGCTTAATGCTGACACCGAATTATTTATTTGTCCGAGACCTGTTAATATCACTGATACGTACATACTAGTTACTATATAGCCTAGTAAAAGCATTAGACAGGCTGTAACAATATTACAGCAGAAACATATATAATATGTAGAATTATATCGGCAAGTTTAACGTGGACACCCACCCGCAGGCTAGCTTTGAGGCGATGATTTTCGCAAGGGTGGCTGCTTCGGCAAGCAAATATTAGCTGACTGACAGTAGGATCGTGCTCAGTGGCGTGCTATTGCAGAGGATATGCCCAGCAGTGGACTAGAACAGGCTGATAATGATGATGATATATTTTTTCTGCTAAGGAAACCTCAGTGAGCAAATCCCCATTTAGCCAGTTTTGTTGTTTCATCACGTATTTTTATAAAATGCACGGATTCAGCATCAGCGATACATACATGTCCCACACTCCCACGGTTACAATAGCACCGTTGTGAAATTACCAGATGCCATTAAAAAGTGGCAAATTATCACACTATTTTATTTGTCTTTTATAATTTTTATAACATTAGCCCTTCTCATACGTAAAAGTACTTAATAGCGGTGCTGAAGTATGTGCAATAATTGGAGACGTGAGAACCAAGTTAAATTCCAAATGGTATCTCTTAATTTTCAATACATTTTTGATTCGATTTTACGAAAGAGGAAGTTAATCAGTTGCTTATGTTTTGTATTTTATGCTGTTAGGTACCGCTTTATATAAAGCGCCTCCTTCCTGATATCTTCTCGCAAATGACGGCAAGGCAACTTAGTGGATATATGTGTATAGATGGATCATCTACACAAGTACTGTTGGGCCCCGGAGATAGTAGATAAACTATCGATAAGATCGTTTAAAAAACTAAAAAGAACCGACTCCAACGCCGCGCTATTAATTTTCATTACCAATTTTGAGGTGTTTATCTCCATATCTCTGGAGATACATATCAGATCTCGATAAAATTACCATGGTACCACACTGGGGATATCCTCCAAACCTCCTTTTTTGAAGTCGGTTAAAAAGAGCCAAAAATAGGTAGGCCGTCTGCAACATAATGAACTTACTCGTTCTAGCAAAACTTTTTATAGGAACAATCTGTGATTTCTGACCACAAATTTGAGCTGCATTCATAGAATTTGAAAAATGTACAGACAGCAAGAAAATGTGGAATGTACACCAACTTTTTTGTAAGTTGCAATAAGCAGTTGTGTAACTCGTAACGTTTATGTCTCGGTCGGTCGAACTTAAATCGCGCGAAAGTTCGTTTCGGGTTTTTAATACTGAAGATGAAGATAAGTTTTTGGATTAATAATTATGGACTAAGAATTAAAATAAAACTGTAGCTGAATGACGCACTTAGCTTAAAAGGGCAGCCGTATTATACGTAATACTGTAAAGTGAAACGTTATTGACATTTCAATATGTTCAATTCCATTACTTCCTTAGTAGAGCCCCAGGACCTTAATAGTCAATCAACTTTTCAAAAGGTACCGAGGCGGGGTGACCTCGTTCATTTTATTAGCACAATAAAGAACCTTAAATATCGGGCTTTCGTATCAATTTAATTATGTTAAGTGCCCTGAGATTTATTTACAATATTTTTGCGGAAAAATTTAACGTGTATAGACTTTAACAGTATAATAACTTGAAACATTTTAAGTTATGTATAGAACTCATACATACATAAATTCACGCCTTTTTCACGTTGGGGTAGGCAGAGACTACTTCTTTTCACATACCTCTTTCGCTTCTTCCACTTTCATGAGTGCTTTCATACATGCTCGCCGGTTATAGGTACTTTTGACTTGGCCTTTCTTTAAAACGTCTCCGATCTGGTCGTGTCGTGAGTGACTGTAGGTATAAGTTATATTTTTGATCATATCGTAGTGTTCGAGGTAGGCGAGGTGTTTCGCTTAGATTTCTCTGAACATTGTAAAATAATCATCTTGTTAACATTTGATGGGATAACTTAGCAGACATACCATACAGATACTATATTATCACTATATATATGCGATATGCACTAAAGTCAATAGTGCTGCGCCTCGTCTCATATAATAGTGTATACTCCTAATCTAAACTAAATCTATACTAAAATTCTCCTAATAAATAAAGTAATACTCCTTTAAATTTGAGATAAGCAAGTTTTCATCTTAGGACGCAGTTTGCAACTCAACATCAGGTGAGATGGGGGTCCAGTTCTTGTAGGTTTATAATTTAAAAATGTGGAATAAAAAATAATTACCTGTCCAAAGTTACAATAGCCTCATGGAAAAGTCGGACTGACGATTGAGATGTCGTAGGTTCGATCCCCACCCATTGCACTAATGACGTGAAGCCACTCCAGACACAAGCATATTTAGCTTATACCAGGTTCAGACCAGGCGATTCTAGTCGTTCAACTTGGATAACAACCTAGGGATGTACGATACAAGTTACAAAAAATGCCCAATCATAAAATGATTTTTTTTATTTTTCAAATGATATTTTTTATCGATTAAATCGCGCTTGATTAGCAAATCAAATGGTTTCATTTGAAAACCTATTATCGCTGTATAATGCCAGCCTAAATGTTCTTCCAAAACAAATAGTTGAGTAACGAAACGAGTACTTATAACCAGTACTTACTTAGTATCGATACTAAAAGTACTTGGAATCGAAAGACAAGTACATCCCTAGGCAGTTGAACGACTAGAATCGCCTGGTGTGAACCCGGTATTAGTAAGAGGGATTAACAAGAATACTAGTAATGTGCAGCCCACATTGCTAGTAAGCATTTAAAGTTATCTACTGATACCATGTAAGTACTACTATTTAGTCTGTGCTACGGATGCGGTTCTTCTGAGGTATTATTACACGACAACTTATTCTTATTTTTATTTCTAACCTGTCTTGTTACAAATTGCAGACAAATTTTACCTGAAACAAGAATAAATTAAGATTAATTTAGGAGTTTAACACAATAAATCAACTAAACATTAAACTAGATTAGGCGTTGAATTTATGAGTCACATTTTAGGAAGGTGTTTGTTATGGTGGCGAGGTCATGGCGCTGGTAGGTGGAATTACTGCCTTACTGTTATTACAGGCAATAAATAATAAACTGGCCAAGAGCGAGTCTAAGTCTCGCACATGTATGCTTCCGATCGAACAAAATTTCCCAGAATGGAAAAAATAAGTTTTTGTATTCCCATACAAAAAACTTACATTTTTAAAGCGTTTTCTTCTTGTATGATCGAACATACAAACCGTAACAGATAGAGGCTTGAAATTTGTTCATAGTATGTATTACAATAGTAACTATAATATCATAATAGAAAAAATTTAATTAATAGTTAAAATCCGTTTAACCCACTACAAAAAACTTTTTTTTTCCCGGCAATTTTTTTTTCATTCGGAACCCTACGTGTGCTTGTCCGACTCGCACTTGGCCAGTTTATTTAATGATATTAAACATAGTTGCCATTTCATACAAATCATAACCCTCAAAACTTTCTCCCAAGCGAGGTCTACAATTCAAGACAGTTAAAGACTAAAACTACTCTGAACTCTGACTAAAGTCACTCGTAAGTAACAAAGATAGCCATAATGCCGACAAACATTAAACGCTAATTACTAACAACACAGAACATTGGCCATCCAAGACAAAGTATCTCCGCCCACAAATTAAGTTATATTAATCATAATTCAGTACAATAGTTGTCTTGTAGAACTGATTCAATTCAGAACGGCAGAACGAGACAAAATATCGGGTCACCCACGCTAACCTCCGCTGCTAAACTTGTAGATCCATTAAGGATACATTAACCATTAAATGGATGGTCACAATAAAATCAGTAGACGACCTCCTTCATTTTCGGCAGCAAGAGCCTTTGCATACCACGTTTTTTTAATGCACTGACTGACGACGCACCTTTTTAATGATCGCGTCGTCAGTGCATCAAAAAATCGTAGTGTGCAATGTAATGCAAAGGCCCTTAAGTATGTGCTAATTTAGCACATGCTAAGCAATGCAAAGGCCTTAGTATGAGCTAATTTAGCACATACTTCGGGCCTTTGCAAATTGCATTGCATACTACGATTTTTTAATGCACAGACGATGCGCGTTTTTGATGAGCGCGTCCTCTGCGCGTTGATAACGCGTATTACCACATACAAAGGTTACAACGGTCCGGCAGCCTTGCGTTTGCTAAGGCGTCTCGATTGCTTGCTACTCGCGTGGTCAGTGCATTAAAAAACGTAGTGTGTAAAGGCTCAAAGGTTTACAACTTACAACGTGCTGCTTTGCCTTGCGTTTGCGTCCCGATCACGTTCGACG
Source organism: Cabera pusaria (assembly GCA_954871355.1). Taxonomy (NCBI): domain Eukaryota; kingdom Metazoa; phylum Arthropoda; class Insecta; order Lepidoptera; family Geometridae; genus Cabera; species Cabera pusaria. The sequence goes on along the minus strand of OX940903.1, from coordinate 16,277,908 downwards.
CGCATCGTCAGCGTATTAAAAAATCGTAGTGTGCAACGGCTTTAAGCATTTATTAAGATGTAAAAATGTAGATTAATGTAGAGTAGTATTTTGTTTGTTATCTCTCCATGGCTAAACGGCTCGACCGATTTGACAAAAAAAATTCAGCTGGTGTTTTTTCTTACGATACTTTATCAAATGTGCATGACTTTGAGTAACACTCTGTACGCCAAATGGTAGATGTCAATGTTATAATAAAATACAGGGAATACCTTATACCAATAATAACTAATCAGGCATGATAAACCTCAAATAAACAATAAAGGATTTTGACATTTATAAATAAAATTCAATGGCTTCATAAAGGGCATTGCTTTCTTATTTTCATTTAACTAGATTCATTTCGGCCTTCATCATCATCGTTTCTGTTTTCTACTCCAATAGTAACCAATCGTACGCACAGATAATTTGAAGGTGGATAATTCAATTACATGTTCGTCGGCAATTGAATAAACGTCCCCAACTGGAAAAGGGTTAAACCGTTGTTCATAGTGTATTCTATCGTATAATTTATCAGACCGATAAACTGGGAATTTCATTTGACAGCGAAAGCAATGGCCGGAGAACATCTAAGTGGTAAATTGCTATGGAATGTATAGCAATAACAATAATAATAACTTATAAAATAAATGCCTGACTCCTGGACGTTAGGGGACTATTTGGAACAACGAGACCGGTGGCCAGTGGGGAGACTTAAATACTTTCTTTATTGTTATTAATTTCAGTTCCAATTCAAAAGACATAAATGTTTTGTTTATATAACGCCAAGACCCCCTTTATTAGAAGTTTACTGTTTTTAGTGAATAACCTTCATCAAAGTGTTACCAGAACTAATTGTGCGACAGAGAAGCCATGTGCTGATCTGCGAACTTGTAAAGTTATTTACCCTTATGAAGTTATGAATCCATATAAAGCCAAAGTTAAAGCTATCATTTATGTGGCTACCATAACCAGTGGCAAACGCTAACTCGTAAACACGAATTCAACAGTTGAAATAATGGTTGAAACTCACTGAGACACCGGGTGTTGTGGCTTGTGGAGACTTCAGTGTCCAAGCCTTGCAGAGTTATGGCAGATCGTTGGTTAAGGAAGGCAGTTTAGAAACTTCGTCGGATATTTTCATCACCTATACTGCGAAGCTATAAGTATAATTCTTCAATGTGTGCATTCTACCTGTCATGAGATACAGAACTGAGACGTGGACAATCCAGTAACGAATTCACTAAACTAAACTAGAAATACAAGCTATGGAGAGAATTCCAGAGATAGGATCCATTTCTAAATTAAGTAGCCCACCGAGAACACTACGGTTACCGACGTAGTGAAAGACTGCAAAAACAGCGCGAGAAAGACAGACGATGCACTACGACTATTTCAAGGGGCGATACTCGTAGTAGCGGTTGGAAAAGAACATACAAAGATTATATCTATATATACTCTGGAGTGCTTTACGAGAGTCATACAACACTTAACCTAGCTCTCTGGGCTTTATACGGGCTGATATTCGTAGATTTGCTTGACGTTCGATCCGAGGCCTTAGTCTCAGTGAGTATAGAGCTTAACTCATTTGTGAGTTAGAGCCTTGACGTCGGCCGACGACCTCCGAGTGTATACCGTCAGCATCACGAACGAGGCTGTTATCGCGGTGATAGTGTAATCGCGACACGGATCGCTGGATGCCTTGACGAAAGGTCCGATTTCGAAAGTTTTTGCCTGCTGGTTTTAAACTTCTGACAGTGATTGCGGCATTTTTCATCGTCTAAGGAGTAATCGTCTAAGAGAGGCTTTGTCTACATCGCCCAATTATGCGACTAACTAAGACAAGTTATTTTGCTGTTATTTTACTATGTTTTTTTGAGTATGCAAACAAGCAGATTGCCCGCTGATGGAAAGCAGTTACCGAGTTACTTATGTGCTTGGAAACTACGCCAAAAATAATTATAAGGGCCTGTTTTATAGGTTCTTAATAGGGCTAATGTGAAGAAATCTGACAGATTTTCGACAGCTTTTATATGGCGTCATTTGTCAGATAACTATCTGACACATTATCAGGAACCAGTGAAACTGCCCCTTAATGTCGTATAAATACCATTACTTTATAACCGACGTATTCCCCATAGCTAAGGCTCATAAAAACCAGCAATTAAATTTTCCCTAAAAACTTCAATAAACTACAACGAGAGGTAAGTAATTTACATTCTACCGTCGTAATAAGATGGAGGAGGGCATTGGCTTTTTTGCTAAGGGCTTGATGGACATGGAAGAATAATGAATGGAACCCTTAAAAAGTATACATTAAAGCCATACCGGCTTTAATGTATACTTTTAAAGGGTTCCGTGCCCAAAGAGTAATAACGGAACCTTATTACTCAAAATCGTTGTCCGTCCGTCTGTCAAAGGCCTGTATTTTCTAAACCGTAATAGATGGAGACTTAAAATTTTCACAATGTATGTATTATTATAAACTTTGTGAAAATCTCATGACCGCCGCCTGCGTTGAATAGTAACTTGCTATCCCTGTGCAAAATTTTAGCTAAATCGGTCCAGCCGTTTGACCGTGATGAAGTCACAAACAAATAAACAATGAGTTTCGCATTTATAATATTGGTTGTAAACTTTTAACTATAGAGATTTGAAACCATGGTTATTTAGTTTATATATTACTGTTTCTTAGGGTCCCCGCACACGGGCCACGGGCCACAACCACAAAACGCCGCCACCGGCATATTTCCTATAGTTTTCATACATTTTATCATGTAGCGTGTGGCGGCCACCGGCGTCACCGTGTTGGGCGATTCCATATAAAATGTATGAAAACTATAGGAAATATGCCGGTGGCCGAGGCTTAATGCTAAATTTCGATAGAAGCATAATCAGATCTAATGTCAGTTTTCATTCATAAACAGAGGAAAGTCGAGTAATTAAAATGTATGATCATTGGACCGAACGTTGACGTTCGGCCACTCTCTTTCACTACCGAGTACCGCCACGAGTATTACGAGCTACATGCGCTTCAGAACGGAGCACGTTTCAGTCTTCAATAAACTCAGAAAATCTCAAATGCCTATAATAAGGCCTAGCGCTTAGAAAAAGAGAGAACAACCTTCAGAACGTCCAGACGGTTCAGAAACTATAGGAAATCGAAATAGCGAGAGCTAAAGGACTCCGCTATCGTTGAGTGGCGGCGTGTGGAAAACGTCCACGCGGAAAAAGCAACCAGGCGGCCTCTAATCAGATCCTCGCCAACGCATTTCTCGTACACGGTTATTCTCAGAAAGTGGTCAGAAACTATAGCCAGTGTTCTAAGAACGCTTTTGTAACTTCAACGAAAGGTACAGTTCCATCTCAAAAAACCCAGCCTATATACGGCAACGTTACTGTGAAGCTGTATGAAGTCCTTTCCCCTTATATATGTTTTGAACGAAATGAATAAATATTTCATTGTTGACTTCACAGCACGCTCGACAAGACCGATTACCATCAAGTCACTTTTGCATGTAAGACTCCTTGAACGTTGACAACAATGGAAATTTCCACAACGCGGCCGGCTTCGCTTTCAACTTTGTCAATTTTTCGTCAATCAGTATTACTCAGAATAACCAGTATCAAAACTTGATACTAGTTTGATGATTTCTAGATCGAGATTTCACGTCGCGTCAATCATTCGGGCAGATTTTATCTTAGATATATTGCTATGGACATCCGTCTGTTGCTACAAATAATATATGTATAACGAATGTAAAGCATGATCATTGATCACTGATCAGAATATATAGACAAGCCTATCACAAGTTCTAAAACATTCCTATTTCAAGCTTACCACGCTAAAGTGCGCGAGATGCCGCTACATGGCCGTATAGCAGCGTCTCACTCTCCCCGGAGTAGTACGTGGCAGTAAGCTTGAAATTAGAATGCTTTACACAGTTTAGATATTGTAGTAGGCCTCATGAACTGGTTATATATTGCGATCGCGTTCATATATCGATTTTATCGGCACCATACCACGATAATGTAGGAAACATCGATCACTAGTTTTTACTCACGAAAGTCATTGTTAGAGGATAATGGACCGTACGAGATAGTAAGCACAGGCTATTGTTGCATGAAAGTGGTACAATCTATGAATTTGTTAGTAAGTTTTTAGATCAAATGCGGGTAGAGAAAGTAGACGGACAGTTTCAGACACGACAGTCGATGGTTGTATAATTCGTTATGTGGTGGACCAGCAAAATTGGTGCTTGACCTCGTACATAATAAGTCAGGTATATGGGCACCACAAAAACCTAAAGAATAAACATTACTTACTAAAGTATATAACACCTTTTTAGACGACCCGCTGGCGTAATGGATAGATAGCTTGACTTCTAACCGGGAAGTCGCTGGTTCAAGTCCTAGCTGTGCATCAATGGATTTTTAAATGTGGATTCATAAGTGTTCGATAGGTGTTCGTCTACAGGTAGTAGGAGCATTATATCGATGTACCGCATGAGTTGCTAACGTAAAAAGTAGTTTACCACCGTCAAAGAGAAAATCTGTCACCATAACCGCCATAATTGCGGTGTTCCGGCAGCACAGCCCTTGAGAGTCAGACCTTCGTAGGTCTAGTGTGTTCACCTATAATCTTCGGCTTAATGGGTTTTTAAACAAAGCTAGAACACTCTCAATTAAGTCGCCTATCAAAAAAAACTAAACCGAAATCATTTCATCCGTTTTTGGGAACTACGATGCCACAGACAGACATACAGATCACAGATATGTACAGAGACACACTTCAGACTTATAACAGCCACCTTTATATGGCGGAGGTCAAAAACAAGACCCGCCTCAGTATTACCAGGCCTGTCGCACTCCGCGCTGTAGCTATGAAACTACAAGTACTTCCGCGCACCCTCTCGGGTCCATGTTCAGTCAGTTAAATGTCACGCGCGCTCTCGATCGGCCGCGCGCCTTACTTGTACCTACCTCAATATTATATTCCTTGCTTCATATAGTAACTGTAAAGAGTAACTATGTAAAAAGCAACGAATGTCACACATAAAATGGTAGGTAGGTATAAATCAGCTGAGTTTCATGTTACAAGGGAATTCACGTAATTATCTTTAGGGAATTTCTATCGACATTACATCTTGCTTTATTTAGTTAGTTCTAAAATAAATAAATAGGGTAGGTACCTACTAACGTTTAATTCAATTATCCTTTTTTTCTTTCTTAATGATTTTACCTACCTCGATAGTACCTACCACATTATTATATTCCTTGCTTACGATATTAACATACAAAAATATTATTCAGTATGTCTAAACGAAGGGCTACAAAGCAATGCGTAGCATACGTTTATACATACTTATACGTTTTTACATACTCATTTTCAATTGAACGTAGAACATTATTTTCTACCGACTTTCCAAACAGAAGGAGGTTCTTAATTCGTCTTTGTGTGTATGTTACGCAATTACTCCGTCAATTGTGAACCGATTTGAATGATTTTGTTTTTAATCGGTAGAGTTCGTTGCCGAGGTGGTACCATTGTAATTTCGTCGAGATCTGATGAGGGTCTCCAGAGATATGACGATAAACGTCACAAACTTGCAACCGAAACTGACTCGCGCGGCATGGAAGTCGGTTGTTTTAGTTTTAACTATCTTAATTAAACTATCACATATACTATCTTAATTAAAGTATAACTGTAGTACTTTTATCCTACCTCGACATTAAACATGAATGTAGCACTTTAAATATACTCATTACATTGTTCTACCTTAAAGTATTCTGCTACCAATTAAAGGCTTCAATAAGTTATCTTATAACATTCAACCCTATAGGAGAGGCCGCGAGTTGACCGAGTTATTCAGACTCTCGCTGTGCGGACTTACGGTGTATTTCACTGTGCGCAACACGCGGTTCATAGTTACTATTAGTTGATACTGTGACGCAAATTCAAGGTCGCACTCGAGGCGTGAGCGCATTTTGAACGTTACCGACGTTGTAACTAGGTTTAATCTCGCCTTTTTGCTCTCAGGGAGTGCAATCTCTGTACTTGTACTATTCATTATTCTGTGGTATTACTTAGCATAACGGAAATTAGCAGTGTTCTAATTTCTGCGATTTCATACAAAACGAAAGTACTTAGTTAATTGCGTGGTTGTCACCATTTATCATTTTATTGAATGTCGAACTATAGTCTGTGTTAGAGAATTGTTATCTTAGAAGTGTACAAACGAGCATTCTAGTCTAGGGATCATTGCACTCTCTCAATGCAGTCACAGCGGCCTCAGTAGGTACCATGCGTCATTTAGCTACGACTAATGTGCCAGTACCTAACATCTAGGACTACTCGTAGATAGAACTAGAGAGACTGTGTGTAGTGTAAGATGAAAAGCTTGGCAGATTTTTCTAACGACCACACTAATTACTAATTTAATTAGAGATGTTATTATGAACCATACTAATTATTACAAAGTATTTTTTGCTGCATGCGCTGCAGTATATTTCCAAGCGATATAATTATTTACTGTCATGTGTAAGTTTTGCCCATTATAATTGGTGAAGATTTTTCTTTATTCTGATAAAAATACCTACATAACTGTGGAACTGTTTTATTTATTTATTTACCTGCTCTTGAAATAATAGCGTTAGTTACAAATCCTATAACATCTTTAAAATTAGTAGGTATTGCATGTTTTTTTATAAATAAAATACATAATTATATGGTTGTTGCCTTCTACCAGACCAGCTTACATCTTCACAGAAAAAAAATGATACGAGTTGCGCTACTGTCACTGTTTATACTGCTAAGATACGACAAATGGTCGGCAAATCTTTAAATTTAAAATAGCACGAGATATGAATGACAAATCAGAAAATTTTGCGATCAAACGTGACCAGAATAGTTATAGAGAGTCGTCACTTACATATCTCTTCATATATACAACGGTGAGAAATAACAAAACCATTCAATACGGCTTTTCATATAAACATTTTTTGACCACCAGATATTTTTGGGTGGGGATCGAACTCACGACCTCTCAGTCGCCAGGCTGACGCCCTAGCCATTGGGCTATTGCCGTTTTTGATATCATATTCCAAATTATGGTTTGTCCTTTACCCAAGTTATTTTCATTATCTTCGTATATCAACACGATCCCTTTTCTTCTAATTAAACTATTAAATTTTATGTGTTTGATAGCGATACAAAATAAAATAACCATAAAACTAGTTATTTTATATAACAGTGGGCGTAACTGTGGGCGGTCAGTGATAAAATTAAACTTTTAAATTAATTTGTGAAGATTTTAAAAGAATAGACTCATTAGAGCGTTTGAGAATTCAAGCTGGAAAATAAATTAAAAGTTAAAAATTTGTTTTAAACATAAGCTTTTTGTAAGGAAGCTATCATATGTAATGAAAATTACTAATGATAACAATAAATACTAGGCCAGGCTCTTTCAGGAATCTAGTTGAACGGCGCTGTTTAGTAAAAAGGCTAGGCTGTTGATTGAATGGCTTATTAAGCTATCTGCCTGCGATATACGAGTATATACATCATCGATATAAAGAGGTAGATGCGGTAGTCACTCTCATGCCACGTAAACATAATGGAACTAGAAACAACTACATGATAACATACATTTCTAATGTCGAGCTTGATGTGCGTGAAGAACAGAGGAACGCATTGTTGCTAATTTTTTAAATGGTTCTGCGATAATTGCACATGTAATTCTATACGTGCTACACTAACGCCAGTTCGATTGTGCCTAAGGTGAAATTAGGTTCGCTAACCTAATTCATACGGTCAACATTGAGAAGCGAGGTCCCTTATTTCCCTTTTTCTATATATATCGATGACATACATACATACTTACTAACACTGCAAATTAAAAAGCTTATAATTACTGGATCTCATGATAGCTTTTCCCCTTACAATCGAACTTACCGTATCTTCTTTCAGGCCGGTATTATGAAACGACTTTACAAAATAAAGACTTTACAAAAATGTAAGTATAGATTTACTAGCTAAGTAATGCAGAATCTCTCTTTGACTTTATAGGAGGGTAAAATGAGTCTCGAGATGGAACTAAATGGGGCCAACAACCTGAGATAATACTACCAGTTGCAGTGAAATTGCCTTAAATTAGAATGAAGCATTTGATGCAAGATCTGAGATGGTATCGCACAGCGCTGTTCAAACTTTTGAGAATCACCAAACTTGGAGATTGAGGTTTAAAAAATGAGTTTTTGTAAATATTGTTTGCAAGTAGTAACATAATTTAAAATCGTTTACAAGACGAAAGAAAAACGACTTTAAATACCGTGCTCGTAATTTTCAGTAGTAAATTTGAAGTGTTTATCTCTATATACCTGGTAATATTTATTAGATCTCGATAAAACTACAATGGGACCAAACGGGAAGCTTACCTTTACACACACAGAATAAAATTCCAAATCGGTTAATAAATGGCGGAGATCTGAGGTAATACACATAAAAAATTAAAAATATATTGTCGAATTGAGACTTAAACGTTCATCAGTTTTGTAGTGTCTCCACTAGTGTCTAGTAGTGTCATTGCATTGAAAAGACATAAATATATGTATCAGAAATTTAAGTAGATTTTTACAAGCTTATTTATGTACCTCTATCCCCAAAACGTATAATGTTTACGAGCTCGATATAACTCTTAGCTAACTTCTAGGCATCACAATCACATCACAGACAAATAAATAAATGCATGTAAGTACAAAGAACTTGGAACTCTCTATGACTACTAAGTTCTCTGTTAGTCTGATCTAGTTTTGATTACCGAGGTCACTAGAAGTTTGGCGAACTATATAGGTACTGATCAATTTTAGTATAAAGCTCCGACTCCATCACAGCGGATTGGTTGATGATCTGATATACATCTCCTTCCCGCTCTAATGTAGTCCCACTATATTTCACACAAATAGACAAATAAATATCACCTTTTCAATACTTTACATCCACCATAGCAACAGCGCTGTCATTTTGCAACACAACGACATTCGGGTGAAATTGCAAAAGCTTTCACCTAACACCGTAGGTACATCATACATGTTCGACAGTATACTAACGTGCATACTTATATTGTTATTGACATTACGGTCCACATTTACACAATAGATAACAACGCAGTTTGTTCTGGGTATACAAATGAACGGAACAGTTCTACTTGTGTTGTGACGATGACGGTCGACATACATGCAGACAATGGGATATATGCATATAGATATGCAATACAAGACTATTCACGAATGTAGGGTTCATAAGAGCAGACGTTCTGGAACTGCCAAAGCATTTCTATTTTTACATGACAACTACGGTCTCATTTGTTGCGTTTTATGTATGGATATATACTTTAGTAGTTTGCGCGATGCCTCTGCCGTTTTCCACGTCAAAACATACGCGATGCCACATGACTGCATCGTCACTTACCATCAGATGAAATGTTCATAAGTTCGTCAATAACTAGAAATACATATACAAAATTCATTTTATTTAGGGTTCCGTAGTCCTGACAAGGAACCCTTATAGTTTCGTCATGTCCGCCTGTCTGTCTGTCCGAGGTTTTGCTGAGAGACCGTTAATACTAGAAAGCTGTAATTTTGTGGGGGTATGTAAATAAATGACGCCGACAAAGTGCTGAAATAAAATTTTGGTTTTTTTTTTTTTTATGGTAGCTCCCCTATATGAGAAGTGGGGATGAATTTTTTTTTCATCGTCTACCCCATCGTGTGGTGTATCGTTGAATAGGTCTTTTACAATGACTTAAGGGTTGCTAATACCATTTTTCGATTGAATGCTCCATTTACGAAATATTAATCTTTAAAGTGCAGATTTTGTTCCAGTAGAGCGTCCCCCCCCCCCCCCCTCTAAAAGCTAAACTCTGGCTTGAAAAATCTGGAAAAAATCGTGATAATAGCGCATTTCATGAACTTAAAAGGAAAATTATAGCGGTTAAGATAACTATATTAGTTTAGCAGTAATAGTCGTTGAACTTGGGTGTTGGATAATTTTGTACCAAATACAAAATCCTAAGAATAAATCCTTAAGTGACAAAGACGGAGTACCTAGTTGCTTGTTTATAACGGGTAAAGACTTGCATTGAATAATAGGCTACTACGGAACCCTACACTACGCGTGGCCCGACGCGCACTTGGCCGGTATTTAAGGATCACGATTACCTGGAACTGGTAGTTAGTAACATGTAAGAGTAGACGCAAAACTGACTTTAGCTCAAGCCATGGACGAACTTGATTAGACGAGCGCAACTCTATCTAGTCTTCGTATTTGCTACATCGAATATCATGAATACCAAAACTAGATTGTCAAACCGATTGGCGCTATGCTCCATGTGAGGATCAATGTTTATCAGACAAAGATCTGCTGTATAAGTTAACATCTAAACTTAGAGCCAGTTTTGCATGTTCTTGATAAAGTTTCAGACAGTTATCTGACACATAACGCCACATAAAAGCCGTTAAAGATCTGACAGATTAGTTCCTACTAGAGCTATCAGGAACCGGTGAAACTGGCCCTTAATATTTTTGTACATTATTTATTATATACAATGAAAATTTCGCCGTCTTTACGCTTGGGCGTATTAGCCAGGACGTGCGGGTTCAAATCCCCCTGAACAGCGAAATTTTGGATTGTAATTAATGTACGAAAATAGTTTGAAAAACACGAAGAAAAAAGTATGATGTAGTAAATACAGGTGTATGATTCAACATGCTATCATCAGTAGAGATTAACAGGTAACCTGGGAAGACGATGATATATAAAAAAAAATCCTGAATTACGACTCAGAAGAGGCAAAAGATCCGCCACACGGCGGATGAATTGGGTCAACGATACGATGAATTTGGGCTATAGTCTATACATTCAAGACCCGTCAGACATAAAGAGCGCCCTAGAATAGTAAATAAACTGGCCAAGCGCAAGTCGGACTCGCACTCGTAGGGTTCCGTAACACAGTTAAGAACTCCATAACTATGATTTATCGCAACTACAAAATTAACTTTGTTTTTCATAGTGTTTGTATGAAAAACAAAGTTATCTTTGCGGTCGCCATATCTCTAAAACTGCTGACTGTATTTCGTTCAAACCAATTTTCGTTGTATCAGAATCAGAAATCATTTATTGATGCTGACTACATATATAATAATATATTGTTAGTTTTTATTGAGATCTAAAGCATATATTTTTTTAGATTTTTCACTCCCATACTTTAAAAGTTAGAGGGGGGGGGAGGGCACATTTTACCACTTTAGACGTGCCTATCTTTCAAATGATTAACTTTGAGAAAAAATGATTTTAGGAACCTCAATGTCATTTTTATAGACCTATCCATAGACACCCCACACGTATAGGTTTGAAGAAAATTATTTTTTTGTTTCAGTTCCATGTATGGATGCCCTTAAACTTTTATATTTTTTTATAAAAATCGGAAAGCTTTTCACAGAATACATCTACCTACCAAGTTTTAATTCTGTAGTCCTAACAGTTTCGTAATAAAATGGCTGTGACATACGGACGGACAGACAGACAGACATGACGAATCTATAAGGGTTCCGTTTTTTGCCATTCGGCTACGGAACCCTAAAAAAGGCGTGATAAAAAAGATACTTGTCTAGCAGTTGAAACATGAGGATAGTTGATTGATGATGTGAAAGATGAGGACAGATATGTACGTAAAATTATCCAAATGCAATAATACAACAGAAACGAGGATGTTTACACTCTGCTTCTGTATTATCGCATCAAGCGTCACAACAACCTGGTCTGCGATCACTGCAGCATGTGGATTGTTTAGTTTCAATTGAGAATTATTGGATAAATATGTCGGATGCTGTGTAAATTGCGGGTATTTGGAATAAATATCAAAGCTCTATGTTTTGTCTTAAACATGCTTGCTGCGTTACGAAGTATTTCTACCTGTTCTGTGGCTGTGTGCTTGGGTGGCTTTTGTTTTTCAATGTGGTTAATAAGCCAGATTGCCAAATCACCTACCTATTACTATTTCTGAAATTATAGGTGCATTGCTAGAAAATCAATAGAAGTAAGAAAATACATTTAAATGTAGCTAATCACATACAGATCTAACACCGTATCGTACTATTATTTATTCTGTGCTTAAACTAGTACACGTATATAAAAACAAAGGTTTATGTGAACCTTTTATTTTTAGTAAATTTTGTTATGTATTTCTACTAGTTGCGCCCCGCGGCTTCGCCTGCGTTAAAAAGTATCCTATGTAATAATCTACTATATTGGCTATCTCTGTACGAAATGTCAGCCAAATCGGTTGAGCCGTTTAATCGGGAAGAAGTCCCAAACAAACAAATAAAAAACTGACTTTCGCATTTATAATATTGGTGTTGAGTGCTGATAAACGGTCGTGTTTCCTGATGGCCTTCTGATATAGCAAGTATTACTATTATTTATTCTCCCGTATATCATATAGGATAACTTTTATTGTCATAAAGATTGTCATGGATGAAGTTATTTTATCAACCGACTTCCCAAAAAGAAGGAGATTATTGTTTGAAATTTTCGCGAAAATTATTAATTTTAATGTGAACGTACCGCCTTTTGTTCGCGTGCATATCCGAAGTAAATACTAGCCATGGGTCGTTGACGTATTTTTCGGTAACGCAACTAGACCGTTGAATTAACCTCCGTCAACTAGTCGATTAACTAGTTGAATTGATTAACTAGTTAATCTTTAACCGTAGTCCATTTCGCAGTGCTTGTATGAATTCAACCGTTATCGTAGTATTGGTTCATTCAATCGTTTAAATCCAAATAGCGCTGTGTGTTAATTGTATTTTAATTTTTTAACAATAAATGTATTTTGATTTTAAGTAGTTTAAGTATGTTTTAGTTTCACATCATGATGTAAATTTCTAAGAAATTTAAATACTACAAGTCTTTGCATATAGAGCTATTCATGTTACTAAATACGTACATTAAATACATTATTACCTCTATTTTTTATAAAACATACCTACGAAGTGAGTCGTCTAACAACGAATGTTCGTTGACGTCAACTGATACGTTTCTCTATACTCTTGAGTTTTGCCGTCTATGGATTCAACTAGTTGATCGGTGAACGATTAACGGTCAAACGTTGACAGTCGATGGACGGTTTTTTTAACTAGTTCGTTTAATCAACGCTTATCTCTAGTAAATCCACGCGAACAAAAGCCGGTACGTTCACATTAAAAAGAAGGAGATTCTCAATATTTTTTTTTAATTGTGTATGTTACGCGATTACTCCGTCAATTGTGAACCGATTTGAATGATTCTTTTTTTAATCGGTAGGGTTCGTTTCCGAGGCGGTCCCGTTGTATTTTTATCGAGATCTGATAAGTATCTTCAGAGATATGACGATAAACGTCTCCAACTTGCTACTGCAACTGACTGGGGGCACGGATGTCGGTTATTTTAGTTTTTAATAAGATAGTTTAAAAACTAAAATAAGCGACATCCGTGCCCCCCAGTCAGTATTTATGTACATTCGTTACTAAAAAATGTTTTTGTGTTATATTGTTTTATTTTATCATAGCGTGGCACTCGAATGCAGTTGATTGTATAATACTTTTACTTATTAAAATCAAACATTATTATATTGATTAACTTTCCTAATATAGAACGAAGTCGTTAATAATTCACGCTCCATACACGAGGCGTCTATTTTTTTTTTTGTTTTGATCATAAATATTTTATTACGCATATATTACTCAACTGATAAGAAATTGTATCATTATTTTAATCAATAAATAGATTAATGGCAGATATACTGATGATAATTTTATCTTATCCAATGGCCTATCTTTTTTCCAAATATTTTAATTTATAAATTGCCAGTTTCAATTTATTTGCATTGTTTTCATTTAGCATGTAGTTGATACTGTGGTCGTCGCTACTACATATTATATTTAGGTAGTTAGCGAAGATTATTCTTCGTTCTGTCACAGAATAAATAATAGTACAAGGTTCTGTGAGTTAACATTTTTTTACCATTCTATATATAGGCTTCTAAGGGGGTGCGTACAGACTATGTAACATAACATGTTATAACATTGTTATTTAACATGTTTCAGATAATGTGGACACGGAATGTTTTAAAACATTATATTATAACATGTTATTTTTTTTTTATGGAGATTACTCGCAATGTGGGTTGTACATTACTAGTATTCATGTTAACCCCTCCAACTAAGCTATATATGCTTGTGTCTGGAGTGGGTTCACGTCAATAGTGCAATGGGTGGGGTGGGGATCGAACTCACGACCTCTCGATCGCCAGTTTGACACCCTATCCATTGGGCTATTGCCGCCTTTATTTTTTCTTTATTATAACGTGTTTTATAACATTCCGTGTTCACATTATCTGAAACATGTTAAATAGCAATTTTATAACATGATACATAGTGCACCGTAACTCACGAAATCGGACAATTTACATAATACTACTAAGAATTATAACTAATTATAAGGTGATAGTTTGTGAGTGACTATGTTAGTCACTATTTTACACTGAAAGTGCTAGATTAATTTCTCCCTGTATAACATATAACGTTTTTATTAGGGTTCCGTACCCAAAGGGCAAAACGGGACTCTATTACTAAGACTCGGCTGTCCGTCGGTCTGTCTGTCTGTCTGTCCGTCTGTCACCAGGCTGTATCTCATGAACCGTGATAGTTAGACAGTTGAAATTTTCACAGATGATGTATTTCTGTTGCCGCTATAACAACAAATACTAAAAACAGAATAAAGTTAAAAATAATAGAGGGTCCCTATACAAGAAACGTGTTTTTTTCGGCATTTCACGCCATCTATGAACGCTTAGTTAGGTAAACGTCCCATAGATGGCGTTATATTGAAATGTCGATTCCTAACACCTTTGTTAGACGTTAGATGGCGTTATAAGAAATAAAATTTTTAATTATTATTATTTTTTGCTGGCGAAAAATGATAGTGGTATTTTTTGCTCGATCTTATAAAATACTGTAGTGTGGTACGGAACCCTACGAGTGCGAGTCCGAATTGCACTTGGCCAGTTTATTTGGATAGATATCTGGTACGGGTAACCTATGGGCACAACTGGTAATACTATATATTCTACAGATACAGGCACTATGTGACTTAAGTAGACTAGACGGCCATGGTAGAGTAGAGAAACAAGACCCTGTCGTGTCAACTGTAGAAGCAAGTCTAACGACACACTTCGGAACGAGTATCGACTGACATCGAAGGCAACGGCGTGTTACTGACCAATCAGAGGGCCTACTACAACTTATGAAACATTCTTATTTTAATATATCTTACGGGAGAGAGCGAGATGCTGATATACCGAAAGCAATATATCATCATACGTACCGCCAGGGAATGGAATACCCTGCATGAGTGTGTTTCCGGTTAAGTACAATATGTGGGCTCTTCAAATCGCGAGTGAATAAGTAAGCGCGCTCCATCATCGATCGCAGCATCACAGACCATCAGGTGATATTGTGGTCAAGCGCAACCAGTTAGATATAGAATATATATCTCCTTCTCCTACAAAGTAAAAATGAGTTTCGTTACACAATGCAGCACAGTATAAACTGTACAGTGTACTATTCGGCATAGTAAAACTAAAGTATACCGAGTAATACCATAGATTTAAACCAATAGTGGCATAGGTCTATGAGTAATACTGAAATACTGTGTTACAGTATTCCCTTTCCGGAAAGATTGTAATGAGCGTTTCAGAAGACCTTTGGTAGGCTCCCAGGCTAACTAGCATAGTTGTAAAAGTGCATTAAGAGAATTGATGAGTCTCATTTAACGGCACTATCGGGTACAAAAGCCATATCGGCAAAAACCGTGAAAGATTAACGCCTGTGACCTAAAGATACAATATCCAACTGTGAACAACTGAGAAAGTTTGTGACACTGACTAATTGCCATGAAATAATGCAAGTACTATTAGTGCAATTTTGGCACGGTGCATGAAAAGTTGTCTTTGTTATGTTTTATAAATAAATGGATTTGCTTAAAGCGTTTTATGCATTGTACCAAGTGAAAATTATTTCTTGGAAGTTGAATGTCGCGCGAATTATCTCTCTCTCACGTGTCTAACGTGCAAAGTGTAAAGTATCTTTTAAATACTAAAGAATCACGCAATTCATCATCAATCAAAGATTTAGGCAAAAAAAACATTAAAAATACGATCACATCGAAAAAAGATCTCTCCTCTCTTTATGGAATCGGTAAAAAACTATATAAGTAATTGAACGAACGGACTGGAGCGAAGTGAGGTTGAGAGTACCAAGCAGATTACTGAAGAGGAATCAAGTTTGGCAAAGTCGTTGTCAATGTTGCAATGAAGGTTACGTAAGCGGGACGCGGGAGGTGTGCGGTAGGTTGATGACCTATATGGCCCGTCGGTGCCAATTCGCCCATCGCATCACATCACGAAATCTTCGTTGCACAAACACGATGCAATATATTTGAGCGCAAAAAGCGTCTTTTACTTGCAAATATGTCAAGGTTTACTAACGCATTATAAACATTTCAAATTAAAATATAAAATTCAGTAACAGCAAAAGAGGAAGCGAGGAAAACTTATATTTGGTAATCAACACAAAGTTTTCTCTTGCCATAGTATCAATAAAATATAGTTATTTCTTTGGATCCTTTGCAATCTAGAAGAAATCCTCGGTAGATCCAATTATAGACGAACAAACAGGAAACGTGAGACAATAACAAATAATGATTCAGCCAAGAAAAATAACCCTTTGCCCATCTTTCCCTGTAAAAATTGAAATCTGATGCTTTTAGCCCACCCACTTATTCAGAGATTGTTAGTTGAATCTCGAATTATATAAAGAATGAAAATACCGAATCACGTCTAAAAACATTAGACGGTTGAATATATAATAACTCTAAGCCCACAATAGCCACGACGTAGCCGCTGCGCCATTTTGCCTCGACTCCCAAAACATCGACATAACTCAAGAGACATTTTGTCAAAGAAAATTGCCTCGAATTTCTACTGGCTCTATTACTGACGGATACGTAATTACACAACAAAGCTTCGAGGATTTGCAAACAACAGCCCCTGGATTCAACTTGGCAGTCTCAGCGAGTCGGTTGACATATCAAAAAGGTGATTGTGTACAAGTGTACTGGCCCGGTTCTCATTACTGGCAAAAAGTCACCGTGTAGAAGGCGGCTCGGCAACCGTCTCCGTGATTCCAAATTTGGCACAACAACGAGTTGGCAACGCGAACCTCGGTTCGGTTCCATCAACGAGTGCACAATGTAGCTACTTCGCTCGCTTCGATCCACGTAAACAAGCAGTATTGCGTCACACGCCGCGACACCCGAAATTGCGCCGTAGTCTGCGCGATACACGGTCGATTTCTGACTAAACAAGCTCGTGTTGATTATAATGTTATTCGGCTAGATTTTGATAGAGAATTTAAACTTGTTTCTTCTATCTATTACGTCTCGTAACGTTTATTTTGGAAACAATTTCAGCAAGCGAGGCCATTTAGTGTTGCACGAACATCTAATGGCACGTTTATTTGCTCTCGATCACTGACCCCTCAGAGACCTTAGATAAACAACTGCTAAGTTGTCATGATTTACTGCTGCAAAAACCGCGCAAGACGCAATCGGCAAACGTACAACTATACAGTTGTTTTCAAATGACCCCAGGCCGAGAGTTGTTCTGCTAGAATAATATGAAAGTTTTTAGACTTGTGAGTGACATTTCGGAGTAGCAAACAAGGTAAACCCAGCGTCCTGTGGGCTCACGTTTCTGTTCGTCACGTTGAAGCATCACGAGGCCGCCGTCTGTTTCCACGTGCCGGGTGAACGTATGTGCAAACAGTTTATAATTTTATATCTACAATTTGGATTGTTTTTCAGTCATTCCATAATTTATTCAAAATTTTCGCAATTGTTACTTTTTCGTACTTTCGTTCAATACGTCATTGCTTATTCGAAAAAATGTTTGGAAACATGCTAAATAGCCGTAGTAACCGTAAATGTTTATTCAAGCAACCAGAACAATTTTGAAAACATCAGTACAAAGCTAAATGTTCATTCCCAGCACTTCAGCAATAAGTATTACACGCTGTTCAATTGCAATCGAGAACGTGACGCCAATGACCTAAACAATCGCTTGTGCAACAAATTGAAAGTATATTCTACACATATTTTTTGTTCTGTACTTAGTGTTGTTTAAAAGGAAACCAAATTGCTACAAATTGGAGCCTTGTTACAACGAAAATATTCTAATTAAGAGCTGACAGTTTTTGTCTCATAGATCGATCATGATAATGTCTATATCTCGTCACCCCAGTCAGGTCTAAGATCTAAATAGGCTGCGTGCTTTATCATCGTCTTGATCAATATTGAATATAATCTCTTCAAACGAGTGTTGAATTTGCTCTTAAAAATAGAATGTTGTTGTCTGTTCTGTTATCAATTATCATAGTCAATTATTAAAATTCGAATTTGGAATTTTTTCTTTCATTTGGAAAGGATATATTTCAAAGGAATAGAAACCAGATTGACGAATATGTAGGCAGCGGAATCGACAGAAGCCGTTTAAGCCGAGTACCGTAAACTGATATCCGGAAGCCGAAAACACACAATAAAGGACTGCAAACAGTGCAATCCAATTTCGGCAGAGCCGTGAAGCGAGCCGCGGAGCTCAGCGATACTTTCAAAACTGCCCCAGATGTTGGCTAACGGTACAGAAACCATCTCGTGACAGATGCGTTTGCGCCTGACGACAAACTGACAATATGGGCACAGAAAAGAGAGTCCTGATATGGGCTCGCCATTGTATAGAGGGGGAATTCACAGAACCCCACATAGCGTAAGTTTACTGCAATATGCAATGAATTTACATAATTGTTGGTCATATGACATTTGAAGTCACGCCCGTTTTGGGAGACTTTCATAGTTATTTAATATCAGCTCGAAAACAGCACACGCTGCCCTTTTATGTTTAAGTAATATCTTGGAAATTGTGTGCAATCTAAAGTGTTTAACTTCGGGTATAACATAATATTTAATTAACTTTCGTACAATATAACTGCTTTCTCTTAGAATAAATTTATTGTGCGCTCTGTAATTAGTAATTACGATTGAATAATTTCATAAGAATGTAATAATGAATAAATGTATACCATTCACATATCACACGCTATTATTAATATTAAAATTGCTCGTTTAAAAGTACTTTAACATCATTATATCCATTTCACCCAGTAACCAGTAACAGGTCTGTGAAAAATCTTGGTCTCATAATATATCAATGCTTGACATGGGATTTACAAATACAAAACACCAGTCGCAAGCTCTATGCAGCTGCGGCGTAACTAAAAAGGCTACGCAACTTTCTTCCTACAACCACTAAAATTGCACTCGCTTAATCTCTCCTACTTCCTATTCTTGATTATTCTGACGTCTGCTATCTAGATCTTAGGGAAGATCAGCTAGATAAACTTGAGCGTCTACAAAATGTATGTAGTAGATTCATATTTGGTTTACGTAAATATGATCATGTATCTCAGTTTCGCACAAAGCTCAAGTAAGTGGCTTCCTATTCGCCTTCGCCGGAATACTCATATTCTTTCTCTTCTCTATAACATTCTATTCAATCCTTCTACTCCGCGTTATCTCAAAGAACGCTTTAACTTCCTCCACAGTTCTAACTCTCTTTCTCTAAGGTCATCAGTAAACTTAACCCTGAACTTTCCCGCACATGGTTCCAGTTTTTATGATAAAGCTTTTACCGTCCAGGCTGTTAGGCTCTGGAACTCTCTTCCCGAACCTGTGAAATCTTCACAATCCCTTCATATTTTCAAGAGCCGTTTAAAAGCTTATCTTTCATTATAAATAGTGTCAAGCTGCTTTCTCTATTCTGTCAATCTGTTTAAAATTTAAAGAATGCGTGTTTAGGAATTTATGTAAGTAATCTGTGTTTATTGTTATAGGTAAGTAGGTATGATTATGTTAGTTTAGGTATAATATATTATTGTTATTCTTTTCATTTTATTTTAAATTAGGCGCACCCTGCATTAAGCTATTATTTCGATCCTCTCCATACAAAGGTTTGTCTGGAAGAGATCGCTGTTAGCGATAAGACCGCCCATTGTTACACGTTAAATTTAAGCTGTAAAAGTTATATGTGTCGGTATCTTTGGTGTCGCAATAAAGAGTTTATCTATCTATCTAACCTTTCTATGACAGAATGGATATGACATCCATCCATTGAGTGGCTCTAAATCAATACTTAGCAAGGTTGTCGCCTCTTCGTATCCTTGGATCAAAGGTTGTAACATTACGTTTACATTCTTCATTAAACTAAATTTATAGAAGCCAATCATTTTCCTCCGCGAGTTGCGTACAGCTGGGAAATCATTACGACTCAATAGAAACGATTCCTTCGCTCGTACAAATCAAATTTCCACTACGTGTTTGCAGTGAATGTTTGTCGAATCCTATTTCAATTGAAGCATTAAGTAGTACTGAAGGTTTATACTATACACTTCAATTTATATGAAAGGTACGCTTGAAACCGCACCCGTTTATAAAGCGAGACGTGATTACATATTCATCGGGGAGTATGCTGCCTTAGCTTCATGCAAAATTAAACAGAATTGCGAGTCCTCTCTGTGACATTCCTCATTATTCTGAGTATCAGTGACTACTTTATTTTTTGTAATTACTTGATACTGAATGAAATTTGTAGTTACTTATGTCTAACGTATGTGGAATATTAAAATCAAGTTTGCCTGCGGTACAGGCTCGGTAATATTCGTGGTATAGGACAGAGAAGAAACATTAAAATGGGTCGGACTAGGGAATTTGAATGTTACAAATATATTTATTTGTTAGATTTTGGTACAAAGATACAAACATAATAATAATGAGCACAATCAACTTATTCGTGGTGAACGAATATTTCCGTTATTAATTATGTAAACTCACAGTACTACAATGTTTCTTAGGAATTCCTTTAATAGTCTTTGTAAAGTTCTTTAAAATACACCTTCTAATTTGAGATAGGCACTGCACTGCCATCCCGCTTGAAACGTTATATTTTTCATATCGTATAGGCTATCGTTTGACCACTATCTTACCAGTTGGTAAGTGATGATGCGGTCGAGAATGGTAGCAGGCTAGGTCTAGAATGAGAACTGGCTCTCAAGGACAGCTGCTGTATGGCTTATGCCTTTCCTCCTGATCGCTCGCTAATACTCCAGCATACATCCAGTTCCTTTACAAAGCGAGAAAGGCTCTCAGTAAATCATCTTTCTATAAGGCTTAAAATCCAATAAGCGAGCGACATGTTGGTACTATATATATATTTATATATTCCTATTTTTATTTCGAATTGCAATGCTACTTGACGTGCGAAGTGAATAACAAATTAAATACCCGCATAGCTTTTTTTTTTAAGTACGTAAAGTAATAATGTAACGTTATCAATTGTCATTTACCTGTTTATGTGCTAGATCTATGCGGTTATTTTAACTTTTTAAATGTATCCTGGTATATTCTTTGTTGGTACGAAGTACGAAGTCATAATACTATCATAGAAAACTAATATGTTATTAATTTGAGACAGCCTCGTTATGAACAAAATCGATAAAAATGTTTATTTATATAGCACAGAATAAATAATAGTATGGTTATAGATTTGGTAGTGGTAGAGTGGTAGACTTATCTTACTGGTTGTATAAGTATGTTAAGTACATATATTATATCGCGTATTTTGTTAGCATATAAATTATATTATTAAAGTGTTTATAGGTTACCTCAATGAAGTAGTTTTATTGATCAACCAAACATTCAAACCAAAAATATCGGCGCGACCAAATATCTACTTTTACCTACTACTGAAACTCAGCACTAGAATTATTTACGGCATATTTAATTTACCAGGTTATTAAAAGTAATCTTTTATCATTTTTTTTACTTCGGCTTTGTAGCTGGCGCAATAATAATCGATGAACTTGTTTATCATTCATCTTAGAGCTTGCAATAAAACCGGAAAACAGACATATCTTTTTTTTTATGACCACGAAAACGTAAAAACTTTCATACTGAAACGTCTTAGCCAGTACTATTTATTACTACATATATTGTATTTTTAACCGATTTCACAAAAAGGAGGAGGTTCTCAATTCGTCGAAATCTTTTTTTTATGTATGTTCACCGATTACTCGAAGATGCCTGAACCGATTTGGAAAATTCTTTTTTTGTTTCAAAGGGTACCCTGCCCAGGTGGTCCCATTTAAATTTTAACAAAATCGGCCGAGCTGTTTTAAGGGTTCCGTAATCCTGACAAGGAACCCTTATAGTTTCGTCATGTCCGTCTGTCTGTCTGTCTGTCCGTCCGAAGTTTTGCTAAGAGACCGTTAATACTAGAAAGCTGTAATTTTGTGGGTATATAAATTACGCCAACAAAGTGCTGCAATAAAATTGTGAAAAATATTTTTTTTTAGTGTAGCTCCCCTATATGAGAAGTGGGGATGATTTTTTTTTGGGTATTGTTGAATAGGTCTTTTAAAATGACTTAAGGGTTGCTAATACCATTTTTGGATTGAATGCTCCATTTACGAAATATTAAACTTTAAAGTGCAAATTTTTGTTCCAGTAGGGCGTCCCCCCCCCCTCTAAAAGCTAAATTGCTGGCTTGAATATCTGGAAAAATTCGTGATAATAGCGCATTTCATGAACTTTAAAGGAAAACTATAGCGGTTAAGATAACTTTATTAGTTTAGCAGTAATAGTCGTTGAACTTGGGTGTTGGATAATTTTGTACCAAATACAAAATCCTTAGAATAAATCCTTTAAAGTGACAAAGACGGAGTACCTAGTTGCTTGTTTATAACGGGTAAAGACTTGCATTGAATAACAGGCTACTACGGAACCCTACACTGTGCGTGGGCCGACACGCACTTGGCCGGTTATTAATATATCAACATTTGTATTACGACGCATTTACTTATCTCGACGACTTACTACTTGGCTGGCACTTTACTTACTGGCACAGATTATGTAATAGTTACTTTGTCTACTGGCTACTTTGACTAGCGCGATGTTTGAAGTCGGTTCTTTTAGTTTTTTTAACGATCTTAAAGTATATATGTATAATTCGTGTGTGCAGTAAAACACCAACGTTTTTCCGAGTCGGTATAAACGACTAAGTATAGAAAGTGCTAATTCTTTGCTTTCCCGTCACGTCATTTGCTCACTGTTCACACATTTTCACCGTATAACAAAGGAATCGTACATGAAATTGTGTTTGTATTTTTACTGGAGTGTAATTGGAAACTTTTATTGCATTATATACCATTCTCTAAACCTGGCGACAATACAATTAGTTTTCACAGAACACACTTTTTCCTTCTAAAACGAAAACAAATCTATTTAACGCTTTACAACAGACAAACCTGTGCCCCAGGCAGACTAGCAGAAATCCTACAACTATATAATATCGTTTAAAAACTAAAAAACAACCGACTTCAACGCCGCGCTATTCATTTTCAGTACCAATTTTGAGATGTTTATCTCAATATCTCTGGAGATACTTATCATACCTCGATAAAATTACCATGGTACCACACTTGGGATATCTCCTTTCGAACAAAAAAAGAATAATCGAAATCGATTCATAAACGACGAAGTTATCCGCGAACAAACATAAAAATATACGGTCGAATTGAGAAACCTCCTCCTTTTTTTGAAGTCGGTTAAAAAGTGTATGAAGCCATCGATATACACACATCAACACTATCTAGGGATATTTTGTAAAAAAATCTTTAACTCATAAAATACTGGCTGGTTTAAAAATATTTTAATGTAAGCTTATTTTGTAGGTTTTAATGAATGATTCCAAATTTGAATTTGAAAAATAAATTAATAACAAAAGATTTGCGCGGCATAATTGTAGCGAAGTTCGAATGTTTTTATTCACCTAACCTAGTTTTTGGTACCTTTTTTGTTACAAATTCAAGTTTTAATAAAAATCATCGTTTAATTTCGAATTTATGTAACTGTATGCAGCGGCGCCATTTAATGAGAGACGTAATGTTAAAGACAGTAAGCATGCTTCAAGCTGGGGCTACTCAACGGAGTATAGCCTAGGAGATTGGAACAAGACAAAACGTGATATCAAGGTTGTGGTCACGTTATCGTACCACTGGTGAAGTGGAAACTGAAAGGCACCTAGGCGGGAAGCGCATAACCACCCAAAGACAGGACCGCTTTTTGCAAGTGGCCGCGAGAAGACAACCTAATGTTACGGCCATGCAGTTGGTTCAAAGGCTCCAGTCAGAGCAACAGTTGCTTGTCAGTGGCTAAACTGTGAGGAGAAGACTGCATGAGGCTAACCTTCATGCTCGCAGGCCGCTTCGTACTCTAGCACTACACAGAGGAAATCGCGGACGAAGATTAGAGTGGGCTCGAGAACATTTGCTCTGGGAAGATAACCAATGGTCTGTAGTGCTGTTTACCGATGAGTCCCGATTCGGTTTTTATCCTGATTCACGAAGAGTACGTGTATGGCAAGTTCCTGGACGTTAGAAGCGTCTGCAAAAACTTCAGGAAGTCCATCATTACCACGGCGGAACAATTATGGTTTGGGCGGATATTCGTGTTGGTGGAAGAACAGACCTCGTTTGGATCAGAAACACTATGACTGCAGAAAAATACCGAAATCAGGAGCTAGCACTAATAATCTATCCTCATCGAATGCAAATGGGCCAAGCTTTCACGCTCATGCACGACAAGGCCCGTCCGCACACTGCGCGAGTGGTCACCGGTTGGCTACAGGAGCACGACGTGTCGGTCTTAGAAAGGCCCGCGCAATCACCAGACCTAAACCCCATAGAGCACGCGTGGGACATGCTCCAAAGAAGGGCTTTGAAGAATTTTCCTCCAAACAGTGCTACTGAAAAGCAAATTTTTGCATCTTAGCAGGTCCTGGGACAATGTCCCGCAGCAGATTTTGATAACTTGATTCGAAGCATGAAAAACCGTTGCAGGACCGTGGTTAACGTCATGGGTGATTTTACTGACTACTAAATATTCGGGTAACTGCAAAAAACCTGATAAATTTGCTTTACTTTTTTCTTAAAAAGAAATTCATTTATAGGTTTACCATTATTTCACTTTTTATCTTTATTTCATTAAAAAAAAAATTACGCAAATAAATAACTTTGTTTTACTCTAAAGCATAGTCTGATAAATGGGCTCTATAAAAATATATGTATGTTGTATGTTAGTTGTAACACATTTAGAAAAATTGAGAAAATCAAAATATCCCTAGACAATGTTGATGTGTGTATACGCATCGCGTCGCGTACTGCTCTACGTTCAAATAAAAAGCAGTGCTGAATCTACATCTCGCTTAGTTTAGCGTAAGTACTCCTCACGCCCGATCGCGCGCCGCTCGGCACGTAAGTCAGTTTATGATGGGCGCCCCTGGTTGTATTGTATGTCATGTACCTCGATGTATGAAGCTCACCTTGTAGCCGCTGTAGTCTGTCTGCACTTGTGGCGCAGGCAGTTGCTGGGCCGAGGGACTCACAACGCGTCGCTTTTTGGCTGGCTTCGCCGGCGATACAGCCGGCTGGTAATCTGGCTGGGTGTTCTGTGGCTGACTGCTGCGATATGGCGCCGGCGGCTCCGTGTACATGACATGCATTCCCTGGAGACAATATTTTTCGTCAGGTAGGATATGTCTCAATAGAGGCTATAGGGTGTGAATTTGCCGTTAGGGGCGTTAGTGACTAGGTCCGCGAAATGTATATTGTCATATTTAGTTTAGGATTTATCCCAAACTGCATCGTTACATTTGACAATTCAATAAAAATTGTATGGCTTGAAGCTGTTATCAAGACAATGTTACTTAGTGGAGCCACCTGGTGCACGAGAAAACGGTAACTTCCGTTTGCATTGCATAACTGCTCGACTGTTGTTGGTATTAGGTTGCGGATCTGCGTTCATCTCAACACCATCTTGATCATATTTTATTGTAATATACCTGCATCTCCCTTAATCACCACCTATTTGAGTCATATCGTAGCTAAGCAAGTGATTCTGATGACTAAATGACGAAGAAAACTACCTTTTTAATATTTTCTACAAATATAATGTTGCATGGTATGCTCTTATCCCGAGATTAGAAATACTGACTGTACATAAACCACGAAGCATTATATTATAAGTCTAGACCTAAGTAATTTGCGTCATATACCGTTACGGGTGCAATATTTCAACACTTGCGGTCGCCACACTGTCAGAAAACCGCTCACCATCTTGCGACCCACCTGCCGCTTATTCAATGGATAATTACCGTAGCAAAAAGTGTCTCGACTGTAATTTGGGGCCACATCCGTGTCGAGTTCTCTCCGCAGCTGAACGAAATAATTTTAAAAAGACACGGCTGTAATTGAATTGTCGATCTGCGCTGTCCAAGTTTGATCTTTTGTCTTTTACGGCGACGTAATTCCGCAGAAAACGTCGCGTCGTAAAAATCGAGTTTTCATTTGCCTAAAAGCAGCCATTACCGGGTCTACGTGTTGGCTGAATTCAAGCTGAATTAGACGCGTGAAGAAGGGCCACGAAACAAGCGAGGTCGAGCCAACACCGGGGCCGCATATTAGTTAAATTTGTCGAGTACAGAGGCCTAGATGAAGGCTTTCATGATATTCACTCGAACTCACTTACTCGATTGTTCTAACTTCTGATATTGAGGCACAGATTGGAATGAGAAATACGAGCGGCGCAAAACAATCTAGGCTTACATTGAAACCTGATTCGAGTCGAGACCGAGTCACCCCAGTCGATCGTGAAATCCGCTTATTATAATAAAAAGTGAGACAATCGCTTGCAGGGTTTCGTCAAGCCACGCGTACTAATAGGCGACGATAGACAAAGGCCGGGGAAATGAACAATATTTTTCGGCAGTTCAAAATAGCGAAGGTCGCATATTCTGAATTCTGCAAGGTTAGAAAGAAAACATTGAGATGATCGGAGACGAAGACGTTGCCAAGAGCCCCGTGCTCTTTAGCATTTTTCGTTATTGTTGGCTTTTTTATGACATTGTAACACAACAGCTTATTGGTAATTGTGGCTGAGTGTTGTATCGCGAGTTTTATAAAATGCGTCAAGACTCAAGAGTATGAAAAATGTAATTATACCAAGCACCTCGGCTTTACGTCATTTGGAGCGAGATCGAGCGTGCCACTTGATAAACGCTTTTTCCACTTGTGCACGCATAATATGCGCATATTACAGCGGCTCTGCTGGCGACATTTACATCGCTTCTGGATATTTCGATGAACGTCGAAACTGAGATACTATTAGAACATTATCAACCAATGTGTTTTTTGTGTAACGTACATACGAGATACTTACAGGTTCAGTGACACGGTAAAGCTAGTTTGGAATGTGTGTAGTGTAGTGGATTACTACGACATGCGCATAATCACAGTATGCTCAGTTCCAGTTTTTGGATAAGATCGAAGTTCATTACTTCTTGCGTCTCCAAAAGACCTTCCTACCTAAATACCCCAACAATTAATGTTTAATTACTGAAGTACGTAATTACTTGCTCAGTTTATAATGGTTGTTGACTTTACACAGGTTTTAAAACGCCAAGGGATTTGAAAGGCAAACAAATCAGAAGGTAAATATTTAGGTACCCGTGTCACGCAAACAAGGGACAAAAATAAGCAACCAATGGCATTTGTAATGTTTAAGGAAATACCAACGACCGGGTGGACATGCAAGCTTGCTTGTGACACAAATACTAAGGACGATATTATAAATAGAACGAGTCTCAAGAACAGATCCAATTCTAACAGAGAACAGCCATTTTTTTTATGTCTGTATATTACCGGTGTAATGAAGATAGAGTTCTACAGCGTGCCACTGAGGCTTATGTGGCTCAGTCAACGTAGAAGGCTAATGATATAGCAGGTGCTTATTATTATCAGAATCATCATATCTAATTAAAACGTTAGGTATATAATATTTTTTGTAAATTGTTAAACACAATCCAAAATTTCATCGTACCGCCGGGACTTGAACCCGCAACCTCCGGAATAACATGTTCCGGTGCTTTGCCAATTAAGCCGTCGGTACGATGAAATTTTGGATTGTGTTTAACAATTTACAAAAATATAAAGTGTGAAACACTTCAAAGAAACATAATATTATATAATAATTCTCTTTAAAAGCCATATTTATGCAGCGATTTGCAATAGTCTCCTAAAATCAGCTTCAAATTACCTAGTAATTGTTATACACAATCATCATAATCATCAATCTACAATAAACTGACCAAGTGCAAGTCAGACTCGCACTAGTAGGGTTCCGTACCACACTACAGTATTTTATAAGATCGAGCAGAAAATACCACTATCATTTTTCGCCAGCAAAAAATAATAATTAATAAACATTTCGTTTCTTATAACGCCATCTAACGTCTAACAAAGGTGTTAGGGATCGACATTTAAATATAACGCCATCTATGGGACGTTTACCTAACTAAGCGATCATAGATGGCGTGAAATGCCGAAAAAAACACGTTTCTTGTATGGGGACCCTCTATTATCTTTAACTTTATTCTGTTTTTAGTATTTGTTGTTATAGCGGCAACAAAAATACATCATCTGTGAACATTTCAACTGTCTAACTATCAGGGTTCATGATATACAGCCTGGTGACAGACGGACAGACAGACAGACAGACGGACAGCGGAGTTCAGTAATAGGGTCCCGTTTTACCCTTTGGGTACGGAACTCTAAAAAGGACATTAGACATATGGCGGAGACGTGTATGCAGATTAGACGCGACATAAGAGAATATTCCTTTACTTATTTAACTTTTTGGCAATTTAACCGCACAAGCAATAAGTGCTTTTCAACCGACTTCAAAAAAAGAAGGAGGTTCTCAATTCGTCTGTATGTTTTTTAGGGTTCCGAACCCATAGGGTACCAACGGAACCCTATTACTGAGACTCCGCTGTCCGTCTGTCTGTCTGTCTGTCTGTCTGTCCGTCTGTCACCAGGCTGTATCTCATGAACCGTGATAGTTAGACGGTTGAAATTTTCACAGATGATGTATTTCTGTTGCCGCTATAACAACAAATACTAAAAACACAACAAAGTTAAACATTAAAGAAAAGTTAGAAAAAAGATTTTTACGATAGCGCAGCGCCACCTATGTAGTTGCTAAGATGGCGCTATCATCTTTACCTTAATCTGAATCTCGGAAGCGGCTCCAACGATTAAACAAAATTTAGTATACCTATAGGAGATTTAGGGGGGCGATAAATCGATCTAGCTAGGAGTCATTTTCAGAAAATGTTGTTTTATTCGTGTTTTCAATCATCAACTTTATTGATAATCAACTTAAAATATGACTCTTCCCGACATCTATTGGCGAGTAGAAGTACTGTATCAGAAAAGCAGTTAGTTGCTCTCAATTAAAAAAATTAGTATTATTATTCGTCAATAGATGTCGGGAAGAGTCATATTTGTCTGTTTAAGTGGCAAAAAATACCGAGCAAAGCTCAGTCAACCAGATATTTAATAATATTAATTACTACAATTACTATTACTACTATTACTACTATATAATACTATTCTACCTTTGTGTTAATGTTTACTTAGTTGGTGTTTGAAGTTCGTAGGAAATTTGATAGATGGCGTTCGGAACCCTCCGTGTGCGGGAAAAAGTCTGACTCGCACTTGGCCAGTTTTTTTTGTATGTATGTTACGCGATTACTCCGTCAATTGTCAACCGATTCGAATGATCGGTGGGGTACGTTTCCGAGGCGGTCCCATTGTAATTTCATCGAGGTATGATAAGTATCTCCAGAGATATGATGATAAATATCTCAAGCTTACCACTGAAATTGACTCGCGGGGCATGGAAGTCGGTTGTTTTAGTTTTTAAACTACCTTAATTATGGTGTATCACAATAACAGCAGTGCAATATTATTTTGTTCAGAAGACTTGCCTTTCAAGGAGCATGTCAACGGATAATATGAACAAATAATGCAGTGGCAGAGAAGATCCTTAGCGCGATTCCACTTACCTACTAACTTAGTAATGAAGATCCACAATTTTAATAAGATTGAGATCTGTAAAGGCTTCGCGTGATAGGCAAAAATTATGGCGAGAATAGACCGGAGGCGAGCCGCAAAGCCTTTTCCTTGAAGGGTCAAAATTACCATACTAATGACTCCCTTTGCGAAAGAGTCAGCTTTAATAATGCTCCGGTTGAAATAACTACGGGAGAAAGGTAATTCTGAACTCAAGGTTTAACCTGTGTATTTAAATTGAACGTTAGATAAATTAATTAATTAATTAATTTACGACATTGTCGAATGCGAAGAAAGTTGTGTTCGATAACTGACCAATTAAGACTTTCTACTAAGTAACGAAATTCCTTTTATGGAGTTTCTTTATTTGGACATGGAATATGGGTTAATTGGTCCGTTAATCATTAGGAATCAAATATCGAACGTATATAATTTAAGATCGTTTAAAAAACTAAAAGAAACGACTTCAAACGTCGCGCTAGTCAACGTAGCCAGTAGACGTAGTAACTATTACATAATCTGTGACAGTAGTTAGTAGTACGAGTAAGTCGTCGAGATAAGTAAATGTGTCGTAATACAAATGTTGATATATTGTAAACTGGCCAAGTGCAAGTCGGACTCGAACTCGTAGGGTTCCGTACCACACTACAGTATTTTATAAGATTGAGCAAAAAATACCACTATCATTTTTCGCCAGCAAAAAACAATAATTAACAAACATTTTATTTCTTACAACGCCATCTAACGTCTAACAAAGGTGTTAGGGATCGACATTTCAATATAACGCCATCTATGGGACGTTTACCTAACTAAGCGTTATAAGATGACCATAGATGGCGTGAAATGCCGAAAAAAACACGTTTCTTGTATGGGGACCCTCTATTATCTTTAACTTTATTCTGTTTCTAGTATTTGTTGTTATAGCGGCAACAGAAATACATCATGTGTGAAAGTTTCAACTGTCTAACTATCACGGTTCATGAGATACAGCCTGGTGACAGACGGACAGACCGACAGACAGACAGACAGACAGACAGACAGACAGACAGACAGACGAACAGCGGAGTCTTAGTAATAGGGTTCCGTTTTACCCTTTGGGTACGGAACCCTAAAAACGGCTCGGCCGATTTCGTTAAAATTCAAATGGGATCTCCTGGGAAGGGAACCCTTTGAAACAAAAACATAATTTTTCAAATAGGTTCAGGCATCTTCGAGTAATCGGTGAACATACATAAAAAAAAATCCGATGAATTGAGAACCTCCTCCTTTTTTGTGAAGTCGGTTAAAAAGAAATCAGAACCAACATAATTTGTTATTAGGGTGAAATGTAAACAACTTTGACGGCTTTATAACATGTATGTGGAAAAGCACACATCTATATTATGTACGTCTATAATTACGGTTTGGAACTCCATCAAAACAAAATAAAATTGATTAACGTTTGTCGTCAACAAAAGACAGTTGAAAGACTAGTTTTGCTTCGCTTTTTGAAACATACTTTTCTTAACTTAGAATCAGTGATAGTTTTAAAGGCTCGATATTTGAGTTTTTTTGTTATGATATAAGGTAACAGGACAAGTACGACCGTACCGACGAGTACCTATTACAGATACAGCGGCATGCAAAATTCTGAGCAGCTAGAATTTTGCATGTCACTGCACTGCGCCTGTTATCTTGAGACGTAAAGATGTTGAGTCTCACATGCCCTGTAATTTCACTGGATACCATTTCAACCAAAAAATATTCCTATTTCACGGCTCAAAATAAATTCGCAAAGTGGTGGTACCTACCGCCGCAAGCGGACTAGCAGAAGTCCTACCACTATATATATATATATATATATGTGTGTGTAATATATATATATATGTATAAATATATAACAGTGTTAACAGTATGTGTATATAGTACCTATTGATTAGCCGATCAAATTGAATAGTGTGTTAGACTCTTAAAAGTTTGCAAATGCAAATTACCTATAATAGTCCACTTTCCGAAACTAAGAAAAAATGTATGCAGACATTATGTATCCAGACGTTTCACAAATGCGTTAAATTCTCAACGGAAGTGAGAAATGGCGTTATATCCTATAATCCTATTGTGGCCAGAACAATACACTGGCCGCCGTCAAAACCTAGCTTTATCGATACCATCAGCTACTTTCTAACCAGAATGCGTGGGGTGAACGGTCAATTTACAACGGATGTTTTGGGAATGGTTGCTGTAAATTTTGCGAACATAATTTACTGTATTTTGAAAGAGATATCGATGTTTTTGCTAAGTGTAGAGTCAAATCGATACAGCCTTATGTAAACTTCGCAGTACAGCATTATCTCAACAGATGTTTCGTTATCGATGACGCAGTCTAAGATATTTTACGACTAAATATGAGACCCATTTGCTTTCTAAATTATAATACATGCCTAAAACAATTCCAAGTTATCCTCTTGTGAAACGAAAACTTGATCAAATATTTTCTCTAAATCTTATCGCAAGTAATGTGTTCCAACGAAAACATTCTATAATCATTACAAAAATAAATACTTATTTTAGTAATCACCGCATAAATCAGCTGCGTTTATGTGAAAATCGTGACATAGCGTTGTGATATGGCTGACAAGAAGAATAATAACAGGCTATTTATGTTTCTACATTGTACAATCACTTGAAACGGTGCTTTCTCGACTTTGGCAATGGTCTTAGTCATTTTGAATAGGAACGGTCATTATGCCGGCTAAATAGCATATAGCAACAAGCACAGCAGTTATCAATCACTGTGACTAGCAGCAGAATATTAGTGTTCTTGAGTGGAGAAATAATAGCGTTCTTTCGTAAAGAAACTGAATGTTGAAAAGAAATGTTGCTATAGTTTTTTTAATGCGGTTAAAGATGTCGTCGAACTGTATGTGTTGAAGGTTAAAGCTATTCATTTAATTGTTTTCTAATAAACCTGATACTAGTCCACAGTTGAACATGGGTCTCGGCTATGCTTTGTACGCCACTGAGCACGTCCCATTTTTTTACATGGGGAAAATCCTCATGGATACCACTCCAGCACGGGGGTGCCAGTGATTATGCCGGACTCTTACCGGCTAAAAACCCCACGTTGAGCAGTCCTCCGCCGAGATGGACCATCTTGCCCCGGCTGTAGGATCGGATGATACATTTAGGCCCCGGCACAAGAAGGGGTGACCTCGCTCACCAAGGCCACCCCTCAGACGTGTGGGGTACTGAGCACGACCCTCGGCTAATCTCATGCAGCTCTAGCCAGCCACTTTGCGAATATCAACCCTGCAGCTAGTTTTTAATATTTAAATGTATTAGCATATTTTAATAGCATATTCAGCTTTATTATTGTTGTACTAGTTGTACAAACACAGATATTTTATCTCTGTCTGTCACGTCTGTGCATCGCAGTTGATTGGTTGTTTTCATCATGCAAGGCAAAGATATTTCTCATATTTCCATTCGTATATTTATCTATGAAGATCATTTAAGAATAGCCAAGGTTTTTTCACATTTCAGTTAATTACACAGTGTCGGTGTTTCGGTGACGGTGTCGGTGTCATGCATGAAAAAGTAGCAAAATGTAGAAAAAATATTTTCGTAACGCATTCCGAGCATGTCTGTCAACTGAAAAATAAATTACCTGGTGAATCGAGCAGAACAAGTTTTGCAGAATGATAAAAAAAATAATTTTGCTAAGTTCGAATGGACAAGCGTGACAGCACAACTAGTGCTTGGCTAGCTAAGTGTCAAACCTGCCTTCAACCACAGAATAAATAATTGCTTCAACATTCAAGTATTTACTAAAGCTACTCTCACCTAACCGGCCTAACGTTGGTTGGTAGGTAATTCACTTCGTTGTAAAAAGTTAGAAACTACATATTTTTTATATCCTTTCTATGGCCAATGACGAAGTATTTTATGTATTTCATATTTTATATGGCTAATTCTGCTGTATTTGCATATTTATTTTTAATATTTTTTTTAGTTAGAAAATGTTGTTATCGCCGTTTAGTTTTCAGCTAGGTTCTGCCCAGCATACATTTTAAAGCTCCCTATCTTCAACCTTCTATGAAAAAATAATATATATGATTAGACAATTATATAACAAACCAATAAAAAAGTAAGTTTGATCATGAACAATAAATATAATGTTTGTGAATAACCCAAGCTTAAAATATCAAAAACATTGTCAGAACGTGAAACTAGCAAACTCAGAGAAATCCGAAGGGACGTAGCGTATTCAGCTTCAACATTAAACTTTCCGAATTTCATCTCAAAGTTAATTTACGAGTATAATGGAATGGAACCGATATGGATGGGCGTTACTCAGCTCACTGAGAGAGATACAAACAAGACATCTTAAAAACTTTAAGACTCAGTTTAATTTGAGCTTTAAATATCAATAAGGCGAGATTTTATTTGTACCTAATAATTACAAGCAACGTTTAGTAGCTACGCGAAAACATTCATTTTCAAGGCTCTTTCCATTAAGTTACTAGAGGCGCGTTACCTGCGGCTTTTGTAATAAAATTAATTGTAAAAAACTATCTTCATTCCAAAATGTATTTGATCTCTGTCAAGCGCAAGCCTTTTCATCGTCAAGGAATAACAACAAACATGGTAACTTAAGATATAATACTTTGTGGAACCCGCTGCTAACCTCAAGGGTCAGTTGACACCGCGACACGCCGTGACGATGCTTCTGGTTTCGCGCGGTGCAGCCTGAAGCCGCTGAATTAACTCAATGATATTAAGAGGCAACAAACACACATACAATCTGACTTTTGCATTATAATTGTGTAAGCTGTTTTTTGATATATTTTTTTTAATACTAGATAGGTAAGCGTTTGACCACTATCTCACCTGATGTTAAGTGACGATGCGATCGACGATGTAGCACGCTTACCTAGAAGATACCTGTTCACTCGCGATTTGAAGACCCCCGGGTTATAGTTACTGGGAAACATACACCGGCAAGGAATTCCATTCCTTGGCAGTACGTATGATGAATCGAAACGTTTTGTGCGGGTAGATGGAATGTCCACCATAAATCGATGGTGCACATCGGTACGTCTGGTTGTCCGATAGAAGAAGGGTGATGGTGGGACTAATTCGTGCAATTGGATGGCACACTCTCCGAGATGTATCCGATAAAAAACCGATAAACTTGCGACTTTGCGGCGATGCTCTAGGCTCTGGAACCTTTTACCAACAAGTTTGTCGTCATTGATGAGTTTCTTGGCTTTCCTCTCAATTATTTCCAGCGCCTCCAGCTGGTATTTAGCTGAGCCATCTCAGAGGTGAGAACAGTACTCCATGCACGATCGGACTTGTGCTTGATACAAATTGAGCAGCTTTGAGTATACCATTAATTACCTACATCATCATCTTCGGTAGTGCAGCCTAGTGTGGAATTGTGGGCCTTTGCCTGGTCCAAAATGTCTCTTCAATCTGGTCTACTGCTTGCTTTCTGTTGTTCAGTTTCCGACGCCGATTATTTTTTGATCGAGCTTGATACAATCCAACTAACGCCGCTTAGTGTAACCTACTACCACGACGAAGTTATGTTTATTGTTCTCGTTCTTGTCTCTTCCATACGTGCCCTAGCCATGCGACGTGACGTGACAATGTTCAGTAGGTATACAAGTTATACTTTTATTTACAGTGTGTACGTATTGTGCATTTCAACTAAGTGTATCCACCATTGAGCCTGCGTGAGCGTCAATAGATTGAAGGCAAGTTGCCGTTACGCGATTCGGGGTCTGGGAGCCTACAATGGCTGAGAAACGGAGCGACGATAACACACGACTGGCGAATGAGGACTGTACATCGAAAACAACAGGGAGAAGAATATGTAATTTAATGTGTAAAGTAACTCCTGTACAATAAATCAGTTGAGAAGAAGATTCCACATTACGAAAATAAATAAGTTAAGATCGTTTACACAACGACAAAACCGACTTCACATGCCGCGATGGTGAAAATATCCACTAGTCATGTCATCAAGGTATCAAATTTGTTTCTATTTTTTATCTCCATATCTCCATATCTCCGGAGATGATTATCAGATCTCGATCAAATTTGAATCGGACCAAACGGAAGGCATAATCTCTCAAACTAAAAAATAATTAATTCAAATTGGTTACGATTTGACGGAGTTCTGAGGTAACGTAAATAAATAAAAAAAAGGTACCTAGTCGAATTGAAAACCTCCTCCTTTTTTGTGAAGTCGGTTAAAAAACAGTCAAATTGAGAACCTTTTCATTTTTTGTTAAGTCGGTGTAAAACCTGTGAAGTGCAAGTTGGACTTGCACTCGAATAATTCCAGATCACTCCTACTAATTATATAAGATAAAAAAAAATCTTAAAAATAGCTCATGTTTTACATTACCCTCTTTATTTTTTATTTTATTTTTACAATATTTTTATTTTATTATTTGCAGCCATAGATAGCAACAATTGTTAAAACATAGCTGTGAAAATGTCATGTGCCTATTACGCTATTAGCGGTTCACAAAATCGATCGAAAAGTGCCAGAAAAAAACACATCATTTGTTTGAGGACCCCTTTCCATTTTTAACATTAATATGTTTCTAATATTAGTTGTTATAGCGGCAATCGGCAATAGTTATGCACACTTTGTGATGTCTACCTATTATGGTTCAGAAGATATAGCCCTGCCCTGTGACAGATAAGACTATTTTTTTAAATATCATATAGGCTAGCGTTTGACCACTATCTCACCTGTTGGTAACGGATAAATATCTTCAGAAAAATCATAAAACGTTGCAAACTTGCTACTGAAACTGACTCACCCGGCTTGGAAGTTGGTGGTTTTAGTTTTTATTCTATCTAAATTATTATATGCCAAGCAAACCAGCACCTGACTATATCTCACACAGATTAAAAAAAGTGCTTTGCAACACTTGGCTCGGTGTACCTTGCATGTGCGAGGTAGCTTGATTGCCTAAACTGGATATTGGAGTTAATTTTAAGCTTCCAAAAAACCAATCAATATTTCAGTGGATTCCGTCACACACTGATATACATGAAAACGAAGAATTTGACCTCTTAGCAAATGAAGCTTGTACTGATGGTATCAGTTTAATTAAATACATATAATACCTTTGTTCTCTGACCACATGAGGCTTATGAAAGATCATTGTCATAATCACTGGCATGAGTATTTTGATGTGAGATCGAGCGAGAAAGGCATTGGGTATAGGAACATACAACCACAGATTTATAAATTGAGCAGAAGGATGGCAGTGACGACTCTTAGGTTGCGGCTCTGGACACATCCCATCCCAGAAATTTGCATTCCTGATAAAAAAGATAGCTTCTCTCAACACTTTGACTGCGGCACTTCTTTGCATATTAAAAAAATTTTTTTTTGTAATTATTTTCAAAACTAAAATCGAACAGCAGGTCACACAAAAAAAATTAATGAAAAAAAATTTTTTTTTTTAAATTTACTTCTGATACCTAAAATTAAAAAACGCACGGTGTGTGTGTTTTCGCCAGGAACGAGTTAACTGTGCTGATTGTGGGGTGATCGAAGATGTGCAACATGTGCTATGGGAGTGTGTCCAGAACGCAGCCTTTAGATTAAACCATTTTGGAGCTACGAGAGATATGGATATGGGCATTAGTAATTCTATGTCAAGGGACCCTATTTCAGAACAATGTAAAAATATTATATAAACTTTAGATTTGGCACAAGATAAGGCCAATTAGTTTAATTATGTAAGTGAAATTAATTTAATTGTAATTCTTTTCCGGGCGACATGGTCGCTCAGCAACAAAGCCTCAAACAAATTTAAAAGAATAAACTATCTCACCTGATGATAGTGACAATGCGGAAAGAATCATTCGTTATATTCATCTTAAATGTTCTGTAACAAACAAACTAAACCCATCAAATGTCACCAAACCAAAACCAAAAACCAAACAGTATTTTTATGTGAGTTACTAACCTAACCATTAGAACAAATTTGAGGTCTACGGTGGATCTGAACTTATCTGAAAACTGAATGAGATGAGACAACTGCTTGCTTGCTGTTCAACCCAGATAGCACAACTATGTCAACCAGTTCAACTACAGATTTCTAAATCTAGATTTATATGATATCTGTGATCTCAACCCATCCAACCAAACCTCATACCAATATTTTCACAAAGAGTTACAGCCACAGATAATAATAATAATAATATATAAAATATAACACCCTATGACCTATTAGAACCATGACTTACCAAATTAAGAGATAGTGGTCACACAAAACCCTATACAATATTTAAAAAAAAATTATAATGCATTGGGGTAGATTGTATATCTTAAGTAAGACACAAGGAACTAATAATCTAGTTTCTTAATTTATTTATATTCTGTAGGTGAAATGTATTTAATCCTTGAACTGCGGCTTTGCCCGCGTTGAGTCCTCGTGAAATGTGATAAATGAAGAATCATTAAGGCCGGCCGCACACGCACGGTTTCCTGATTAGGTTTCCTAATCAGGAATGCAGATTCGGAAACCTGAATGCTCTTCTTTCATACAAAACGTTCAAACACGCGCACACGTACTTATTTTTTCCGAACGGAAAAAAACCTAATATCCGTTTCGAAATTTTCCCCGTGCGTTCGGGTTGTTAGAACGGAAAAAAACCTAATGACGTCATCCCGAATGTCTGATCTGTATTAAAGAGGGTTGATAATTCTTTGGCTGTATTGATATGACAGTTCTCCAGGCGGCGTCATGAAGTACTCAGCAAAATTATCTCTTACAGTTCTGCCTCTGTTTGTGGATTGTCGTGAAGAACTGAATGGCAAATCCTCGAAATAATGCGTCAAAGTATCAGTAAAGTTATAACCATCTCGTCTACGTACAAAATTATGCAATACGCATGCTGTTTTCGTTACTAGAACAGCAAAATCGGGCGAAATGGTCATATTTGTATGAAAAATTCTCCATTTGTTTGAAAGAATACCGAAAGCACATTCTACAATACGTCGAGATCGACTCAGACGATAATTAAAAATTCGACGTTGGTTATTGAGATTACATCTTGGATAAGGTTTCAAAAAATTATTGTTTAGTGGAAAGGCTTCATCGCCTAGAAACACATACGGTAAAGGCGGGCCATTAGTTCCTGGCAGAGATTTTGGTTCAGGCAAATTAAGGCGATTTTCTTTTAACCTCTTCCCAAAAACCCAATTGTTAAAAATATTGCTGTCACTGTCTCTGCCAAAAGCACCAACATCTATAGCTATGAACCGATAGTCTGAATCTACTACTGCCATCAATACAATAGAGAAGTAATTTTTATAGTTATAAAAAGCAGACCCACTATGTAGAGGGGAGATCAAACGGATATGCTTCCCGTCAACTGCACCTACGCAGTTTGGGAAGTGAGTATTTTTATAATAATTTTCTGCAATTTCTATCCAACGCTCTTTTGATGATGGTGGATTCATTTCTAAGTGTTGGTACACTTCCCAAATAACTTTACAGGTTTCTTTAACAAGCGCAGATACAGTTCGGCTTCCCACCAGATAATCTGTTTTTAATTCTTCAAAATTACAACCAGTTGCCAGAAATCTGAAAATCAAACAATAATATTATTTATTCCAGGTGCCGAATTAAAGAAGAAGTGGACAAACATCAGGGACTACTATCGCAAAGAAGTGCAAAAAAACAAAAATGTTCCTACTGGCAGTGCAGCTAAGAAGTCTAAAACATATGTATACAGCCAATTACTTTATTTTCTAACACCGATGTTTACAAAAAGAGATTCTGAGGGGAATTATGCACAGGAGTTAGGATTAGACTCTCAACCAGAAAATGAAGAACAAAATATTCAACCGGAAGTTCCCAAAGATCATATGGAGTCACCTCCAGTAACAAATAAACCTGTGGTGAAAAAGAAGAAAGATGTTCCGAGTGAAATATTAAATATATTGCAACAGAGGCAAAAAACAACCGGTATGCCATGCAATACTAACGAAGACGATGATACCAATTTTTTGATGAGTTTCAGAAGTTATATGAAGAAAATGAACCCTAAACAAAAAATTGATTTTCAACTGGGTATGCTTCAATTAGTAAAAAAAATTACCATGGAAAACGAACCATCTCCATCACAATCTTCATATACATACAGTGACAATTCACTAGGGTCATTGCCAAGTCCTCATTCTAGCCATGTATACACTCCTGCACCGCAAAGCTACTATAATTCATTTCCATCACCTGTACCCAGTGCAAGTACCTCTAAGCCTAAAATAGTTATACGCTCAATTACAAATGTCACACCTCCCCATTCAGCTAACCAACAACATGCCGTGCAAGACTACCCCGAGTATACTATACCAGAGACTACTGCTGAAGATAGTCAGGCTCAGTTTATAATTCTACAGTCTGAAGATTCCCAAGAGGATAATATTAAAAAATATTTAAAATTTAATTAACTATGTAACATGTTGATAATAATGAATCGAAATGTGTAACGTACCTACCTATGTACCTACGAGATATGCACCTTTATAAGAATATGATTAAAAATAAATAATTAAATACATACCTTAATGTTATGGTTAATTTTTCTTCCGTGTCCAAACACAATCTCATACATGTATTTTGCTTTTTTATTTTCTCTCGTATGCCATTATGAAGCTCATCAAAGGATTTTATGGACATTCTGTAATACTTGAAGAATTCTTCTGGATATGCTCGCATTTTTGCTCTTTTGATGTAGAATTGACTTTCTGTTAATCTTTGAGTATTCAACGGGTGTACCCAGTAACGACGATTCCTCTTCTTCTTATGAAGCGCCAGTAAAAGTGCAATAGCAATCAATTCGTCGTCGTCCATGATGACGAGCTTTCAAGACTGTGTCTCTGAAGGCACTGGTCGTATAAAATTCCTTATACAAAAAACCGAACGTCTGCGCTAATCTCACGGAATTCCGAATCTGAATTCCTAATCAGGAAACCTAATCAGGAAACCGTGCGTGTGCGGCCAGCCTTAAGCCTAAACATTTGGTTTGGATAGGTGAACCCGTTCTTGAGTTATAGAATTACAATGAAAAAGTGGCATTGATTTTTATATATATTGATGATGATAATACTTAAATTCAAAATTTAAAGCCACCACGGACCGAACCATTCATAATCTGTTGATTGAAACAATTTCGAGAAGCCCAAACTCGACAACTCTGCTGTAAGTTGGTGAGAAGTTGAGTAGGTATTCTGCAGATTCAACGCAACGCAAGTTCTTTCAATATCGTTAAAGAAAGAGTAGGTATACTGAATTTTGAATTGATCAGAACTGCAAAAGTTTATTTCATAGCATCATCATCTAGAAAAATGCTCATAGTCTTCAAACGACTGAACGAATTTTCATGAATCAAAGCTAAGAACACTCTCGATCAAGACACCTATCAATAAAAAATAAACAAATCAAAACAGGTTCAGCTGTTTGGGCGCTACATTTTCCACAGACATACAGAAACACAGTTATACACGTCAAACTTTTAACACCCTCTCTTTTTGCGGCGGGGGTTAAAAATAAAGAACGATTTAAAATTGTACAAATCTCCTACAATAAAAGAAGATTACGCACACATAGGTAGGTATACGGACACAAATATTTACATTGCATGAAAATAAACAACATGTAAAAATATTGCAGGGAACGAAATTCAACGGAAACTCATATCGGAGATAGCTGAGAAAAAAACAAACCCCGAGCTATGTAAAATAAGATTCCAATAAGAGTATCTATATCGGATTCTTCTAAAAATAAGTGGTGTCATGTGTTTACCTTTGAACGACACACGAAAACGCTCGCTGTGAAATTCAGACCAGGTTAAAATTATACCAACGCAATGAACCTAGAGCCCGCACATTAGCAACGAGTTTATCAACGCGCTAGAATGGAAAATACAAAGGTTATTAAAACCTTACACGTAGGCTCGCTAGTTTCGTACCGTTCACGTAGAAAGCAATCAACCGAACATAGGCGGGAATCGGTTATTTTCCATTCGCCGTTTCTAAAATTAATGCCACAAAAAGGTAAAAGGATATATTACGCACCTTTCGAAGTCAAATTTCTGATGGTATGACTCCAATACCATGCTGAAGAAGCACAAGAAAGCGGACAAAGGGTCCTTCAAAACACAGCCATTTTGAAACCGTTCTATTGAAATGTTACGTGTACAATGTTTTTCAACCGAAAAAGAAAACACGGTTAACCGTTCGCACTCATTTTTGTTTTTTAGCACAGTATTAACTAACACTAAACATTTCACACACTTTTTAAGTACGATTTCACTTCATACTTTCGCACACACCCGTTTACGTCGCACAAGTACCTGACGGACGGAACGGAAGCGACGAATTCACCCGAATTGAGCAACGATTGCGCTGTCTGCGAAAGCAAAGCAACTGACTGTGTTGCGAGAACCGAAAATAAAAATTTCTACCATTAAATGCCACATCCCGCTTTGGCTATGCTCTGGCGACCATACATCATAATTATGTTATTATATCTTCGTCCAATTTACAAGTAAGAGAATAATGAGATGAGACATGAACTTGAAGCAAGGTAGAGCAAGCTCTCGTCTTGTATCCGCGATGGGAAAGTTTGACCGCCATCTCATCAGCATCAATGAGCAGCTCACAGCTGTTTCACTACTTTATACTGGGTTGCTTATATATAAATCGTAGACGGAATATTAAATAGACAAGACATTAGCGTATGCG
Organism: Cabera pusaria; assembly: GCA_954871355.1. Lineage (NCBI taxonomy): Eukaryota > Metazoa > Arthropoda > Insecta > Lepidoptera > Geometridae > Cabera > Cabera pusaria. Next base: position 16,234,947 of record OX940903.1, on the reverse strand, counting down.
AATGAAATATCTATAGAGATATAACCCTACTAAAATGATGAACACGTGATAAGTTATAGGATATCAGCTATAAGATCAAATCATAGAGAAAGTATATACATCTATAGAGATATGGAGAACATAAGCGTATGCGAGTGAAATAGCTATAGAGAAATAGCCCGACTAAAATGATGAACACGTGATACATATTCCAGCTATAAGATAAGATGAACAAAGTACAGTGCTCGGGTCATACATGACAGTGGGTGAAAGCCACTGGGTGCACTAGAACTTGATTCCATCTAGTGCTGGAACCAGTTTAATCACATACGCAGAGAAGGATAAAAAAATGTTGTTCATCTTGCTCTCTCATACTAGTGATTGTATAGTTTTATCCTTCTCATATTATTATTATTATTTTAAGGACAAGTCTATTTTAATATACTCTGTCTACAGATAAAATGAACTACGTAATTTGGTCGGCTCATACATGACGGCGGGTGAAAGCCAATGGGCGCACTAGAACTAGAAGCCAGAGCTGGCTCCAAACAATAAAATCGCATATGCAGAGAAGGATATAAAATTGTTGTCCATCTCGCTCTCTCATACTAGTGATTGTATAGTTTTACTGTTTTATCCTTTACATATTATTATTGTTATTTTAATACCAACTATATTTTTATATACTCTGTCTAAGATATAAATATATTTAAAGCGTAGATGGGAGTATAGTCTTCTCTCTCTACGATATAAAGTGACATGTCATGGTCATATCATACGTAGGATAATACCAGGCATTTGATCAGACAATTACTACTTACCTACTTAGTGAGAATTACTTATCTATACTATCTATACTTCTATACTAATATTATAAAGAGAGAACATTTGTATTTTTGTATTTTTGTATGTTTGTAATGAGTAAGCTCAAAAACTACTGAACCGATTTACAAAATTCTTTCACTAATACATAGAATGGACTTTCGGAATGAAAATAGGCTATATATTATCCTGTTTAAATCAAAGGTACATTCGTGGAGACCTAATTTGCAACCTAAGTCCGCAAATAAACGGTCGAAAAAACACGTTTCTGACGAACGCTGCTTAATTGAAAATAGATAGAAGAATATTTTCTATGCAAGAGTTGTACAACTTAATAAGACCTACAAAAAAGTCCGCGACAGCATATGTCTATCTCTTAAGGTTGACTCACAGTAACAATTTTAATCTTAAAATGTTTGTTAAAAAATATTACATAACTTCCAAGGCTATTTTCAAGTATATAGTATTAGTCCTTATCCAAATAATTACGTTAATTAGCTTGGTCACATATTATAGATTAAAATTGTCCTTTACAGTATATAATTCAAATGAAAACTCTAGAAGATATCACGAATTTCACAAACACGCATCGCAAAATTAATAAAATATTTGCAGTGAAACCACAGATTAGGTCATAGTTACTACGAAAATATTATTATAAGCTTAGCTATGCTGTAGATCCCCACCGATCACAATCAATTTGAAGTCAATATAGTATAATAATATGATCTATTGTATAAAATAATATTCATCTATATATATAATAATATAATATAATATTTTAAACCACCCCGACTGATCTATGTATAATAGCTTTTTCCAATGACTCTAAACACGACATTTAAAATCTGAGCTGTAAATTGGTGAGGATTTGAGTATTCTGTAGAGTCCAGGAGGCTTCCATGTTCTTACAATATCGTTGAAGGAGAAGATTTTCGAATTGATCAAACCTATGAAAGTTGATTTCATAGGGCAATTAACTAGAAAAAAGCTCATAGTTTTATAACGATTTAACGAATTTTCATGAACAAAGCTAAGGACACTCTCGATGAAGACATCTATCAAACAAAAAAAAAATATCAATAATAAAATCAAAATCGGTTCATCCGTTTGGGTGCTAAGATGCTACAGGCAGACACAGATACACACGTTAAACATATAATACCCCTTCTGACCCCATGATTTGATTGATTTTGATTCAATGATCCCACTACCTCTGTACGAAAACCCATAATTCATGAATGCACATAAAACTTTCTTTGGTAGATATATAGCTAGGATTAGAATCAACGACCGTCGGGTCAGAATCAGGGTAACTATCCTTTACGCCAAAAGGCCGTCCAATAATATCACTGCGTAAGTATTATAAAACAAAGTCCATCACTGCGTTTGTCTGTCTGTTCGCAATAATCTCAGTAGCTACTGAACGGATTATCATGCGATTTTCACCAATAGCCAGAGTGTTTATGAGGAAGGTTTAGGTGCATAATTTGTTAAGGTTTTGTGTAAATTTGTTGAAATATGACGATGATTGTTAAATATGTTAATATTTTATATTTGATGCAACAAACTGATGCAAATGTTGTAGGCATATATGTTCTACCCGTGCGAAGCCGGGGCGGGCTGCTAGTTTCTAATAAAGTCCCAATGTACTCCGTACGTTGTACATAACCTAGATAATAGACTTAAACAAAAGAAGGTACCTACCTGTAAATACGTCACTGCTGCTTAGTTATTTATATTTTACTAGCTGTGCCCGCGACTTCGTCCGCGTTGAATGGTGTCTTTGGGTAGCAATTTTAATTATTTAGGTTAATTATTTTACAAATAAGACACATGCGTATCTCACCTACACTGCACCGTACAACGCCGCGCTAAGCTCCCCTACCCCCTATCCCTACCCGTCCCCTCTCTCTTCCCCCACTCCCCTCCCCCTTCCCTTTCCCCCCACTTCCCCCCACTCCCTCCCACTCCCTTTTCCCTCACTTTCCTCTCCCCCCTTTCCCCTCACTTCCCTTCCGATTTCCTTCCCCTTCCCTTCCCCTTCGCCTTATTTCTACCTCCCCTCCCCTCCCCTTCCCTCCCCCTTCCCATTCCCCCTCCCCCTTCCCCCTCACAAACATTAAATGTCATATTTATTGATATCGAATCAACAGCCTAAACAATAAGTTTCAAGCTTCTAGCTTTAAAAATGACGATACTTCCATACAACTTTTCATCCCCCCTTTCAACCCCTTACAACCCTCTTTTCACATTAAAAAGTAGCTTATATCCTTTCCCAGGCTCTAGACTATCTGTGTATCAAATTCCATTTAAATCGGTTCTGTAGAACATTCACATAAACCTTACATATTTCCCTACAAACTTTCATCCCCTATTGTTATTTTACAACCTTGAGGGTACAACTTTTACGAATGGCATATTTATTTATATCGAATCAACAGCCTAAAAAATAAGTTTCAAGCTTCTAGCTCTAAAAATGACGAACACAAATTACTATTGAATCGTCATTTGTGTAATAAATTTGATACACCTATCTTTAAAGCATCATACTTAAAATTTTATTAAAAGCTTACTTCACTCAGAATTATCACTTTTTATTGGATAACTGAAGTAAATAAAACTAAACGAAAATGCTCTAATAATTTTCAGTAGGTTCTTAAATTGCACCAACTAGTTTATTTTTGATAGATCCTATACAATTCCAAAAATACTAATTTTATGGTCGCACACAAAAAACTTATATAATTTTTACAATAGTAAGAAATAGGTTTGCGATTCGGGTTTAGCATGCAAAACTTCTTGGTGCAATGACATAATGCTGGCCGCTTACTGTCAAATATAATTTATTGAAATTTTAGTAAGTAATATTAATAAAAGAAGTAAATAAATAAATAAAATAAGTATGTAAATAGTACATTTCAAATTAACTAGTTGATGTAATTTTAGTACTGAAATAACACTTACTAGTTATTTTTGCCAAATAAAATTTAAAAAATAATACTTTTGTGGTGTAATACAAAATTAAAATAATTATACAATTGTAAAAAATAATTTTATGTGGTAGATGCATGAAAATCTTCTTAGTGCAATAATAATAACGCTGGCTGCTAAATGTTAATGACATTTATTTAAATTTACTATTACGTACTTTTTCTTAAATTTTTCATGTACTTCTTTAATTAATATTACTTAATAATTTTTAATACTTAAGTTATTAAAATTAAAAAAAAAAAACATCGGTTAATTAGGGGCCAGCATTAATTAAACTACCAAAAATCTCGGAACATACATGGGGGTGATTTGGATACCCTTGAGGTGTTCTAACGCTGGACTTCCGCTTGACACTACTTTCTGGGACACCCTGTATATATTATTTTCTGCATCTCCAGGATGACTGGTAGCCAATGGAATTTATATATTTATTATATACTTATAGTAAAGGCCTCTTTATACAAGTTTTTTGTGCAAAAATAAATTAATTAATAAAACCAAATGTCAGTTATTTATTATTTACGTAAGTACTTAACAGAATAATAAATTAATAATCACCATCGTCAACCGCATCATCGCTTATCTTTGGGAGATAAAGTGGTCAAAATGCTAGCCTATCAGACGTAAAAATAATATCTATAAATGATTAAAATTATATGAAAAATACGCTGTTGGATATCTGTGTGCATAATTACAGCTAATTCACTTAAGCCGTTTCACGTTACAGCCTACAGTGGGAAACAAAAAAAATAATAACCGACTTTGACATTTATAATATTACTTCTGATGGCATTGATGTAGATTCTGAATACTTTAAAAAACTACCAATATTTTCTTTCACGTTGACAACATTTACTACAACTCTTACCATACCATAGACAACATATAGGATATTCTCGTAAATGTATATTCTTGACGACACTTTTTAAAAATGCCTCATTTTTCAATTTATCCGTGTATATATAAGGCATAAAATATTAAAAATAATTTTATTTACTTTGATTAAATAGAGAATTTAAAAAGTATTACTTAACGTAATATCATTTTACGTTTCAGTTTATTAGAAAAACCAAACCTAATCTTTATATAGTCTATGGCTTATACGCGCGTTATTCAATTTTGTTGCTTAGCAACGAACGAACATACTAATTTTAATATCAGTGCAAGCAAAGTAGTTCGGCGAGCGATACAATACAAGCCAAGCAGTATTTGTCCGATTTTGACCTGGACCTCATGCCCCATGGCTTATAGGCATTTCCAAAATGAACGTGCATAAATTCATAGGCGGATTTTCGTGAATTAACCCTACAATTTATCTTGAATTTTAATAATGAATTTATAGTTTTTTTAAAACACTGCAGTGAAATGATAAAATTTAGCGGGATGTTGGGTAATAAAGTTATTTATTTTTTGTTAATATCATTATTCAGTTTAATTAATGCCGATGATTATGAAAACGATGATAGACGTAAGTTTACAAAGTTCAACAACCTGTATACAAAAGCACCTTTTGTGTGGTCGCACTAATTGCACGTTCCTACATAGCTTTATTTTTTTATCAGCACTTCAATGGACACGACACGATTTTTGTTTGGTTTGTTTGTATTACTTGAAATTTTAATGTGTTTCAGGTATCGATATTATATAAGATCGTTTAAAAAACTTAAAAAAAAACCGACTTCAAAGCCGAGCTATTAATTTTCAGTACCAATTTTCAGGTGTTTATGTCTCTGGACTATATACTTATCAGACCTCGATAAAATTACGATGGTACTACAATTGGGATATCTTCTTTCCATCAAAAAAATAATAATCTAAATCGGTTCATAAACGACGAAATTATCCGCGAACAACCATAAAAAATAAAATAAAATATATACGGTCGGATTGAGAAACCTCCTCCTGTTTTAAGTCGGTTAATAAAAAAAGGTTATAGCTATAACCATTGATATAACCTTTTTTCACACAACAAACCAAATATGAAATAAAAAAAATAATATTAGATGAATCTACTATACTCATGGTTCATGGTTTATGTCATTTATTTTATGTACGGGGAGATAATTCCTACATTTCCTGAAACCGTAGCCAGTGGTTTTAGGCTACGGTTTCAGGCAATGTAGGAACTATCTCCCCATTGTAGAGTATAGTAGATTCATTTAAGTAATAAATAACATCGAAATATCTACCCAAATACATGATATGTATGTATATATTGGTGGTATTGGTATATGTATGTATGTATGTATATATGGTATATATTGGTTGCTACCTTTCGAAGGTCCTGTCTATGTAAATATACGCGATCCGTGGGTGACCAGTGATGCTGATGGTAGGTATCGACTGTGACTCCATCTTAGTCTATATCGTAACATACTGCCTACACCGAACATCATAAATTAGCGCCTGAGCCTAAGAGGGAACGCGGGTTGCAACTTTTCCATACAAATGTATTCCCCCGTTTTCTCCCTGGAAAATGCTTCTAGAGCAAAATTTGTTACCACCAAATATCAAGGTCTGCTGTAGCTACGCTATCATTTGCTTTTTTTTGACCAACCAATAGCAAAAAGAAATATAAGCCTTCTAATCTTCTCTTTAAGATTTTTGAAGGATCATGTTTATATTTCGCATAAATGCGCCTATCAGCCCTCAGATTCTCAATCATTCGAAAATCTATTCGGATTCGGATGCTTCATTTTAATTTTGAATGTTGATAAATCCGTTAGCTATTTTGTCGCGGAGACTACTTATTCCGATTAGAATTACTAATTTTTTCGAATTGAAATATGAAAAGTAACAGATCGGAGCATTATGAATTGCAAAGATCCAAGTCGAAGTAAGGGCAGTTTCCGAATCCGAATTTGCTTTCGAATGATTGAGAATAACCCTGCTGATCAGAATATCGTAAGAAATAAAAAGTTATAATTTTTGTCATAATTTCTGCTGAAATTGAAGTACTGCAATATCATGTTTTTATAAATATCTGCTCTGCCTAGTGTTTGACCACCATCTCGCCTGGTGGTAAGCGATGATGTGGTCGAAGATGGTGAACACGCTAGGCCTAGAATAGTCTGCTATGCTACCTATTTTTTAATAGCGGCAGATTTTTTTCTTGATGGTGGTAAGCTAATATTTTTTTTGGTAGCAAGTCAGGTGGAACATCGGTATAATATGGTCCTACCACCTGCGGACGAAAACCCCTGCTAGGATTTGCACCGGCAAGATTTGATTGTTTGTTTCATTGTTTGTTACGATCAAAGAGCAATAATTACTAAAGTAAGTAATTATTGCTCTTTGGTTACGATCTAATTCAAAAACTACTGGACCGATATGAAAAATTCTTCCTTTAATGGAAAGCTGCATTATCAGCGTGTAACATAAGCTATATTTTATCCCCGTACTCTCACTGGAACGGGAACTACGTGGGTGAAACCGCCAGGCGCTGATAGTTGTATATAAAGCGTCATAAAGCCAAGCCCTTAAAGGCAAGCTAGCTCTGTTACAGTTTCCTGACAAAAAAATCAAACAGATGGTTTTGTAGAATTTTAGAGCGCACATCCTGCCGCCCAGATTTTGAACCAACAAAAAAGTCACAAAAAGGCATATAATAGCGTTGTAATGGTGGTTTTACGCGGACATGCGTACGCGCCGCTTTTGTTCAGAACGGATGTGGAAGTAGGTCTTTGCAGGACACAATGACCTAAGTCATTTTTGTAGGCCTTTTTGCTGAGCAGTAAGGTACAAAATACGTTGTCGGTAGAGCAAGGAAGCCAAGCGTGAAGAGATGACCCCTACTTTGATTGATTATGATAATTGCCTCAGTCTGTGTACCTATTCGTATCTACACGTTTTAAAACCCAGTTCTATGTTTATTCAACTGACATTCGCAACCTGCACGCATTAAAATTGAAAGATATCATCGATTCTCTATAGCGCATTCTGTAGAGGTTCGTAAAATAAAAAAATAAACATGTCTTTGAGATGGTCTGGATGCAAAAACCTAGAGCTAAGTTTAGATATCTTTATAAATCTTTATACATATATAAAAATGAATCCCTTTTTCCCTTGGCCTTGGTCATTATTTTGAGAACGGGTGGGCCGATTTGGCTATTCATTTTTTTTTTTGCTGTGTTTATTGTCAGATACATTAGACTGTGGTAGGTATCATCATCATCAACTCCCTAGAGCCTATCTCTGTCCACTGCTGGACTTAGGCCTCTGAGCTCGATCTTCAGCTCTTTGTGGTAGGTAGGTATAGCTACATTAAATTGTCAGAGGGCCCCAAACTAGGCTATGCTTGTATTTTGGGTGCCCAAATTCTATACCTGAGGCGTACACGTAGTATTATTATCTTTTCTATGCCTGAGGAGAGAATTACCGTGAGAGAATCTGTACGTACATTTTAAAAAATCTTTTTACTTACGTCGTTTTCAAATCTGAGGCTTCTCAGGTTCTTTTATAGTTCAGTTAGATGAATTTATGTGTGGATATAGATTTGGAAATTAGTTAAATTTTCTATAGCGATTCACCGCGGGAATGCAGCCAGCGTTCTTGGGCACTTTACCACACGGACATCCCTTAATTTTATATTATTTCATTGATAAGGCACCTTATCCATTGGGCTATTGCCCCCTACGCCTATTTAGTTAATATGAGTGTTTTAATTTTATAAAATGCCTCTCCATGGACTCAGATCTTTGCAATTCACAATGCTCTAATCAATAACTTTTGATATTTTAACTAAAAAAAATACAATTTTAATAAGAATCGATTCTATCGATTATATATGCTTATAATCATGATAGTTATGCTGAAGGAGTTTAGTAGAGGAAGAAAAGAAGATAACTAAGTACCTACCTACCTACGTTTTGATCGGGCACTTTTTATGATAATTAATTTAAGATCCTTTTAAAAACTAAAAGAACCGACTTCAAACGTCGCGCTGGTAAAAGTAGCCAGTAGAAGAATTAACTATTATATAATCTGTGCCAGTAGTTAGTAGCATGTCGTCAAGGTATATAAATGCATCGTAATACAAATGTTGATATTTAAAAACGGAACGCTTTGAAAAAAAAAAAATTTCCAAATTGTGTCAGGCATCGTCGAGTAATCGGTGAACATACATAAAAAAACCGACGAATTGAGAAACTCCTCCTTTTTTGTGAAGTCGGCTAAAAAGGCAGTTAATCCTACTCTTCTTCTCTGTGCATTGATGTATAAACGGAGCGATGTCCTATTCATAAGTAGACAGATATTTGGTCGAATGTTTCCGTGACTGAAGCCATAAAGTCAGTAGTCAGTACCAAGCAGTGCCCCCCTTTGCCGAATTCACCATTCGATTCTTTAGTTTATTTTTGCATAGAATTAGGCAAAAAATAAGTTGTTTGTCTCGTTGATAACATTATTATTATGTATATTATATATATTACCACGAGAGAGAGGTTACCTATCTAAATGTATTCTCATTGATTTTTGGTCAAAATAATTTTAGAATATACATAGGTACCTAAGTAGTTAAGATAAGTAATTGAGAATATAAAAACAATTTAACAAACTTTATTGATGAAAAAAAATCGCCCAATACCTATATCACCTATATCACGGTAATATTAATATGTGCGCCTATATGTATTTGCGGCTCTAGCTTTTGTAGCTTTACAACTGTGCCACAACCACATAGTTACACAAACGGTGTATTTCCAACTACATGTGTTCCTCAAATTACTTTATTGAAAGTGGTCAAAAAGTGCTTGTGTGTTTGCAATAAAAAACAATCGGTGCAACTCTGAGCTGAGACAAAATTCCCACGCATCGAAAATCGTACCAAGTGCAAGCTCGACATTTTTCTTTTGATACAAAATGAAACAAAAAGTACCACTAAGAGACACTCTACGTGTCTGTGACGTAGACCAGCGAATCTACGAATTCGAGATCCTAAACATTTTTTTAATTATCTTATAGGCTAGCGTTTGACCACTATCTCACCTGTTGGTAAGTGATGATGCGGTCGAATATGGTAAGCACGCTAGGCCTAGAATGGGAAAACATAAACATTAAAATTTAAAATTATAAAATATAAATAATAATAAAATTAAAATAAATAAAAAAAATAATAATATAATAAACATAAAAATTATCAGCAACCTTGGCACTCTACGTGTAGTGGGTGGCATTCCCAAAAATTGAATTTACTATAGATACTCGACCTCCACAAACGATTTTTCAATTAGAATCTGACAAGCAGCACGTGCATCGTAATTTACTGGCCTTTAAACAGCTATAATAAAAATATTAGACATTTTAACAAACCAGCTCCCGTGACAAAGTTCTACGTTTATTTATGAACTGTAGGAATTTGTAATGTCCCGTAAAATTGAGGAAATGCGTTTTATATCGTTAAACTCGGTGCAAGGCACCAGTTGGTATAACCTCGGTGTGGTACAAGTTACAAGATAGGGTCACTAATCGGTTTTCCGAGGTTTGACATGATGTTCAAGGAAGCTAAGGTTGTATCAACAATAGGCAAGATTCCTAAAAAAAGTCTTTAGTCCGTCATTTACATTATCAAAAAAGATTCGATAGGCACGTATTTTTTATTTTGTCAAATAAACAAAAATTACGAAGATATAGAGCGTTGAAATTCAACGTGACTTCATGAGCCTCCACTCCCAAACTTAAACCACAGTTTTACAATCATATAAATGCTCTATATCTTTCTTAATTTCTATAGATTTGTAAAATAAATAAAATGCGTGTCCAATCCGCAATTAAAGCAAATGTCTGCTTCAATAATGACAACTCTAATTACATAATTTATAATCGTGCAAGTCTGTTATGCCTACCGATGTTTCTGAAATGCGGTTTTTTTTTAAAAATATTATTTGATAATCCAACTGACGGACATTTTTTCTTTTTTTTTACCCAGCTATCATCACTATTGTGAGGGCTCTGTATTGGGGGAATGGTCGACTTGGATGCCAGAAGTCGTGGGTTCAAATCCCACCGTGCACCATTGGATTTTCTATAGAAAAAATATGAACATATTTCACATTTCTATCTTCGTAGATCGTTAGATCGTAGTCAGGTTATTTAGCTAGTAAGAACGTGTGTGTATGCATAATCTGTTTTCCTGTCCATCGAAAGTGTACACACTTTCGATGGAAAATATCGATATGTGCCCCAGAACTTGCGTCTGAAATAGTAGTTGTCATAATTAAGAGAGTCATAATTAAGATTGTTTAAAAACTATATAAATCGACTTCACATGCCGCTTGGTAACGTGTTTCAGTAGAAAGTTTGATACGTTTGTCGTCATATCTCTAAAGATACTTATCAGATCATAATATATCTTTTATTTCGTAAAATGTTTTTAAAGCTTCTACAATAGCAATGTGGGTTGCACATTACTAGAAGTCTTGTAAACCCCTCCATCCTAAGCTAAATATACTTCTGTCTAGAGTGGATTCACGTCAATAGTGCAATGGGTGGTTGTGATTCACGTCAATAGTGCAATGGGTTTCGAACCTAAAGGGTACCAACGGAACCCTATCACTGAGACTCCGCTGTCCGTCTGTCTGTCTGTCTGTCTGTCTGTCCGTCTGTCACCAGGCTGTATCTCATGAACGTTATAGTTAGACGGTGTATTTCTGTTGCCGCTATTACAACAAATACTAAAAACAGAATAAAGTTAAAAATTGAAGGGGTCCCCATACAAGAAACGTGTTTTTTCGGCATTTTACTATAACGCCATCATACCTGAAGACAGGGATAAAACAACATTTTCTGAAAATGAAAACCTAGCTAGATCGATTTATCAATTTATTACAAGAAAAGTGATTTCTTACAGCATTTTTTGCTCGATTTTATAAAATATTGTAGTGTGGTACGGAGTTGGAACCCTACGAGTGCAAGTCCGACTTGCACATGGCCAGTTTATTTAAATATACATGGGACTACTTTGGAGATGAACCCTACACTATATAAAAAGAGTCACACAAATCGGTTCACAATTGGTGGAGTAATCGTACAAACCTACAAACAAAACAGAGGAATTGAGAACCTTCTCCTTTGCAAGTCAGTTGAAACAGTTCTCTGTCCTTAATGTTGTAAATAATCCTTAGGCTGAGCGCAGACTACAGACAAAACAGTCTTAAGACTGTCTCAAGACTGTCTCAAGACAGTTTTGTCTATCACCCTGCGCACACTGCGAACAAAACTTTTTTGTCGGCGAGGATGCGACACAGAACAAGATATAGAATGGACACTTTGATCACTCCACCAATACATGTATTATGTACCTACCTACAATTTGTCTTCTTCAGTTATACAGTAACTAGATATCTACTTTATCATTTTTAGGGTTCCGTTTCTCAAAAGGTAAAAAAAGGAACTGAGCGCTCATACAATTTAGAGGTCTAGCTTAATTGGAACCAACCATAAAATATGTTAATAAATAAAATAGTGCTATTGAGTGATTTATTTACGTCGCGTCGTTCGCGTGTGGCGCGTCCTTGCTCAAGTTAGTTCCTCGATAGCTCAAAATCGGTAGGGAGGTGAGTAAGCCTCGATTGTTGGGGCGAACAGAGTGTCCATTCTATACGTAGTATCTGTTCTGTGTTGCATCGTTTTTCTTTGTCGGCACCGAGAACAAATAATAATACTATGTATAGAATAGACACTCTGTCCCACCCACCAATCGAGGCTTCCTCAACTCGCCTCTGATTCTGGAGCTGCTGAGGAGCTACTTTAAGCAAGGCACCACACGCGGACGACAACAGAACAATAATACTACTCACGTGAAAATTAACGTCAACTTCATACATATATGTTGGGACCAGTACACACAAGAGGTTTAAATTTACGTAGGTATAATATAGAATTATATATAAAAACCAGCAAAATCGAGTTGAACTCGCCCACCGAGGCTTCCGTACCAACTTCTCAGACTAGTTTAAGGGACAAATTTATCTTTGTAGTTCGATCCATATAGGAAATGTATTGCAACAGCTACAATTAATCATAAGTTAAATATTATGTTTCTTTGAAGTGTTTCACACTTTATATTTTTGTAAATTGTTAAACAATTATTTGTTTAACAATTAATCATAAGTTTATAAAAGTGAATTAATCGTTTTTAGGGTTCCGTATCTCAAAAGGTAAAAAAGGAATCCTTATAAGATCACTTTCTTATCCGTCTGTCCGTCTGTATGTCCGTGTGTCACCACCGATTTTCTCAGGAACGTGTGGACCTAGCAAGTTAAAATTTATACCAGATACTGATGTTTATGGTCCTAATTAGATATATAAAAATCAAGATCCAGAGTCAACACGATAATAAGATATAAACATATTTAGATTTTCGCCGAAATTTGTAAGTACCTAAATTTACCTTTATTTTCAACTTTTTTATTTTTCGGAATTTTTCCTTTACTTGTGCTGTAATACCTTGATTTTGACCATAGTTGACAACTCTAGGTCAACCGGAAGTACCATATAGGTTTTGGGTCGAAAACCTGTAGGATACTTCCCGTTGACCTAGAACCATGAAATTCGACAAAGAGCAAGAGAGAGGTCTTACAGCACAAAAAAAGGGGAAATTTCAAAAACGAAACTAATATTAATGTAAATGGTGTCCCATACATACATAATTAACGCCAGTTAAGATATGCCTCTGAGTTATATGAGCGCTCATACAATTTAGGGGTCTAGCTCACCAAACTTAAGTTTGGTGCCAAAAGGTAAATATGTTACTAAAATTGTGCCTCTGTGTAATTTATTTTATTCATAGTTGACGCTAATTAAGATAGGCCTCTGAGTTATATGAGCGCTCATACAATTTAGATGTCTAGCTAACCAACCTTAAAAAATGTAAATAAATAAAATAGTGCTATTGAGTGATTTATTTTCGTCGCGTCGTTCGCGTGTGGCGCGTCCTTGCTCAAGTTTGTTCCTCGACAGCTCAGAATCGGTAAGGAGGTGAGGAAGCCTCGATTGTTGGAGCGAACAGAGTGTCCATTCTATACGTAGTATCTGTTCTGTGTTGCATCGGTTTTCTTTGTCGGCACCGAGAACAGATAATAATACTACGTATAGAATAGACACCCTGTACCACCCACCAATCGGGGTTTTCTCACCTCCCTATCAATTCTGAGCTGTCGAGGAGCTAACTTGAGCAAGAACGTGCAACACGCGGACGACGCTACGAGACGATTGTTTTTAAAACATAACCCTCCTTCTTCCGCAGTCCGGTGACTGCGAAAGGAGGGTTAATATATATATATATATATATATACATATACATATTATATATATATTAACCGTATATATATTATATATACATTTGTATATACATATAAATGTATGAATGTATGTATATTTCTTTGGCACGCCCTAGAGCCTGAATGGCTTATCGTATTTTTATGTTAGTGGTGTCAACAGCAAGTATTAAAAAGATAATTCTTGTTTTCAAAAAGCTTCGTCAATTGCAGACGAGAATACTATCAGATCTGTATATACAAAGTTTTGAATTCCCACCATATTTGCAGGGGTATGTATACTCCATGTAAAGAAATCAGTAAAAAAATATATATTAAAAAAATATATATAATTAACTAGGTACTTGAAATCAAACCTTCTTAAATCGACTCGCTCTTGGCGAACTACACGCACTCAGTCATACCGCCGCCACAGGCGCCGCATTGCCTTTCGGCAAAAATCAAAGGGGCCGCGTCCGTCGGCGGCGACCGGTGAAACATGTTTGTGTTATTATTTTCGTTTTGTCGCTTCATTTTTAACCGACTTCAAAGGTTTCTCAATTCGACCGTATATATGTTTTTTTTTTTATGTTTGTTCGCGGATAACTTCGTCGTTTATGAACTGATTTTGATTATTCTTTTTTTGTTGGATAGGAGATATCTCAAGTGTGGTACCATGGTAATTTTATCGAGGTCTGATTAGTATCTCCCGAGATATGGAGATAAACACCTCAAAATTGGTACTGAAAATTAATAGTGCGACATCGAAGTCGGTTCTTTTTAACCGACTTCAAAAAAAGGAGGAGGTTTCTCAATTCGACCGTATATATGTTTTTTTTTTATGTTTGTTCGCGGATAACTTCGTCGTTTATAGAACGATTTTCATTATTGTTTTTTTGTTGGAAAGGAAATATCCCAAGTGTGGTACCATGGTAATTTTATCGAGGTCTGATAAGTATCTCCAGAGATATGGAGATAAACACCTCGTAATTGGTACTGAAAATTAATAGCGCGGCATTGAAGTCGGTTCTTTTTTAGTTTTTTAAAAGATCTTATTTAGTTTTTAAACGATATTATAGCCTAGTGGTGAGTCGTAGTCACTTGTTATTGCCAAGACAAAGTTTGTAGAGAAGACAAAATAAACGAATAACATCGTTTAAAAAACTAAAACATTCGACTTCAAATGCCGCGCTATATTTTCAGTACAAAGTTTGAGGTGTTTATCTCCATATCTCTGGAGATACATGGAGGGAAGGATAGCTGGAGGGGATTGGATGTGGAAGTGAGGGGAAGGGGGAGGGTAGGGGAGCAAAGGGGGAGGGTAGGTAAGCGAGGGGGAGGTTGGGGGGTTTAGGTGGAAGTGAGGGGGTAGGGGGAGGGGAGATTATGTGAGGGACGGAGGGAAAGGGGGAGTAGCGTGGCGTGGTACGGCGTGGTGTAGTTGGGATACGTATGTGTCTTATTTGTTAATGCTACCCAAAGACACTATTCCACGCGAACGAAGTCGCGGGCACAGCTAGTATTTATTATATATATATATATATATACATTTTTAAGGTTTGTTAGCAGATAACCGCGTCGTTTATGAACCGATTTTGATTATTTTTGTTTTGTTGGAAAGGAGATATATATAAAGAGGTCTGATAAGTATCTCTAGAGATATGAAGATAAACACCTAAAAATTGGGACTGAAAATTAATAGCGCGGCATTGAAGTCGGTTCTTTTTAACCGACTTCACAAAAAAGGAGGAGGTTCTCAATTCGTAAGAATCTTTTGTCTTTTTTATTTTAGTTCACCGATTACTCGAAGATGCCTGAACCGATTTGGAAAATTATTTTTTTGTTTCAAAACATACCCTTCCCAGGTGGTTCCATTTAAATTTTAACAAAATCGGCCGAACCTTTTTAATATATCAACATTTGTATTATGACGCATTTACTTATCTCGACGACTTACTACTTGGCTGGCACTTTACCTACTGGCACTGATTATATAATAGTTACTACGTCTACTGGCTACTTTGACTAGCGCGACGTTTGAAGTCGTTTCTTTTAGTTTTTTAAACGATCTTAAATTATTTAGTTTTTAAACGATCTAATCTGAAGTCGATTAAAATAAAATAAATAGTTTTTCTTTTTCCATACAAGTTGTTCGTACCCGTCAAACAGGATGCGTTTATTTCATTTGTTAAGGTGCGTACAGACTATGTAACATAATGTATTGTATAACATGGTGAGATAACATGTTTCAGATGATTTGGACACTCATAAAACATGTTCAAATAACATCGCCAGTCGTCAAAGCGCCGCTTCGCTTTTCGGCAGAATTCAAAGCGGGCCGCTTCCATCGGCGAATCACGTGTACACGGTAAGGCGCGGTTTATACAGAAGAAACGTGGCGCGGACGGATGTCAGTGTGGACGTTCGTTCCCATTCTGGGTTCGTGTGAGGGTTTCGAGGCGAGCCTCCTTACCCTGGTTGGGCTCTGGGGCAACTACCCTCGGGGTACGCGCGGGTTTTAATCAGCCCTATAGTGGTCCGATATGGTCGTTGGCCAGATCTGGGCGTGGTGGTCATGTTGGCCATCTTGGCATGGTGGTCTTATGCTGCTGTGGTAACCGCTACTCCTCCTCTTTGCTGCTTTCATCCACCGGGACTAAGTCGCGTGGGAGTGCACGCCAGGTCGATACAGCGCCATCAGGCGGCCGGGCGTGGTGCGGTGCAATGTTCTGGAGGTGAGGGTGTGGTCCGTTGTCTGCACGGTCATATTGACAGCGCGCCAACCGGACCACGAACTCCCTCACCGTCTCAATTTTCACGTCCCGGGCGTTGGCGTCATTGCGTACGTATCGACCGGCTCCCGTGCATATCCGCAGGGTGACGTTCTGAATGATCTGAAGACGCTTGCGCTGGGTTTCCGAGCATAGGGCATACCACGCAGGAGCAGCATACGTCATCTTCGTGCGTATATACGTCTTGTATATGCCGACTTTGGTGTAGAGTGGCAGCTTCGATCGGAGGACCGGATGGAGGAGGGCCTTAGCGGCTTTTGCTTGGTGGACTGCGTGATCCACGTGCGGGCGCATCCTCAACGTCCGGTCGATGTAGAAGCCCAGGTACTTTGTACTCGTTTCCCACTTGACGTCTTGTTCTCGGAGCTGCAGTGGAGGTGGCAGGATGGGTTTGGGCTCTGGTCAGCAGCGTGGCCGTCTTCCTCACGTTGACGGCCATGCGCCACTTGTCCAGCCAGACTGGCAGGATGTCCAGAACCTTCTGCATTCTGTTGGCGGCTATAGTAGCTTTGACAGAGGACGTTATATACGCACTGTCGTCGGCAAAAAGTGCTAGTGTTACTCCTCGTTCTCCTGGTGCAAGGTGTTCGTCCGCCAGAACCGGTATGTCGTCTGTGTAAACCGCGTACATGTACGGTGAGAGACAACTCCCCTGGGAGACTACCGCTGCGATCTGCCGGTTGCCGGAAGTGGCGCCCTCGACGGACACGCAGAACTGTCGGTTTCTCAGGAACGATGAGACGATGTGGATTAGTGCCGCTGGAGTCGGTGTCCTGGATAACTTGTAGATTAGGCCTTCGTGCCACACTCTATCGAAGGCCTTCTCGATGTCCAGGAACACGGCGACGCTTCTACTATTTCGGTTCAGTTCACTGGTGAGCTGGTGGATCACCCTCGTCAGCTGGAGCGTTGTGGAGTGACGCGTGCGGAAACCAAACTGCTCCTCACGTGGGGTGAAGTGAGGGCGCAGTCTCCGCAGCAGAAATCGCTCGAACAGCTTGGCGAGGTGTGACAGCAGGGTAATAGGGCGGTAGCTGGAGGGTAGACGACGGACCTTGCCGGGTTTGGGTAGTACTATGACTTTCCCTGTCTTCCACGTTGCGGGAAAGTATCCTGTTCTTAAGATACCGTTGAAGAGTCTGTCTATACACACCAGACTTCTCCGCGGCATCTGCTTGAGTTCCGCGTTCGACACCTCATCTAGACCGGGTGCCTTTTTCGTCTGTAAATAGCGTACAGCTCGTGCCACTTCCATTGGGGAGATGAAATCATCCCCTCCCAGCGGGGGCGCCGAAGTCTGCAGCAGTTGGACTACTTCCGCGGATACTGCGTTGTAGTGGGGCACGACAACAGGTTCAGCATTGAGAGGAACGGGATGCAGCTGAAACTGTGATTCTAAATGATCAACCAACAGTTCTCTTTCCGCTGGGGCAAATTTCCGGCTTCCTGATGACGGACGGGCGGACGGATGGCGGAGGTAGATAGTCAAAGTAACGCAATATAAACCTTATAGTGCGTAATATAGAGTAATTTTTGGCTTAAAGAGAATTGCGCCCGGTTCTTTAAAACGTTAGCCGATCGTGTCAGAGGCTAAAATAAGAAGCCAATACTGCCAAAATGGTAGGTAGGAACCTGCCACATATGGTCACACTAGCCGTATCGCGCCAAGTGTCTCCGCCACTTCAGTATAATTTACGAAACTACGTGATAAAAGTTGGCGCCACGCCACAAGCCCTCGCCAAGTCTCTTCTGTATAAACCGCGCCTAATATTCGCGAAACAGTCGTCAAAGCGCCGCTTCGCCTTTTGCGGCAAAGTTCAAAGAGGCCGCGTCCATCGACGGAACACGTGTACACTACTGAATAGGCTTGGGCTAACTATATCCAACAGAGGAGTGAGTACATCGTATATAATTCCATGTAAGGATATATATCCGCTTAGTATGTCCGCTTAATATATTATCCGCTTAGTATAACTGCTTAGTATGTTCGGTATATCCATGTGAAATGTGTTTCAGACTTTGCAGATAAATAGATAAATAATACTTCAATCATTAGTATATCCCATATCCAAAATAAAAAATATCCGCATTTCATAACCGATATTATGTAACATTATAAGACCGTACCTGTTGTGTTTTTGCATTGTTTTTGTACCCGTTGTTAGTGATGATGACGTGATCCAAAATAATATGGCAAGGTTGCCTACAAAATACCTATTCACTTACGGCTTTACTTTTTAACCGATTTCACTTTTTTTTTTGTGTTTCATAAAGGTATACCGGATATATGGGATATACTAGTATTAAGGTTTCGGGAAGTGGAATGATGGGTATATATTCGCTTAGGGATATAAATCCGAAGATATAGATGTGTCCGGAGTTACCCAAGCCTACTAACCGAGAACGACAAACGATAATTGTTAAATAACATTGTTATTCTAATGTGTACAGTAATGTTTTGGTTTGCAATGTTGAATAACAAGGTTACATGGTGTGGACGTGTTATATATTTACTATAATATATTTATATAACACAAGTTAAATAACATGTTACATAGTCTGTACGCACCTTTATCAAATCAGACATTTTTTAGGGTTCCGAAACCAAAGGGACCCTAGGGACTACTGAGACTTCGCTGTCCATCCGTCCGTCTGTCTATCCGCCTTTCTCAAAGCTGTATTTCCTTTACAGTAATAGGTAGATACTTGACATTTTCACTAAGTATGTATTATTATGGGGATTTAAAAACAAATACTAAAAACTAAAATAAAGTTAAAAATAAAACTGGCTAAGTCGAGTTGAACTCGCCCACCGAGGCTTCCGTACAAACCAATTCAGCTAGATCTCTAAATTGTATCAACGCTCATATAACTCAGAGGTCTACATTAATTGGCATAACCTATGTATGTATGTACACATTTTAATTTTCAACTTTTTTATTTTTTGGAATTTTTCCATAATTTGTGCTGTACCTTGCTGCTTGCCAAATTTCATGATTCTAGGTCAACGGGAAGTACCCTATAGGTTTTCGACCCAAAACCTATAGGGTACTTCCGGTTTACCTAGCATTGTCAATTTTGGTTATAAGCAAAGTCTTAGAGCACAAGTATAGGAAATATTCCGAAAAATAAAAAATGTTGAAAATTAAGGTACATTTTGGTACTAACAAGTTTTCGCGAAAATCTAAATTTGCCCATATCTTTTTATTGTGTTGATTCAAGACCTTGATTTTTATACACCCAATAGGGACTATAGACTTCAGTATCAGGTATAAATTTCAAATTGCTAGGTCCACCCGTTCCTGAGAAAATCAGTGGTGACACACGGACAGACGGACAGACAGACGGACAGACAGACACATAGACAGAGAGACAGACGGACAAGAATGTGATCTTATAAGGATTCCTTTTCTACCTTTTGAGACACGGAACCCTAAAAACGGTTAATTTACTTTTACAAACTTATGATTTGTAGTTGTTGCTATACATTTCCTATGGATCGAACTACAAAGTTAAGTTTGTCCCTTAAACTAGTCTGAGCAGTTGGTACGGAAGCCTCGGCGGGCGAGTTCAACTCGATTTAGCTGGTTTTTATATATAATATAGAACCTACGTAAATTTGAACCTCCTGTGTGTACTGGTCCCAACATATATGTATGAAGTTGACGTTAATCTTCACGTGAGTAGTATTGTTGTTCTGTTTTCGTCCGCGTGTGGTACCTTGCTTAAACTAGCTCCTCAGCAGCTCCAGAATCAGAGGCGAGGTGAGGAAGCCTCGATTGGTGGGTGGGACAGAGTGTCTATTCTATACGTATTTTTATATATTATATTATTTGTTCTCGGTGCCGACAAAGAAAACCGATGCAACACAGAACAGATACTACGTATAGAATGGACACTCTGTTCGCCCCAACAATCGAGGCTTACTCACCTCCCTACCGATTTTGAGCTGTCGAGGAACTAACTTGAGCAAGGACGCGCCACACGCGAACGACGCGACGAAAATAAATCACTCAATAGCACTATTTTATTTATTTACATTTTTTAAGGTTGGTTAGCTAGACAACTAAATTGTATGAGCGCTCATATAACTCAGAGGCCTATCTTAATTAGCGTCAACTATGAATAAAATAAATTACACACAGGCACAATTTTAGTTACATATTTACCTTATGTATTTGGCTCAATCAATTGGCACCAAACTTAAGTTTGGTGCCAATTGAGCTAGACCCCTAAATTGTATGAGCGCTCATATAACTCAGAGGCATATCTTAACTGGCGTTAATTATGTATGTATGGGACACCATTTACTTTAATAATTTTTTCGTTTTTGAAATTTCCCCTTTTTTTGTGCTGTAAGACCTTGCTCTTTGTCGAATTTCATGGTTCTAGGTCAACGAGAAGTACCCTACAGGTTTTTGACCCAAAACCTATATGGTACTTCCGGTAGACCTAGAATTGTCAATTATGGTCAAAATCAAGATATTACAGCACAAGTAAAGGAAAAATTCCGAAAAATAAAAAAGTCGAAAATTAAGGTAAATTTAGGTACTTACAAATTTCGGCGAAAATCTAAATATGTCTATATCTTATTATCGTGTTGACTCTGGATCTTGATTTTTATATATCTAATTAGGACCATAAACATCAGTATCTGGTATAAATTTTAACTTGCTAGGTCCACCCGTTCCTGAGAAAATTGGTGGTGACACACGGACATACAGACGGACAGACGGATAAGAAAGTGATCTTATAAGGATTCCTTTTTTACCGTTTGAGATACGGAACCCTAAAAACGATTAGTTTACTTTTATAAACTTATGATTAATTGTTAAACAAATAATTGTTTAACAATTTACAAAAATATAAAGTGTGAAACACTTCAAAGAAACAATATTTAACTTATGATTAATTGTAGTTGTTGCAATACATTTCCTATATGGATCGAACTACAAAGTTAAGTTTGTCCCTTAAACTAGTCTGAGAAGTTGGTACGGAAGCCTCGGTGGGCGAGTTCAACTCGATTTTGCTGGTTTTTATATATAATTCTATATTATACCTACGTAAATTTAAACCTCATGTGTGTACTGGTCCCAACATATATGTATGAAGTTGACGTTAATTTTCACGTGAGTAGCATTATTGTTCTGTTGTCGTCCGCGTGTGGTGCCTTGTTTAAAGTAGCTCCTCAGCAGCTCCAGAATCAGAGGCGAGTTGAGGAAGCCTCGATTGGTGGGTGGGACAGAGTGTCTATTCTATACGTAGTATTATTATTTGTTCTCGGTGCCGACAAAGAAAAACGATGCAACACAGAACAGATACTACGTATAGAATGGACACTCTGTTCGCCCCAACAATCGAGGTTTACTCACCTCCCTACCGATTTTGAGCTGTCGAGGAACTAACTTGAGCAAGGACGCGCCACACGCGAACGCCGCGACGTAAATAAATCACTCAATAGCACTATTTTATTTATTAACATATTTTAAGGTTGGTTCCAATTAAGTTAGACCTCTAAATTGTATGAGCGCTCAGTTCCTTTTTTTACCTTTTGAGAAACGGAACCCTAGAAATGATAAAGTAGATATCTAGTTACTGTATAACTGAAGAAGACAAATTGTAGGTAGGTACACAATACATGTATTGGTGGAGTGATCAAAGTGTCCATTCTATATTTTGTTCTGTGTCGCATCCTCGCAGACAAAAAAGTTTTGTTCGCAGTGTGCGCAGGGTGATAGACAAAACTGTCTTGAGACAGACCGTTAAGACTGTTTTGTCTATAGTCTGCGCTCAGCCTTAATGTTGTAAATAATGTTGTAAATAATCCCGCTGGATCCTTTGAATTGAGCCACAGTAACTTGACTGAATAACTGTAACTTTACAGGGAGGGCCAATAATACGAAGCTCCTTTTATTCTGGAGATCACGCGATGTGACCCGCTGTATTGTTGCTATACAGGATTTAAAACTAGGACGAGATATTGGTTTACTTTAGTTTAAATACGTAGTCGTAGGCCTAAATCGATAGAGGCGATTTATATAAGCTTTAAACATTTTTCATTAACCATCACGGCTGTCACACTGTCTGTGCAATATCTCATTAGATCTATGATGGATCTGGACAATGGATCTACTGAGATTGAAGGACATTATTTAGCGACTTTAGAAGTAAAGTCAAATTATCTTTTACGCCAACGGGGTAAGCGTTTGAAGGGTTTGTCGTTTTAAGTTTTCCAAGGGTTTTAAGCGAGAGGACGGGGTTCAAATCCTGGCACGTTTATTTGTCCACTGGTGATTCACAAGGAGTATCTGCATATTATATCGATGTTCCGCCTGACTTGGTATCAAATAGTAACTTACTACGATCAAGGAGAAAATCTGCCGCCGTAACCTTACGGTGTTCCGGAAGCACAACCCTTGAGAGTCAGAATATTCTAGGCCTAGCGTGTTCACCATCTTAGACCACATCATCGCTTACCACCAGACGAGATAATTGTCAAACGCTAGCCTATTTTTATAGGCTAGCGTTTGACCATTATCTCGTAGCTTAAACAAGATAGCCAAGTCTAGTTTAAGCAAACACCTTTGATCATTAATATTTATAACAAAAATAATTCATGATCGTACTAATGGAAACAACCGAGTTCACATGCCGCGATAGTCAAAGTAGCCAGTAGCTAGTATCATGTCATCAAGGTATACAAATGTGTTTTGAATTGTTTATCTTCATATCTGCGCAGATGATTATCAGATCTCAATAAAATTAATATATAGGTATTAATTTTTTTATATATAGAATAGGGACCAAACGGGAAGCATAATCTCTCAAACAAAAAAAGAATTTTTCAAATCGGTTAGATTTGACGGAGTTCTGTCTGAGGTAACAAAAATAAAAATAAAACCGTCGAATTGAGAAACTCCTCCTATTTTGTGAAGTCGGTTAAAAAATCATTATGCTTAAAAATCTTTTAAGACATACCATATACAAATTAACAACAATTCCATTATAACGCCTTCCCCCCTTTCAGTATACCTGCTGGTATCACCAGACCAGCATCAACGGACGCCACGTCTCGAGGACTTCTTCTGGACGGGCTCTGGAGACGGACCACCACCTCCTGAAGCTCCCATCCCGGTGCCAGCTGTTCCAACGAAGCCTGTCATCAGAACCACCACTGTCCTCGCCACGGTTTACCTGGACTCGTACCCGCCTCAGGTTAATGTTAAGTATTCTAGGTTTTAAGGACTTAAGATAATGGTGTGTATCTAACTACCTCATCACCACACTTGGCTCCAGCTGAAGTCATACTTTCCCCTATTTATTGCTTGAAATATTGAACTCTTTCTTTTGTGCATAATTTAAAAACAATAAAAAATATAGACAAATCAAAATATCTATCGAGATGAAGAAGAATATCATCATGTGTAAGATCGTTTAAAAAACTAAGAGAACCGACTTCAAATGCCGCGCTATTAATTTTCAGTGCCTAGTTGAGGTGTTTATCTCCATATGTTATCTCTGTAGATTACTAGACTTATCAGACCTCCAACAAAAAAATTATCATCGGTTCCTAAACGACGCAGTTATCCGCAAACATATATATAAAATATATATTTAAACAATCGAATAGAGAAACTTCCTTTTTTGAAGTCGGTTAAAAAGAGCTCTTTAACCACATTTTAAACCATTATATTGCTGCACTATAAAATAACAAAACAATAGAAATATCACGTATTCTAAAGGTACGGACACACGCGGCGTCCTGCGTGTGCGATCTCAGTACATTTCAATTGTTTTCTGAAAACAATTGAAATGTACTGGGATCGCACACGCAGGACGCAGGACGCCGCAGTGTGTGCGTACCTTTACAAACACTGAACACATGTTTAAGATCCGAGAGCATACCTACCTAATAATTATGAGCTCGTACAAAACGACCCAGGGTAATTACTGGGTGTAAATTATATCCCTTTAATCATTATAAAAATATCAATATGCTGAAAAGGGCGAAGAAGACACTGTGGGGTTTTTGTCACCTGGACCAGCGCGGTATTATATTGTGTTTGTTATTCGTCACTAATCATCACTAATAAATTTATAATATTGTGCGCCGTCTAGTGGAGTAAAAAAAGCGAATATTGTTTACCACATGAATTTTCAGCTTCTTTTCACCCACTGTATAGCATTAGCTCTGCATTCCTCCTCTCTGTAATGCCTCTCATTCTGAGCTAGAACTTTTTCTCCTGGCCAGGTCTCATCAGCGCAATTCTCGATGTCGTCAACTTATCTCTGTATAATCTGTTTTGGTCTTCCACAGTATCGTTTTGTGATACTTAAAAAGCTCAGACGCTTGCCTCAACAAAAGTAAGCCTCTCTCCAAAATAACAGTAACCAATATCTCACAGGCGGTGACAGACAAAACAACAGGCGAATGCGTGCTTAACTGCGGCGAGCCAGTGTCACCAGAGAGCCTAGAGCCTGACATCCCAGAAGACCGACGGTATTGGCTGCTGACAGTCATTAAAGGATCCACGCCTGATCTCTTGCAGTTGAAGCTGGCTAGACTTTACCAGAAAGCTTTTCTAAGGTACATTCGAAGACAATATGGACATTGGAGAAAAACAGCCAAGTCTTATTTTTTAAGCCTTTTTATCCTTTTTATCATTAAGTAAATTGCTGGTTACTGCTAGATTTAAATCGCGTCTCTGAGATCATTAAAATCCCAAAGCAAGCTCTTTGTTTTATCTCGTGTTTATTATCTGCCTTGGAGCCGTGAAAACTTTAGGGTCTTTTTACGTCTTTATAGAAACATTTCAAAAAGTCATTCTTAGCTCTCACTTTCGTAATTTTAGAAACTCTTTAGAACTGATAGATAGATCACTACAGGATCTATATATCAACACCATCAACACGAATATATGCGAATGTCAGATTGTATATTTGTTAGATTGTTTGTGACTTCTTAACGCTTAAACGGCTGGACGGATATCGCTGAAATTTTGCACAAGGATATCTAGTATTATGGATGGAGGTTATAGGATAATTTCTTAACACGGGCGAAGCCGCGAAGCTAGTAATCTACATGTACAAGTGTAAACAAATATGTGTTGGTTACTCGTAGTTGTTATATTCTAAACTTTCTATATCTTTTTGCTAAACACACTAGCTATGTGTTGTCTTTTAGTAATTCGGTGTTTTCTTTCCTACCAAAGTAATATTTTTGCTTTCAGACAGCAAGAAAAACATCTCGGCATCATCAAGTCACTAGACGCACCTACTGCACGGAAGAAACACGACGTTCACTCGTTCTTAGTCAATAATGATAATTTTAATCCTAGTAGTATCGATAGTACTAACACACCTTTCAAGTATCTAGAAATACAAAGCTCTATGGGCATACCTATAGACACTGAAACAAAGATACAAAATGATATGCTAACAACTGTATTTAACAATACATCTAGTGGAGAAAAATCTCAAGATCTCGTAGAGTTTTTCTCTATAGACAATCTAAACGAGACAGATAAAATCGTAGCAACTAAGGTAGTAGTAAATGCTGAATCTTGGGTACTAGCGACTCCTACAGTAACACGGAAGAAAAGACAGATAGAAGAAAACGAAGAAGCGAGAGAGGATTTGATAGATATTCCATTGGAAAGTGATGGGAATGAGACGCTGCTATTCAAGAGAGAGATTATAAAGCCGGAGCAGCAGCCGCCTGTACAAGTTCACATTCAGAATATAACAGAGGTAATTATATTAAAAATTTATAGGTGTCTCATCACAGCATTTTTTGGCAACAAAATTGCAAAAGATGTTCTTGTCTGTAATGGTAGTCGCTCAGCAAGAAAAAGAAAGAAATCAATACAAAATGAAAAACAATTTGTGTGTTTCTTTGTTTATGACCTTATCACGGTTCAACGGCTTGACTGATTTGTCTAAAATTTTACACCAAAATAGGCCAATAGGGTAAAATAGGACAAAGGATTATTCTTAACACGGGCAAAGCCGGTCGTATTGGTTACTATTCTTATTTAGAAGACGATCCCACGCTATATTTTTCTGAATAGATACAATAAATAAATCTACCTTCTATTATAATTCCAGTCAGCAGAAACCGGCAGCGTCCAGATAGTGTACGTAGTTCTAGTGGGAGGTCGAGCAGTTCCTGCCGCAGTCGCAGCCCGGGACATGAGGCTGGTGAGGGACGCTGAGGTCGCCAAGGAGTTAGGAGCGGTCGTTACTACTAAAGCTGAACGTGAGTATGATAACACAGAAACTGGCAGCGTTCGGATGATGTTAGTTGAAGGTCAAACAGTTCCTGCCGCGGTCGCAGCCCGAGACATGAGGCTGGTGAGGGACGCTGAGGTCGCCAAGGAGTTATGAGCAGTAGTCACTACTAATGCTGAACGTGAGTATGTCATACTCACACACACAGAAACCGGCAGCGTTCCGATAGTCGTAGATCTAGTGGGAGGTTCAGCATTTCCTGCCGCGGTCGCTACTGGGGACATGAGGCTGGTGAGGGACGCTGAGGTCGCCAAGGAGTTGGAAATAGTTGTCACTACGAAGGCTGGACGTAAGTTTAATACTACAGAAACCTGCGGTGTTCAGACAGTGGTAGTTCTAGTGGGAGGTCAAGCAAGGACAAGGACAGGGCTGCGTTCACGACATACGCTCGGAGTGCACCCAAACGCTCTAACCCCGTTCACGACCTCAGAGCGTCGCACTCGGTTGTAGCAACTGTGTCGTTCACAACCTTGGTTGTTTCACTCCAGCTGCAACTTTTTAACCATCAAATTCGATTGTTAAAAAACGCTCTGACGTTTGTGACAGTAAATTTGGCGGGAAAAGCCGTAATTTTTTTACAGATTAAGGGGATCAGAAGTAATTTGCATTGTCGAGACCAAGACGTGACATGACGAGACAATAATCGTAAAAACAAACCGAACATATTTAATAATAGAAAAATAAATGAACATAACCTCGAAATTCGAGTCTGCGCAAAATGTCAAAGTCACAATTTGAGTGAAAAACACCCGTGGTCGTTCCGGACCTTCGAGCGAGTTGCAATACAACCAAAAATCCTTCTCCTAAGGACGTGAACGGAGCCCAGGACAAAGGAACATAGGGAAGCTGAGGTCGCTAAGGATTTAGGTTAGGAGCAGTCGTCACATATAAAACTGAACGTGATTTTAATATTATGTGATATCAAATGAATGGTAAAATCTCCTAGGGTCAAATTATGACTAAATCATCTATATAACATCATATCTATCTATACGAATACTGAGAACATTTGTATTTTTGTATGTTTGTAATGATTTAACTCAAAAACTACTGAACCGATTTAAAAAATTCTTTCACTATAATACATAGAATGGACTTTCGGAATGAAAATAGGCTATATATTATCCCGTTTATATCATAGGTCCATTCGTGGAGACCTAATTTGCAACATAAGTCGGCAAAAAAACGGTCGAAAAAACACGTTTCTTACGAACGCTGCTTAATTGAAAATAGATAGAAGAATATTTTCTTTGCAAGAGTTGTACAACTTAATAAGACCTACAAAAAAGTCCGCGACAGCATATGTCTATCTCTTAAGGTTGACTCACAGTAACCATTTAAATCTTAAAATTTTTGTTAAAAAATATTACATAACTTCCAAGGCTATTTTCAAGTATATAGTATTAATCCTTATCCAAATAATTACGTTAATTAGCTTGGCCACATATTGTAGATTAAAATTATCGTTTACAGTATATAATTCGAATGAAAACTCTAGAAGATATCACGAATTTCACATACACGCATTGCAAAATTAATAAAATATTTGCAGTGAAACCACAGATTAGGTCATAGTTACTACGAAAATATCATTATAAGCTTACCTATGCTGTAGATCCCCACCGATCACAATCAATTTGAAGTCAATATAGTACAATAATATGATCTATTGTATAAAATAATAATAATAATGATCTATATATATAATATAATAATTTAAACCACCCCGACTGATCTATGTATAATCTTTTCATTAAAAGCATTCCAATGACTCTAAACACGACATTTAAAATCTGAGCTGTAAGTTGGTGAGGATTTGAGTATTCTGTAGAGTCCAGGAGATGTCCCAGCATCAGGTCAATGCTTCCATGTTCTTACAATATCGTTGAAGAAGAAGATTTTCGAACTGATCAGACCTATGAAAGTTGATTTCATAGCGCAATAATATCGTTTAAAAACTAGAAAAGAACCGACTTCAATTCCGCGCTATTCATTTTCAGTACCAATTTTGAGGTGTTTATCTCAATATCTCTGGAGATATTTATCAGACCTCGATAAAATTACCATGGTACCACACTTGGGACATCTCCTTTCCAACAAAGAAAGAATAATCAAAATCGGTTCATAATCGACGAAGTTATCCGCGAACAAACATAAAAAAATATATATATATACGGTCGAATTGAGAAACCTCCTCCTTTTTTGAAGTCGGTTAATTAACTAGAAAAAATCTCATAGTTTTATAACGATTGAACGAATTTTCATGAATCAAAGCTAAGAAAACTCTCGATGAAGACATCTATCAAACAAATAAATAAAAGTTAAAAAACTAAAAAAATACGCTTTAATAGAAAATCCAACTAAAAAATAGAAAATAAATTTTAATAAATTTGAATTATAAATAGTGTAAGAAAAAATGATTTTATTGTAAAAAAAAGCGTGGGGTGCATGGTATCAATAGTTCCAAATATTTTATGAACAGATATGACTAGAAGGGTTATTTTGATAATATCCTGAAAAGCACCCCACTACATTTTGCGTCGGGGCACGCCGTAAGGTTACGGCGGCAGATCTTCTCCTTGGAGGTAAGCTACTTTTTGGTAGATTTAATGATCCCACTACCACTGTACGAAAACTCATGATTCATGAATGCACATCAAACTTTCATTGGTAGTCGACCACCAACGACCGTCGGGTCAGAATCAGGGTAACTATCCTTTACGCCAAAAGGGCCGTCCAATATCACTACGTAAGTAAGTATAAAACAAAGTCCATCACTGCGTCTGTCTGTCTGATCGCAATAATCTCAATAGCTACTGAACGGATTATCATGCGGTTTTCACCAATAGCCAGAGTGTTTATGAGGAAGGTTTAGGTGCATAATTCGTTAAGGTTTTGTGTAAATTGGATGAAATATGACGATGATTGTTAAATATGTTCATATTTTATATTCGATGCAACAAACTGATGCAAATTTTGTAGGCATATATGTTCTACCCGTGCGAAGCCGGGGCGAGCTGCTAGTCATTTATAAAAGAAATCATTATAATTGGTTCAGCCGTTAAGGTATTGAGTGACATACACTACACACGTACCGTTCGTCTGTAAGGTAATATTTACTTTTATTTGTAAGCTAATATGGGGCTGTCATAGCTATATTCAGCCAAAAGCCTCTAAATAAAAGTTGATTAGAAAAAAAGAATTATATAGATAAGATTTTATAACTTATACGATTTTAGAGACGCATATTTTATAGTATGCATAGCGTTTGACAATTACTATCTAACCTGTTGGTAAGTGATGGATCACGGTGACGGACGATGTCGAGGTGTCGAGGATGGTAGCGTATTACCACAGACCAACATGCATTGGTCTATGGCTGAAGCTTAGGGCTAGAATAGGAACTAGTTCTCTTTCAATAAAAACATTATCTACCATAGTAGAATAAAACGAATGACGACATCTTCATTCCCAGCAGCGTACCTAAGGGCGGCAGAAGGGCTGGAAGGGCAGGCGGAGACGGGAGGCGTGCATGGAACTGAACTGTGGGCGTTAGCAGTCGGGGCCACGGCTGCTGTACTCCTCATACTGGTCTTGTTGGTATTGCTGTGTGTTGCACATAGGTAAGATATAGTTCATCACAGAAAATAGAAAGTAGTACTACTTACTTATTCCCTTTTTCTATGATATCATGTTATGCTTAACTAGGTATGATTATATTCATATTTGAATCGGATACATTCAAATTCTCCTCTGAATCTTAATGAATTAAATTGTCTGAATTTTAATTTACTTTATAAGCTATTTCATAGCGGAAACATTACACACAACACTAGGTATTAGGTACGCACACACCGCGGCGTCCGTTATAGCGGAAACATTTTTGACTATGATAAGTATATCACTGATGTTTCGAATCGAATTGTCAAAAGTTTCCGATCGAGCAAGATACCGAGCATTGTGAATTGAAAAAAGCCGAGCTCGAAAAATAGGCAGTTTATTTGTTCAGCTGTTCTGTTTCAGCCTTGGTGTTTTACTGGAATTGTTGAACACAGGTTAAAACTGAATATAGATCTTTCCAACTCTACGTTATTGAGCACAAAAAACGACTAGTCCCCTTTTTTTGGCCCCTATCTCACCTGCTAGGCTATAAACGAAATTCAATCTTATCATGTTCGTATACGGTTGAATTTCGTAATACGAAATTCAAATCTCACCGCGGATTCCGCTGTCGAGATAGCTTACAGAATTACAGAATAGCCTAGCTGATGAAAGATGTGCTCTAAAATGGAATCGGAATATCATAGAAGGCGACATGTCTTTGTCCGATGTTTGGGTGGTTCGAGCCACGGCCACGGCCGAAGCCTACCCCCAGTGGTCACCCATTTAGTGATGCTAGATCACGTGGGGATCATCTGTTTAGGCTTGCGGACGCACGAAGGCAATCTATTGCCTGGGAATCATTCCTTGCCCACGGGAAGGTCTAGAGACCTTCGCGTGGGCAAGCAATGATTCCCACATTATTCTCCTACTTTATAAGGACTGCCAGAACCAACATAATTTACCAACAGACTCATATCATTTAATTTTCAGAAAGAAGACCCTAAAATCTGCCGAATCACTGAGAGCATACAGAAACGAACTGATGAGGGAAGTAGAACGGAATCAACTGAAGCAAGTACATGAAGAAAAAGATGGCAAGGTCACACCTCTAATTGATCATTATCGTCATTATAAGCCCGTATGGGTCCACTGATGGGCATAGGCCCCTTCAATTTGTAACTTCACTCCACTGACTGAGTTTGATCTTCAGCTGGTTATTTCCATTTAAGAAAATTCATAGAGTTAATTTATTAAAACCGGCATCCTTATCAAAATAATCATTGTTTTCAGTTGATCAGCGTTGTGTCCCCAAGTCGGACTCGACCAAGCAGTACTCTGCTGCCAATTTATAGAGCAGCCAGTGCGTCTAGGTAAGTTATTAGTGAATTGCTTCCATTTTCATACAAAATTTTCATTACCTAATACTATAAGAATCTTTGTCCTGACATACTGACTGACTGACTGACTGACAGACAACGCACAGCCTAAACCGCTGGTCGTAGAGACTTGAAATTTGGAAGATATATTTGTCTTAGTATGTAGGGGTGTACAAAGAAAGGATTTTTCAAAATTCACCCCTTAAGGGGATGAAATGGGGGTTCAAAGTTTGTATAGAGTAACAAGATAAGATAGTCTTTTCTATCCGAAACTTCACACAAGTGCTTCAGTACAAAAATAAGTAAATACGTGTTTCAGGTTTTTTTGAAATTCCACCCCTAAGAGGGTGAAATGGGGTAACAAAGTGTGAAAATAAATATTTTTTTCGGATTGCGCTTAAACTTGGCATGCAGATAATTATTACAACCTTAGTTACCTTTGAAAAAAGATAGTTCAAATTTCACCCCTGAAGGGGATGAAACGGGGGTTCAAAGTTTCTATGGAGAAACAAGATTAAATAGTCTTTTCTATTCGAAACTTCACACAAGTGCTTCAGGACATAAAGAGGTAAACACGTGTTTTAGGTTTTTCGAAATTCCACCCCTAAGAGGGTGAAATGGGGTAACAAAGTCTGAAAATCAATATTGTTTTGGATTGCGTTGAATTTTGGCATACAGGTGGTTATTATGACGTTAGTATCAGCTAAGAAAGGATTTTCTAAAATTCACTCCTTAAAGGGATGAAACGGGGGTTTAAAGTTTCTATGGAGAAACAACATTAGATAGTCTTTTCTATTCGAAACTTTACACAAGTGCTTGAGTATATAAATAAGTAAACATGTGTTTTAGGCTTTTTCGTAATTCCACCCCTAAGAGGGTGAAATGGGGTAACAAAGTCTGAAAATCAATATTGTTTCGGATTGCGCTGAAATTTGCCATGCAGATAGTTATTATGACGTTAGTATCAGCTAAGAAAGGATTTTCTAAAATTCACTCCTTAAAGGGATGAAACGGGGGTTCAAAGTTTCTATGGAGAAACAACATTAGATAGTCTTTTCTATTCGAAACTTCACACAAGTGCTTGAGTATATAAATAAGTAAATACGTGTTTTAGGCTTTTTCGAAATTCCACCCCTAAGAGGCTGAAATGGGGTAACAAAGTGTGAAAATCAATATTGTTTCGGATTGCGCTGAAATTTGGCATGCAGATAGTTATTACGACGTTAGTTTCCTCTGAGAAAGAATTTTCCAAAATTCACCCCTGAAGGGCATGAAACGGGAAACAAGATTAGATAGTCTTTTATATTCGAAATTTAACACAAGTACTTAAGTTAAGTAAATACGTGTTTCAGGCTCTTTCGATATTCCACCCCTAAAAGAGTGAAGTGGGTAACAAAGTCTGAAATCAATATTGTTTCGGATTGCGCTGAAATTTGGCATGCAGATAGTTATTTTGACTTAGGTATCCGCAAAGAAAGAATTTTTCAAAATTCACTCTTCAAGGGGATGCAGCGGGGGTTCAAACTTTGGATAGCCATTTTATTCGACATTTCATACAAGTACTTCTGTAAATAAATAAGTAAATGCGAGATTCAGACTTTTTCAAAATGCCACCCTAAGAGGATAAACTGGGGTAACAAAGTCTAAAAATCAATTTTGTTTTGGATTACGCTGAAATTTAGAATGCAGATGGTTATTATGACGTAGGTATCCGCTCAGAAAGGATTTTCTAAAAATTCCTCCCGGATACGGAACGGGGATTCAAAGTTTGTATGGCGAAACAAAATGAGACAAAGTACGTGTTGTAGGATTTTCGAAATGGGGTAGGTAACAATGTCTGAAAATTTGGGTTTTTCGGGTTTTATAAATATGAATCCCGAATTGCCTAAGTCACGCGATAACATGAAAACGGGTGAACCGATTTGGCTAATTCTTATTTGATGTCTTTAACGATAGAACAGTTTTTTACAAAAGAACAGTTTTAAGTAAATAAAAGAAGTTTTTAACGCGGGCGAAGCCGCGGGGCACTTCTAGTAATACATATACCAAGGGTCCAAGGCTGACCCTTCCTTGCCTAAGAGTGGTGTGATAGATTCACGACGCTGGATTGAGGACGACGAGTCCCTATGCTTTTATAAAAGACACGCAAGCTCAACAATGTCCCGGCGAAGTCACAGTCTTGGCTCCACTTCGGTCGTAAACTTTTAGATCCTAGAGACAGCTGAACAGGAATATCGCCTTGGCGTTAATTAAGTGGTTACTTACTTTTAGACCTTCTTTATTGCAGATAAGCAAGTAGGTATTTGAACAGCTGATGAAAAGTGATGATGTGATCGAGGGTGAAGCATGCTTGCCTAGAAGATACATGTTTATTCTCGACTTGAAGACACAAAGGTTTAGCTACTCAGAAACAAATCTACTGGCAATTACATAACTAAGATAGTTTAAAAACTAAAATAACCGACTTCTATGCCCCGTGAGTCAGTTTCAGTAGCAAGTTTGAGTAGTTTAATGTCATACCTCTGGAGATTCTTGTCAGATCTCAATGAAATTACAATGGAACCACCTCGGAAATGTACCGATACTACTGCCGATTTAAAAAAATCATTCGAATCGGTTCACAATTGACGGAGTAATCGCGTAACATACATACAAAAAAAACATATAGACGAATTGAGAACCTCCTCCTCTTTGGAAGTCGGTTGAAAATGGACAACCAGATTCCCGATGTGCGCCATAAGTTTATGGCGCACATTCCATCTACCCGCACGAAGCATTTTGCCTTAATTGGCTTAAATCATTAGTTAATTTATCAAACGGGGTGAACGATATCTTCTAGTACTTGACTAGAAGATATCTGTTCACCCCTTTTGAATCAATCAATCGTCAATCGTATCGTCAGATAACATCAGATGAAATAGAGGTCAAACGCTTGCCTATCTGAAATATTAGGTATTAAATTGCCTTATCCGAAGTAAAAGAGTAAGAAAAACAGGGGAGAAAGAAACCAGTGTTCATTTTCAATTTGTTTCAGCACTTCAACAACATCGTCAGGAGTTTCCGAAGTAGCTTCAGCATTACGGCGACGTCCGAAGAAACCTCACGCTTTGAGGATGCCGCAAAAAAAACGAGGTATGTTTAAAAATGTCAACAAGAGTCCGTGGGTGACTATATGTGCTAATGCAAGAGAGCAAAAAAAAAGTTTGCCCAGTTTTATTTTCCTCTATATAAGCGATATCCAGAAGCAGTTGTAATGCAGTAGGCCATCATGGCAAAATTATAATATAGCTGATCTGATCTTCTGTTCCGTACCGGGTAAAGCGACGACATATACGCAAAGCAGTGGGCAGTGACTGCAAAAGAAGAGCCGAAGATCGTGCTCAGTGGCTCATCTTGGGAGAGGCCTACGTCCATCAGTGGTCTGATACCGGCTGATTATAATGATTTTTTTTTATATCTCATAGGCTAGCGTTTGACCACTATCTCACCTGTTGGTAAGTGAAGATGCGGTCGAAGATAGTACGCACGCTAGGCCTAGAATGGGAACTGGCTCTCAAGGATAGCTGCCGGAACAGGAACACATTAGATGTTTTGGCGACAAATTTTCTAACTTGAGGGTTGTAGCTGGCCAGGCGGACACTAGATAGTGTCCTACCACCATGCGGGCATTGTAGGTCTCTTAAAGATGTTTTCCTTCACCGGAGGGCCACTGTGAAAAGCGCACATACATTTTTCGATAGAAAAATCCATTGGTGCACGGCGGGGATTGAACTCGGTACCTCTGGCATCAGAGCCGACCGTTCTCCCGATTACGCCACCGGGCCCTCAAATGATGATGATGATAGAATAGAAAAAATATTTATTGCACACCATTACAAGAATAACAGACTAAAATTAAGCTACTTATAT
Organism: Cabera pusaria; assembly: GCA_954871355.1. Lineage (NCBI taxonomy): Eukaryota > Metazoa > Arthropoda > Insecta > Lepidoptera > Geometridae > Cabera > Cabera pusaria. The sequence continues at coordinate 16,198,929 of OX940903.1, read as the reverse complement.
TATAGGTAATACAATGGGCGGTCTTATCGCTTGAAGCGATCTCTGCCAGACAACCTTTGTATGGACAGAATTGTTAAAACAAGTTGCCGGTGGTACAATGCGTAACATAAATACAGTGCAAATAAATAAATATAACAATCAAAAATTGTTGTGATCATAATAATATATATATATATATACATATATATAGTATGTATATATATATATATATATATATATATATATATATATATATATATATATATATATATATATATATATATACATACATCCACATAACAATGTAAAAAATACTTATACATACACAAATATCCATATTCCATACATATGAATATACATACATGATCTTCTGTGAACCTAATTGGTACGTTTTCCGCCACAGTGGGAACAACGGACAGCCTCCTAGAAGCAGCCGGTCTGGACAGCTCAGACAGTGGTCAGCCCTCGGTACCGCACACACCTACCTCCTATCTGTCCATGCCTTCAGTCAACTCTTTCCCGAGGTACATAGAAGAGTATATAACATTATTAGTCTAGGCTGATCTTTCCTTTTTGGTGTACTTGCGGCCTGTACTTATACGGTTACAACATGACTGATTTCTAAGTATTTATTTGAAAGTGGGCAACGAACACCGACTACCAAATATTTGGTTTGGTAGTCTACCAAACATTTGGTTTGGAAGTCGGTGACCACGAATCTTTCACAGGATTTCCGTGTATTTGCTTATATGATCTTCCCTCTTCATTTTTCAAAGCGCTAGTCTAAAGAACAAGTATTGCAGCAATGCTCATTATATTAGTTCAAAACGAATATAGGTATTATAGCACAGGACTGTTAGAACTGTTGTCATAACGTTAAATAGAATGGCTTTCTTATACCTTAAACTAGATGTACCCCGCGGTTTTACCCGCGTAGACATCGTTCCCGTGGTAATATCGGGATAAAAAGTAATAAAAGGTCTAGGCTATCTACATGCCAAATTTCAGCTCAATCGGTTGATTCGTTTTAGCGTAAAGAAGTAACAAACACACACACACTTTCGCCTTCAAAGCATTAGTAGCAAGTAGGATATTTGATCAAATGAGACCGATGGTGATTGGTGATATCTATTCCAGAGGCAACATAGTAGAGCCTCTATCCCGAATCCTGGAACCAGTATCAGTGAGACATCTGGACATGGATTCCCCAGTTTCCTCTGCGAGGACCAAGGACAGGGAGGTGATTCCTCGCAGACAGATGGCATCCCAGCTGGTACGACTTGGCAGTATTGACAAGGATCCGGGAGTCATCGGTCCTTTGGTGTGGGATCTACACTGCCAGAGGATTAAAGATGGTAAGTGACACAGAACTAGCCAATTCATAAGTAATGAAGTATTTTTAAACCGTCTTCCAAAATGGAGGAGGTTCTCAATTCATCTGTATGTTTTTATTTTAATTTGTAGTTATGCTGTATGTTACACGATTAATTCGTCAGTTGTGAACCGATTCGAATAATTATTTTTTTAATTGGTAGGGTACATTTGCATTGTCAGATAAGTATCTCCAGAAGAGAAGTATCTTCTCTTAACTATCTAGGCGGCAATAGCCCAATGGATAAGGTGTCGGACTGGCGACCGAGACGTCGTGAGTTCGATCCCCACATATCTTCTAGGCAAGCGTGCTACATCATAGATCGAATCCTCACGAGATAATAGTCAAATCGTCTATAACACATAAAAGTTCATTTAGTGTATAGCAAGTCACCACCCGCCTTAAGGTACGGCCACACCACGGAGTCCTGCGATGTGCGGGCGCGATCTCAGTACATTTCAATTGTTCTCTGATCACGTTTGGTGTGAACCAGTCGGTACAAATACTAGTGCGCTATCTGATCGCCGCTTAGATCGCGCACGTAGGACTCTGCGGTGTGTCCGTACCTTTAGTATTTTGAAATGAGGCATAATTGGCGGGTGCCGTACCTCATCCCATAGACCAGGAATTCGATATCTAGCAGCACAAATTAATAGCCATGATATAATGTACTATCTTTTTATAGTTTTTGATCCCTACATCCACAATCCATAGATAAGTAAAAGTTGTAAAAGGTCTCTTGATGTTGGCTTCGGCTTCATCAATACCCTCCAAAAGACCGGGCGTGTACGACCCGAAAAATGTAATAAATAAAAATGTATTTAATCAACAGCCTCCAAACCCCCCAGTCCAGCTAAATCAGCAGCTTCCATCCGCAAAGAGCCAGGCCCATCCAGAATGCGGCAACGTTTCAACGAGCTGATGGACGATGCATTCACTCTCTTCGGCAGTGGGTCCAGTCCTGACTCCAATACCACTTACACTGTGGAAGGGAGTAAGGAGAGCCAAGAGTCCAAAGAAGATAAGGGGAAACTAGGTTAGTTCTGATTCTATTTTTCAAAGAAACTAACAATTGCCAGTTTACCGGTGCTGTACTCGATACGTACCCAAACCCATGGAATACCATATGATGAAAATGTTTTCAACCCACTTCCAAAAAGTAGGAGGTTCTCAATTCGGCTGCATGTTTTGTTTGTATGTATGTTACGCGAATGCTCCGTCAATTGTGAACCGATATCATTCTTCTTTTAATCGGTAGAGTACATTTCCGAGGTGGTCTCATTGCAATTTCATTGAGATATGTTAAGTTTCTCCCGAGATATGGCGATAAACGTCTCAAACTTGCTACTGAAACTGACTCGCGGGGTATGGAAGTCGGTTGTTTTAGTTTTTAAACTATCTTACTATTTAATCAGGGGCTGTGTGCTGCAGGAATACCGTAAGGTTAAAGCGTTAGATTTTCTCCTTGATAGTGGTAAGCTACTTTTTGGTAGCAAGTCAGGTATAACATCGATATAATATGCTGCTACCACCTGTGGGCGAACACCCCTGCTAGGATTTGATCAGGTGACCTCTCGCTTAGGTGTCAAGACATCTATCCTGTACCCTTAGTACGAGTTTTCATCGTAAACGCTTTTGACAGATCTCACATAGTTTTCGACTTATTCTAGCTCCCTGATTGGTCTAAATTTAGTTAAGTGTAGTAACCACTAGAGGCGCTGTACTGTTTTTCATACAAAATTTGCTCGATATACGATATCGAGTGTGGTATGAAAACTCGTACTAAGGATACTGTACGCCAACGGAGCTCTAAATGTCATTTTTTTTTAATACCATATAGGCTAGCGTTTGACCACTATCTCAGCTGTTGGGAAGTGATGGTGCGGTCGATGATGTAAGCACGCTAGGCCTAGAATGGGAACTGGCTCTCAAGGATAGCTGGCGGAACACATTAGACGTTTTGGCGACAGATTTTCCAACTTGAGGGTTATGTCATCATACTAAAATCTTCAGGCATCTTGTAGCTTGAATGTGTTGATGACGCAATATTTGAACAAAGGAAAAAATTGATTAATTGTTTATAGAGGCATCGAGTGAGTTAACCCAAGCACGTAACGACAACGTACGTCTACCCGGGTCTCCATACACCGCGCTAGATACCGTCCGGGGCAGATCTGCGGGACCTGGACCCGGGTATGTATCATCATTTATCATCAATTATTTTTTTTAGATTATTCGCAATGTGGTTTGCACATTACTAGTATTTTTGTTAACCCCTCCAACTAAGCTAAATATGCTTGTCTGGAGTGGGTTCACGTCAAGCGGTATTACAATGGGCGGTCTTATCGCTATTAGCGATCTCTACCAGACTACCTTTGTATGGACAGAAATACAATAATTATATTATCATTCATAATTAATCATCAAGTCTCACGTACTCGCCATCTGGGCTGGAGATAAAAATCTTATTTATTTTTAAAGTTAGTTATGTATTTTTGTAGCGCGTTCATTGGGGAGAGTGAGTTCTCAAGATGCGAAAATAAGCAACATTCCATCTCGAGTCTCGACCCGACCCGAAAACAGAATGAGTAGCACAATAACATGAAGTGTTGGCCATGTATATTGCTCCCTTACCACGAACTTGGACATTTGATTATAAGTATTAAAACCGTACCGCGTGCTAATTTTACCAGTTGCGCCATCTAGGATTTGTCGCTGGAACTACTGGATAATTCCAGTGTTAGCGTTATTCCTACAATGCTAAGTTTGAGGTGATTATCTCCATATCCTTGGAGATACTTTGTGACTATTCTGCTAGATAACTAACTATCCGTAACTTTATCAGGAATTGGTGAAACTGGCACTACATTAGAGTTACAGTATTACGATAACTTTAAGTATAAATACTCCGCGATAATTTTATAATGAAAATAATGAATGGTAGTAATTCCAGCAGGGCTACAAGTACAGCGGTAGTGGAAGGCTCCCGACCTCGCACATCGTTCACCCGCCCTGTAGCTGAGCGTAGGGCGCCCCCGCCCGCCCGAGCCTGGGGCCCTACCCCCCCTCAGGTACGTACCTGTTTTATTTTATCAAGAAACGAATACATAGGTGCCCACCCATATTTAAACCATACAAATATATATGTTTCATTTATTCGTAGCATACGTATAAAGACGACATTTTTTTTGTATTGCACAATCGAGAACTTGATCTTTATCTAAGCAGACGTTAAATTATGATGCGGTTTTAGATGATATGGGGCTTGCCTGGAAATATAATCTATGTCTAGGAGATAAAACGACTACGCAAATCATAATGAAGATTTGGTACCTAACGACAAGTTTAAATCTATGCATAAAATAGAGCTTTCAATGTCTAGCAACTTTTTTTTGCTGCCGTTACCACAGATTTAATAATAGTATATACACCAATACTATTTTTTTAAACCCACGAACTAACTCATAAGCTTTTTACTACTTACCTACCTATATTATTTTGCATGCTTTTACCACTTCACTTTTTAGTGGTAGCTTTTACTATTATTTATTCCGTGGTGGTAGGACAGTTGTGTTAGTCCTCTTGGAGCGGTACCACCGCTTTTGAAACAGAAATGTTTTTTGTGATTTGTAGGACAATGTCACGACAAGACAAGGTAAAGTAAAGATGCAATGATGTGACGTGCAAATTTTTGCCTTCTGTTATAGATTGACCTAATTACCACTAGAAAAAGACAATTTTAACATAGTATATGCACAGTTTTACAATCAAACAGTTGAGAATCGACTTTGATGTCGGACGACACCGCCGCCCGAGTAGGTACATACACTATCAGCCGCAAATGTGCAAGGGTTGTCAAAAACAAACTACGAACTGATATATCAAGAAACAAAAAAATTTATAGATTTAGAAAAATAAGAGATCAAGAATGTCTCACAGAGATATTCTATACGATAGTACCTTTTTATATAAATAAAATAATCTATCATCGCGTGATCAGCCGTAGCCCGTGCGCGAAGCGTAGGGAGGTAGGTGTATGGTACCTATATCCATGGCTGTACATCTTAATAAATATCAAATAAACTTATCAGTAGTGTTAATGTCTGGTTCACGCAAGATCATAGCGACGTGATGTGTATGTACTTACAAACCTTAGTTTATATAGAAGATCATTGCCTACATACCAATTAATATTAATGATGCCGATGGTAATTTTTTACACAAAGCTTCTTGAAGTCATTTTTTATTCTCAATTCAATGTTACTAAATAACTATGTATAGAGGGGGACTAATTTATATAAAACTAGCTGACCCGGCAAACGTTGTTTTGCCATATAAATAAATGGCTATTAAAAAATAAGGGTTGATCGTAGAAGGGTGAAAATTGAGGATTGTATGTATTTTTGTATGTTGTATCATAAAAAAATAGAAATTAAAAATTTTGTCTAAAAAATAAATAAAAAAAATTAGGGGTGGACTACCCCTAACATTTAGGGGGATGAAAAATAGATGTTGGCCGATTCTCATAGATACCGGATAAGCACAAAAAATTTCTTCAAAATCGGTCAAGCCGTTTCGGAGAAGTATGGCAACGAAAACTGTGACACGAGAATTTTATATATTAGATATATATTGTATCGTATTAATTACTAGTATTCATGTAAATTGAACACTTGTTGCTTTTGTTTTAATCATTTTGATTTATGTGCTATGGTTATGTGCAAAATAATTTTTCAAACAATTCTTTTATATTCTATATATTTATTTATATTTCACGTGAAATAAACTCATTTCATTTCAAACAATAGTATTAGATAATATTTGGTTAGATACTTAGCTAAAGGAATAAACTTCCCTCGAGTCACCGGGAAATGAAATCGTAATTCCTTGTTGTATTTTGCTGTCGGAACATCCGTACATAAAACAAGTGTGCACCATTATAATCAATGTCATCAATGATTCTCATAATTAAAACTCGATCACAGACTAAGTAGAGATGCTACAACTCGAACTTATACACTGTCGCGGCGACCCGCAAAGTGCGAGTGCACAAACTAAGCGAGATTGAGGACCGCGATCCACGCCGCCCGCTTCCCCGCGAGTACTCCGCCGTTGGTCTGCGTAAGTACATTCAATTCCAAACTGTTTGATTGTAAAACTGTGGTATAAGCATACAAATATTTAAAAGTTTCAATACAACAATAAGCCCAAATAAAATACATTAATTTATAAGTAACTGGCGTCAACCCGTTTTTTTACCCCCCAGACAAAATGAAGGGGGTGTTATAAATTTGACGTGTGTATCTGTACATTAATTCACGCTTAACTCTCAACGCAACTTTAAAATGTATGAGAATTATATTTTTAATGACAAAACCTCAGAGCAATAATTACTAAAGAAGTAATTATTGCTCTGAGGACAAAACGTTTTCAACAAGATACATTTCTGTTAACATTCACGCCAACCGCAACTTCAAAACATTCCTTTTATTTTGTCTAGGTAACCAGCACTAATTTTGTTTTGACTTAACCACAAACCTATCATTCACTACTTGAGTCTGTGCAAAAAGTGAACCGTCGTAGAAATTGAGGGAGCGAGTGTTGCGTGCGCGCTAATTTACTGTTTTCGTTGCGTTGACACCTGTCAAAATCAAAATCAAAATATCTTTATTGTTGAAACTGTGTACAGGTAGATGGTAAATTCGTTACATGGTAGTATCAACAGTTTGCCCTTTCCAGGCGTACAATATTATAAATAGTATTTATGAATCTAAGCTAATAACTATATGTAGTATCTTTAATTTTAGTTCTACTTACATAATATTATTTACAAATAGGTTTGCTTAGTAATAAATACTATGTTACTATACATTGAAAAATAGATACCTGGAGTAACAAAATTAATTTTGATAAAACTCATTTAAGGTATTAAAGCCCTTAGTAAGCAACCAAGAATTTAATTGTTTGTTAAATTGTGGACTCGTTAACAATTTAATATTTAATGGTAGGTGGTTGTAAATCTTAATTGCAGTAAAATAAGAACTTTTATGATATAATGTGTTATTAGCTTGGGGCAGATAAATGTTATGTTTATATTTTGAGCGTAAAATGTTCGAACGACTAGATTTAATTTCGAAGAAGAAGTTACTATTGTCTCTAACAAAACAACAAATTTGATATATAAATATACAGGTAAGAAATTTGTTCTGTTTGAAAATATTTCGTAGGGTTTCTGTACTGTCTAGATGATATATGCTTCTAATACATTTTTTTTGTAACAGGAAAGTTGATTCTACTTCTGTTGAATTTCCCCAAAACAATACTCCATAACTAAGATAAGGAAAAACGTATCCGTAATAAGCTTTTACAGTAATATTTTCGGAAGATACCGATCGTAACACTGATAAAGCGTACACATACCTAGAGATCTTGGAGTTAACTTTACATATGTGTGCTTTCCAACTTAGATTTGAGTCAAGAGTTACTCCAAGAAAATTCGTTTCATTAACATACTCTATTTGAACATTTTCATTTTTAATATCTAGTTGAAGTGGTTTTTGTCTTTTATTTCTAAATTGCATAAGTTTGGTTTTGGCTATATATATATTCAGGTTGATATTTTTGAGACTGTCAATAAGTTCTTTTAGCTTTGCTCTGTCATTGCCAATACGACTAAAAATTTTTGATGTCTGGTTTTGATTCTTATTATTATCGGGTGGTACTAGGTATAGTCCCCGTCACGAGAAGCTATAAATTATGTAAACAAACATCTTTTACTAAGTAAACATTTTATACAGCGAGATAATAATAAATTGACCATATTCAATCGACATGAAATATAGACGGGTTACATGAAAGTAACAACCTATTTAATTTAGTCGGATCATATTTTAACGACGCAAAGCGCTATCGTTTGTGTTTCTTGGTACCGGACGCAGGGATTGTAAACTATCGGGACGCCATTTTGAAATAAACGCGTCATTCGAGTTTCGAATGCGTACGAGTACGAAATTCATTTTTATTGTTGGTCCAAATGTTGTGAACTCCTGAACACTTGTTTACATAATTTATAGCTTCTCGTGACGGGGACTTTAGGTATATACCTTCCTTCCTTACCTTTGAATGTTAGTTCATCGCAAAGCAACGACCGTTCTCTTTTTGCACAGACTCTAACAACTTACTATATTTCACTCTGTGCTTGCACTAATTTTCCATCTATCTCACTCACACCTCATCTTTTCTAGCAGCTAAACTAGCGTCATATTCCAGCGTGTCAGTTGGGACAGCCAGTCGATGATCATTTGACAGTCCTTAGGGCTCCGGTCGCATCCAGCCCCGGCGGTGAACCTAGCCTTGGTGACGGCTGAAGGTAGACTGCCTCCCGAGGATCCGGCTATACCACTCATATCAGCTATTAAGACAGAGATTCAGAGGATGCGAGAAAATGCTCATAGACCTGATACTTAGATGTTAAGAGAATGTCAGGCTTTTGTATAATGATATATTATTTGTGGATATTGTTAAGAATTGTCCTAACCCAATTAGGTAACACCTAGTTTAATGCTCGGTGGTTTGCAAAGTTAAGGGCCGGTTTCACCGGTTACTGATAGCGCTAATATGAAGAAATTTGACAGATTTTATATGGCGTCATGTGTCAGATATCTAACGCATTATCAGGAACCGGTGAAATTGGCCCTAAACGTGGTTAATTAAATCAGGTTAATAGAGAGTTTCTTTATTACGAACAATATCTAAGAGACCTTTTACGTCTCATCATCATCATCATCATAATCAGCCGGTATCAATCCACTGCTGGACATAGGCCTCTCCCAAGTCATGCCACTGAGACCGATCTTCGGCTCTTTGTTTCCAGTCACTGCCCACCGCTCACCGTCTCACCTAGAGACAAACATAGGGAAAATGAAATTATTATGTTTGCTATGCCATATCGCGGCATGTCAATTCTCACTCTCACCTCTAAAGCAAGTTGGTGGTGATTCTTCTGTTTGAATTTTTCTTACGAAGTGTTCTCGTTTAATTTTTTCTCCGTCATCGACTTATAAGTACTAGAAACTATTTGTCTGAAACAGTCTAAATGCGACCAAACAAAATCGTTAGATATTTACATTATTATATTAGGTATTATAATATGATTTGTATCATTTGTATGTAGTATTTTACCTACATTCGAATTGAGGGTCTCTACATAGATACCGATGATGTTACCGTTATATAAGTGTCGAATTAGAGAGTTGCTGTTGCATGCATGATTTTGTCTTTTGGTACAGTTATAAATGTTATAAATTATAACTTATACTCCAGCTCCATAAGTACTTACAGTACCTATCATAGTAAGTACTACACTTTCGCTGCACGTTCCTCTTTTAAAAGGGTATTATACCACACTTAATCAGGGAGGTGTAATAAGAGTAAGGCTCCCTAAGCAAAAGTGCAAAAGCAAAAGTGCGCCCGGTTCGAAGTGCGCTTGCCACCGTGCAGTGTAATAACACTTAGGGAGGTAGGGCGCTCAGTCCTCGGCCAGGCCTCCCTCAATCGCCCCTTAGCTACTGCGCTTTATACCTAGACTTTCGTGCAACGCCGGCGGTACTATCTGCCAGTCGGTAATCACTGCTCACGCGCGCAACGTATATTATTATTCAAATGATGGGATAACTGCGCATTCGTATTCTATTTTAGAAAAGATTTGTTTTTCTTAGTCATTTTGTGGGTTTGACAAAAAACAAGCATAATATTTTTCATGCTAACGATACTAAAATGACAAGACGGCGTAAAATTCACTTTCTCGATTTCAAATTCGACTCTTAGTTAGGAATTTTGATGTTATTTTGATGTAAATAAAAAGAATACGTAAACTTTTTTTTTATTTCATTGAGTTAACCCTTTACTGTATCGAGCGCGCGCCGGTACATCGCGCGCTGAACGAAGTAATAACAACGCTAGGTCGAGCGCCTTGGACACATTTTTGCTTGTATTGTCTGAAATAAACGTTGGTATTTTATTTTTGTAGGGGAGTGAAATATCTGTTACGTAGTAATTTACTATTATTATAATATTATTATATAATCTGTGGTATAGGTGGTATTGACGTCCAGCCGCTTCAAGAATCGCTCTCCGATTGAGTTAGGGCGGTAAAATCAGTGTAGTATAATAATGAACGTCCCTAATTAGGAGCCATGCCCACTATCAATTTGGAATCCTGATTCGGTGTGGTATAATAATACCCCTTTTAGACGCTCGTTGTAATAACAATCGTCAGTGTATGTAGCGAATTAACTACGTAGGTAGTTCGTAGACTTAGGAGTCTACTAAAAAGTAAAAACATACTTAGATGTTATTCTATTCCTACTAAACTGAATGACTGGACAGAGCGACTTGCTCTACTCAGTAATTACTCAATAGAACAAAAGCAAGATATAGTTTACTGCATATTGCAGTCTTTAGCATAGTACGATTCGATGTTATATTAGGGTTCGTACAGACTATGTAACATAACATGTTATAAACATGATTCAAACAATGTGGACACGGAATGTTATAAAACATGATATTATAACATGTTTTACAACACGCCGCGTCCATATTATCTGAAACATGCAAAACAACAATGTTATAAGATGTTGTTATGTTACATAGTCTGTACGCACCTTTATACACCCTTGTTAGGCTCCCAGGAACCGTAGAACTTAGAATGTAAGTGTAATGAAGTGCAATTATTGTGGTTTACCTAAGCATACCTAGTTGTTGTATTGTTTTTGATGGATTTTAACTGTTTTTCATTATATTGTTATAAGTAATAGCTATACCTAACTATTGTTCAACATTTTAGCTAAAATTTTAATAATCTGAAATATATTCTATAAATACGGTAGAGCCGAGAAAAAGTAACTTTCGCATTTTTCGCTTGGACAAATCGGACCTTAGCCTCAATTCACACTGAAATGACAGCGATACGGAGAGCAGTTTTATCCACAAGGCAATACGAACTCTATGTTCCGCGGGGCTCCACGGCGGCTCGTGTACTTAGTCTTAGACAAAGTTTATAATGTTTTGTCAATAAAACTGCAGGCCTATCATGAACTTTGACAGTTGATCATTGAATCAACGAAATGAACTAAATGACGAGGAGGCAGCTATGTAGGCTGTAGATCTCCATCTCTGTCATTTCAAACCCTGTCAAACATCGTGATAGGCCTGCTGCTTACCGCGTCGCTACCATTTCAGGGTGTATTGAGCATGCGTAATTTATTTTGGCGATACTTGTATGGTACAGTAGGTATGTTACTGTCCAAATTGGGCTTGATGTGAACAAACAAAACTTTTCGATAGATTTTGTTCTTAGTTTGTAACACTTGTTAATCAAAAGTGAAAGCTATTTTAAGAATCCTCATAAAATAAGATGCCAATTATTAGTAGAAATTAGCATATCTTTTAACTAATTTATCGTTTAGTAAACTGTGTTCATGAATAAAGAATTTTTACCGTACACTTGTTTTAATTAAAATGAAACCACAGAATATAAATAGAATACACAAGTTTATTCTGTACTTCCAATATAAAAATGATTTCTTATATTGATCTATAATACATTACATATTTACATATATATAATAATGATAATACATAAATTCACAAGGAAAACACGTTGACCATAACTACAAGATGTTGTTATTTATTGCATAATTCATTTTATTCTACCGTTTCTATTTTCGTATGAGTTATTTAAACATAATAGGTATACTAATCAGTAATGAAATTTCTGTACTACCGTAATCTTTGAAGATTTTGCACTTAGTTAGCCGTAAAATAGTAATGTATTTTTACCCGACTTCTACGGGAGAGCTATTATGAGGTTGACCGGTGTGTTTTTTATGATATAAGGTAACAGGACAAGCACGATGCTCGCCTGATGATAAGCGATGACGTCTACCTATTACAGATACAGCGGCATGCAATATTCTGCAGAATGTCCCATGCCACCGCACTGCGTCTGTTAGTTAACTCGAGACGTAAAGGCCAATTAATCCGTTCCCACCCAGCAAAATTTTTTTATTCAAAATGTAGGTGTCTTATGACGTCCACTGTAGACAGACTTTACATTGACTTGGACTTTACATTGGATACTTTGCCATTACAACCGAAAAGCATTCCTATTTCACGGCTGAATTAATTGGCAAAGTGGTGGCAAAGAACAGATAATAATACTACGTGGTGGTAACCGCCCCAGGCGAACTAGCAGAAGTCTTACCTTCAAAATGTGTGTATTTATGTTCGTAAGTTCCCTCAGAACTTTTTAACTTATTGAATCCTAATTAGACAAATGAGGTATCGTTGGAAGAGTCTTTATTGTCCTCTGGTAATAAACTATGTGATGACGTTTTTTGTTAATTTAGCCGTGGGTATCAAAGGGCTTAATAGGGTATTATTACACTAATTTTCGAAGTTTCTCAATTAGATTCTATAATGCATTAGCATTATAGAATCATTAGAACCACTAAAAATTCACAAAATGTTTCTTCAGTCGTTAAGTGCCATAAAAATGCATTTGAATTTAGCATTTTCGATTTTCGCGCGTAATTTGACGAAAACGCTGGACGCAGTGGACGCCATATTGCTCTGTGACGTCAGTTGGCTGTGTAAGCAAATGCAGTGATATGATAGTTGACACTTCTAAGTTTACGTAGCCATATGACGTAATAACATGGCGACTACTATTTCACGGTGTTATGAAAAAGATAAAAAAATTATGAAACTCTTGCATTTTAAAATTTAGTTTGCTGTTTTATGAAACGTTTTCCGACTGCTTTTGCCTAAGCTATCTCAATAATATATTTTTAGATTTTTTCTCATATATAGAGTAAAGTACCCTATCTATTAGCACATCTCAAAAATATATATGTCTTTAGCTGTTGCTCGCGGCTTTGCTTGTATGCATGCACCCGATAATTGAAAATACTTTTTGCAATTAAAGCGTGACTTTTTAGTAGTCTGGTTTCTGTTAACTTACTTTTAATACTTGTATCTGGTGATCTCACACGCACTGTTATAATTGACACTCCGATGAAATAAGGGTGCATGTGACATCTCATCGTTTTATTTAGGTAAAAAGCGCACTGCAGTAATGCGCCAAATTCTGGCATTTTAAAGGTTACGCGCCACAGCAACTGTTCTATAACTCTCTCAAGTGCCTCGCGGCTGATGGTAAGTAATAATATCGGCATAAGCAGAAACCATCGATCGCTCTTCTCCTGTTATCAAACATCATAAATAAATGACATTGTGGTCTCATATCCATTTAGTTAGGTATAAGAACCGCTGTTGTCTTTCATATTTAGTTAGGAAAATCTACGATAAGATTTTACTATTATTTGTTTGGTAAAAGATTACTGTAAGCTTTATGATAAACTTTTACAAAATAAATAATTATTCAACATCAGTCATCATCACTGAACGATGTATTGTGGTAACATCTGCATTTTATTTAGATAAAATATAATTTTCTATAGACATTTTGAAAACAAAGCTCAAATCATAACAATTCAAAATTATTTATTCAAAATAACAACATAATTCGTTTGTTTTCCACCTTATATGAAAACAGTTATATTATAATAATATTCAGGATCTTTCAACAAATTTCAAATGAGAACAGATTTGATAATCTTGGAAACATAGTTAAAAAAATGAAACGTGTATGTATGTACAATTTAAAATGCAACGGAAAAATAATTATAAGTAGGTACTATAGACTATAGAGTAAGGAAGAAATTTCACAGTCAATATCTTAATATTTCTTAAACCTACTTACAGCTAGCTATGTTTAGTTCAATAACAAAGTTTTCCACACATCAGCTGTTCATGCCTTATTTCTGATAGATTATATTGAGAATTGCGAAGTTGCAACGTATTTTTTTTAATTTCAAATAGGCTAGCGTTTGACCACTATCTCACCTGTTGGTAAGTAATGACGCGGTCGAGGATGGTAGCACGCTAGGTCTAGACTGGGATACTTGTCCATAGAAACGTATAGTGCGATGCAATCTTCATGACGGCTGTGAAGTTCGCTGCAAAGTCGTGTTCGCGCAGGTCACGCGCCTAGATTCACAGCAGCCATTAACCTTGCATCGAATTATATGACTCGTATCGAAAACGTATGAAAATAAATATAATTAAAAATATTAGCATATTTTCATATTATGCTGTTACTCGGACTTAGTATCTATCTAGATGTCTAAAACGAAAATAATAGCGTATTGCATTTCACGCATTATTTCAGCGTGAATGACAGACATATTTTATTATTATTGTTGTGTATTAAAAACGACAATATTCGTAATTGATGTAGGCACATATATAATAATAAGCTGTCAAGTTAGACATACTTAATCCATAAAATATTGCGAAAAATATAGTTATAGTATATAGTTTTCTTTTATCATTTTTGGTATTTCGATACAAACATTTTACCCACAAGAAAGCGGCTATCGTCTGCATCTTTTAGCTTGTAACCATACAAATCAAGACGATTTATTTCGCAGTTTCAATTATGGTACATCGGTCTGTTGTAATAAGTCACAAATTTGTTTGTAGCGAGCGCCTAAGGCGGAAGCCAAACAGAAACAGAATGGATGTAAAGTGTAGAGGGATGCGAATGTGATGTCTTTCAAATGGACTTCCATACATAATGTTAATAAGTCCAGCAATGAAATATAGAAAGGATGCACAGAGCGTTTTTTGTTCTATGTTTCTTTTGTCTAGCTTGCACCTTAGGTCCAGAATACACCAAAGCAGAGTGCAGAGAAAATTAGTATATCAACACTCAACAACCAATAGGATCTCGTCGGGCTTCGTGATACCGATATTTGACATACATATCTTCGCTCAGCTTAGCTGTAGTGGAGTCCGGCCCTAATACTTTTTTTTACACGAGCAAAGATTTTGACCAATATCCCACCTGATGTTATGCGACGATGTAGGACGCTTGCTTTAAAATCCGTTTAAATCAAGCCGTTCAATCCACAGAGTTAATTTTCCACTCTGGGTTTAACAAGATTTTTAACATATTAACCGGTGGAGTTCGGAATCGTTTCCAATATACATATTTCCGAAAGAGTTTACCACATGAAGATAGGTCAGTCCGCACTAAGCGGAGTTCGCTACGTGTGCTGCATCGCTTGATGAGGTGCCAGTCTTCGCCACTGGTTTTGTTTGTCACTCTCTTCTTCCTGAAAACATAAACAATAAAGAGTTATTGTTTATATATAACCATACAAATCTATAACCATAGATCATTTATCTATCATCATCAGCCGGTATCAGTCCACTGCTGGACGTAAGCCTCTCCCAAAATGCATCACTGAGCCCGATCTTCGGCTCTTCTTGTGACTTTCCATCTTTGGGAGGGATATGCCCTAATCGCCACGCTGGGCAGGCGGGTTGGCGATCGCAGGACGTAGCTTCTCGCACAGGTGACGCTGCTGCCCGTCACCGGCCTGTAGTATTTAGCTACGCCGTGGTTTCGAAATGGTTATACCGCCATTTGTCGGTCGCCAGACCTCCTCGTGTGTTGGTCAGCAGGATGCACCACGGGCAGGTGAGGTTGGCTGGGAGCACTGAGGTGGTATTTGTGCTCCCTTACATCCCCAAAGTATTCGAATTTATCTACGTTATAACTTAATAGAAACATTCCGCGGTTTTTGCAAGTCATTTTTCAACAGAATTCCGAAAGCAGGAAGTTCTCAATTCGACTTTTTTATGTTTGTTACGCAATTACTCCGCCAATTGTGAACCGATTTGAATGATTATTTTCTCCATTTGTAGGGTTAATCTCCAAGGTGGTCCTATTTAATTTTTTTACAAGATTTGATTAGTGTTACCAGATATATATATATATATATGGCGATAAATATTTCAAACTTGCAAATGAATCCGACTCGTGCGGCAAGTGAAATCGGTTTTTTAACCGACTTCACAAAAAAGTTGGGGGTTCTCAATTCGACTGTTTTTTTTTGTGTCAAAACTCCGTCAAATCTTAACAATTTGAAACATTATTTTTTTGTTTGAGAGATTATGCTTCCCGCTTGGTCCCATTCAAATTTTATCGAGATCTGATAATCATCTCCGGAGATATGAGGAGAATTTAAACAAACTTGATACCTGATAACATGATTATGGCTAGTGGATATTTTCTTTATCGCGGCATGTGAAGTCAGTTTTTTCGTTTTGTACAAATTGTTAGTTTTTAAACAACCAAAATTATATAATAGCCAAAACATACCACTATCTTTTTTCGCCAGCAAAAAATAATAATTAATAACCATTTTATTTTTTATAACGCCATCTAACGTCTAACAAAGGTGTTACGGATCGACATTTCAATATAACGCCATCTATGGGACGTTTACCTACCTAAGCGTTCATAGATGGCGTGAAATGCCGAAAATACACGTTTCTTGTATGGGGACCCTCTATTATTTTTAACTTTATTCTGTTTTTAGTATTTGTTGTTATAGCGGCAACAGAAATACATCATCTGTGAAAATTTAAACTGTCTAACTATCACAGTTCATGAGATACAGCCTGGTGACAGACGGACGGACAGACAGACAGACGGACAGCGGAGACTTAGTAATAGGGTCCCGTTTTACCTTTTCGAGTACGGAACCCTAATAAAAATTATAGGGGGTCCCCATACAAGAAATGTGTTTTTTCGGCATTTCAATATAACGCCATCTATGAAAGCTTAGGTAAACGTCCATAGATGGCGTTATATTGAAATGCCGATCCCTAACACCTTTGTTAGACGTTAGATGGCGTTATAAGAAATAAAATGTTAATTAATTATTATTTTTTGCTGCCAAAAATGATAGTGGTATTTTTGCTCGATCTTATAAAATACTGTAGTGTGGTACGGAACCCTACGAGTGCGAGTCCGACTTGCACTTGGCCAGTTTATTATATTTGATAGGCTAGCGTTTGACCACTATCTCACATGGTGGCGAGCGATGCAATGGTCAGAGATGGTGAACAAGCAAAGCCTACAACACTCTGAAGTTCAAGGGCTGTGTGCTGCCGGAATACCGTCAGGTTATAGCGGTAGATTATCTCATTGATGGTGGTAAGCTACTTATTGGTAGCAAGTCAGGAGGAACATCGATATAATGCTCTTACCACCTGCGGACGAATACCCCTGCTAGTATTTGAACCGGCGACATAGAAATCAAGCCATCTATCGTTTACTCCAACGGGACTCTCAAAATTTGATATTGTTTAAAAATGTACTAGGGATGCATAATGAATGTGTACCTGAATAATCGTGATGGAAACAGTCTCGGGTTTGATCACCTCCATTAGTTTCTGATCGTCCACCAACGCTTCATCTTTCTCCTTTTTGTTTCTGGAACAATTATATTTTTATTAGTTTCATTAAGGCTCCACACGATTAGTGTATTTAACCAGAGTGAAATTTTAAAATTCTTGTAGTTTTTGAGAATCGTGGATGGAATATTAAGCGGATGTGGCATTTAAATAACTATAATAATATGAGAAGGATACAACTATACAATCACTGGTATGAGAGAGCGAGATGAACAACATTTTTTTATCCTTTACGTGCGTATGCGATTCAACTAGCTCCAGCAATGTATGGAGCCAGTTTCTAGTGCATCCATTGGCTCTCACCCGCTATCATGTATAACCCGACCAAATTACGTTGTTCATTTTATCTTATAGCTGGCATATGTATCACGTGTTCATCATTTTAGTCGGGTTATTTCTCTATAGCTATTTCATTCGCATACGCTAATGTTCTCTCTAATATATATACTTTCTCTATGTCGAGAATTCAAGTCGTAAAGATGGGTCAAAGTCAAAGTCTAGTCGAAGTCATACCCTCAGTAAAGATGTAGGAAGAAGTAGACTTTACCATAGAAAAGATAATACGTCCTACGGACAGAACATGCACTCTCTGACAGCAAGCATGCGAGATTAATCCTAGTTACAACGACAATAACGTTCAAAATACGACTGGTTGTAGAGATTTACTACGATAACATGGCCCGCCTCTCCAAAATACTGCTTTAATGTGTGTAGTCACATCCTTACGAAAGAGTTTGTATGTAGTTGTAATTATTCGTCTTCAGTAGCAGGCCGGCAGTACCAGTACGCACACATGCGTGGTGGTGCGTTGTAAATACTTTCACAAATACTTTCAAACGTATTGAATTTTGGAGGGGCGGGTCATGTTATCCTAGTAAATCTCTATCGTGGACGATACGCTAAGCGGTGTGTAAACGCTAGTATATGACGCCTGACTTAACAGAAGATATTCAGTGGAATTTCGTCATGTTATATTTATAAACGCCGTCTATTGTAGAACGGCATCTACGACGACATATTCGCTATCATTTAGGCATTAGCTAGACGAATGCCTAAATTATAGCGAATATTTCTTCGTAGTTACGCCGTTCTATAATAGAGGGCGTTTATAAATATCATCATCATCATCATTATCAGCCGGTATCAGTCCACTGCTAGACATAGGCCTCCCCCAAGACACGCCACTGAACCCGGTCTTCGGCTCTTTGCTTCCAGTCACTGCCCACCGCTTTGCGAAATAAATATAACAAAACGAAATTCCACTGAATATCTTCTGTTCAACATAGGGAGTTGTACAAAAAAATCATTAGTGATGTTGATAAATAAATTGAATAAACTTGGAAGTTTAACTCCTAACGCGTAGCTTTTCGCGCACCATCGTTTTTTAGGGTTCCGTAGTCCTGACAAGGAACCCTTATAGTTTCGTCATGTCCGTCTGTCTGTCTGTCTGTCCGAGGTTTTGCTAAGAGACCGTTAATACTAGAAAGCTGTAATTTTGTGGGGGTATGTATATAAATGCCGCCGATAAAGTGAAATAAAAATATTTTTTTTTAGGGTAGCTCCCCTATATGAGAAGTGGAGATGAATTTGTTTTCATCGTCTACCCCATCGTTGTAAGTGTATTGTTGAATAGGTATTTTAAAATGACTTAAGGGTTGCTAATACCATTTTTCGATTGAATGCTCCATTTACGAAATATTAAACTTTAAAGTGCAAATTTTTGTTCCAGTAGGGCGTCCCCCCCTAAAAGCTAAACTGCTGGCTTGAAAATTCTGGAAAATTTCGTGATAATAGCGCATTTCATGAACTTTAAAGGAAAACTATAGCGCTTGAGATAACTTTATTAGTTTAGCAGTAATAGTCATTAAACTTTGGTGTTGGATAATTTTGTACCAAATACAAAATCCTTAGAATAAATCCTTTAAAGTGACAAAGACGGAGTACCTAGTTGCTTGTTTATAACGGATAAAGACTTGCATTCAATAACAAGCTACTACGGAACCCTACACTGCGCGTGGCCCGACACGTACTTGGCCGGTTATTTATGTAGTAGATAAGCAAGAGTTTAACCACTGTCTCACATGTTGGTAAGTGATGATGCGGTCGTAGATGGTAAGCACGCTAGGCCTAGAATGGGAACTGGCTCTCAAGGATAGCTGCCGGAACACATTAGATGTTTGGCGTCAGATTTTCTAACTTGAGGGTGGTAGCTGGACAGGCGGACACTAGATAGTGTTCTACAACCATGCGAGGGTTGGGGGTTTCTTAACGATGTTTTCCCTTTAACGGAGGGCCACTGTGAATAGCGCACATACATTTTTCGATTGAAAAATCCATTGGTGCATGGCGGGGATTGAACTCGGTACCTCTGGAGTCATAGCCGACCATTCTCCCACACCACCGGGCCCTCAAGTACCTGTTCACTCGCGATTAAGATCCCTGGATTGTACTTAACAGAAAACATTAGACTCTGGCAGGGAATTCCATTCCTTTCGCTGTGCGTAAGATAAATTAATGTGGATGCGAAGCGCTTTGTGCGACAGAATGGAATATCTACCATGTATCGATGGCACAATTAAATGAGTTTATCTTACTTTCTGCTTCCAGAATGGAAGCGTCCTCCTTCACCTCGTATCCTGTTCATGGCGTGTCGGTGTCTAGACTCGTGCAGGTATTTCTGGAAAAAAAAATGTACGATAGTTTAAAAAACTAAAAGAACCGACTTCAAACGTCGCGCTAGTCAAAGTAGCCAGTAGTTGTAACTATTCTATAATCTGTGCCAGTAGTTAGTAGTAAGTCATCAAGATAAGTGAATGTGTCGTAATACAAATGTTGATATATTAAAAATGTCTCGGCCGATTTCGTTACAATTTAAATGGGACCACCTGGGAAGGGTACGTTTTGAAACAAAAAAGAATTTTCCAAATCAGTTCAGGCATCTTTGAGTAATCGGTGAACATACATAAAAAAAAAAGATTTCGATGAATTGAAAACCTCCTCCTTTTTTGTGAAGTCTGTTAAAAATTAACAACATATGTTTATTTTTATATACGCTTAATATTTTTGTTCATTGTTATATACAATCCACAATTAAGATTAATAAATTATAAGTTAAAAATATGTTTAAAATCAAGCTTTTATCTGGGACAATGAACTAAAATGTTAAAAATAAATTATAGTCAGTATTTGGCGTGTAGGTACTTACCTATATTCTTAAAAGCTTGAAGCACTACCCGTTTTTCAGGCTAGGTAATTACTATACTTCAGTGCCTCAAGCTTTTAAAAATATAGGTAAGTACCTACACGCCAAATACTACTAGAATTTATTTTTAACATTTTAGTTCATTGTCCCAGATAAAAGCTTGTTTTAAAAAATATTTTTATTTATAATTTATTTTTAACATTTTAGTAGGTAGGTATAGATACCGACTACCTACCTACTACCTAAGTATTTAAGAGAAGGCGTGATGTTTTAAAATATTCCACGGATATTTGATGTGATTATGGGTAAAGTGCTCTACAAGGAAAATCAATCGAATCCGTGGGGCTATGTTGCTTTATAACAGAAATGCCATGGCCACCTAACAGCTACATCATCAGATCCCAAATTCGCTAGGGTTTTGTTTTTTTATCACAGAGATTCCGTGGCTACCATCCAGCTTCATCATCAGGCCCTGGATATCATCTAGGTGTAAAGTTCTCTGCAAGACTAATCAATCGAGCCCAAACCCAGTAGAGTTACGTTGATTTATCACCAAGATGCCGTGGCCACCTTCCAGCTTCATCATCAGACCCTGGATATCATCTAGGTGTAAAGTTCTCGTCAAGACGAAGCAATCGAGCCCAAACTCGGTGGGGTTATGTTGTTTTATCACAGAGATGCCACCTTCCGTCTCCATCATCATGGTACCATATCATTGTATTGTCACCGAAGATACATAATTACACCAAATTTGAGTCCAATCGGACATCGGGAAGTGGGTCTAATTTAGCTTCCAAGATTCCACCCGAACATACAAAGTGACATACATTGCAAGTTAAATAAAAGCTTGTAAAAACTAAAACAACCGACTTCAATGCCCCGCGAGTCAGTTTCAGTAACAAGTTTGCGACGTTTATCGTCATATCTCTGGAGATACTGATCAGATCTACATGAATTTTCAATGGGACCACCTTGGAAATGTACGCTACCAATTAAAAAAAGCGGAACATCGATATAATGCTTCTACCACCTGTGGATAATACATGCACTTGACAGACTAATGGCTTGTTTTATAAATCTAGTTATTTAAATTGGAATCCTATTAGATTAGTTAGAGAAACTAGAAGATCATAATATTATATTATACAGCCTTCCAGTTTTTTTTAAATTCGACAATGGGTATCGCTTGACCACTATCTCACCAGTTTTCGACAATCCAGTCTCATAGCGTATTTTTTTACGATATAAGTAGCAAACAAGCAGACGGCCCATCTGATAGGAAGTGGTCACCGTCGCCTATAAACACTTGCAATCATGCGTTGTTCGCCTATAAACACTTGCAATCATGCGTTGTGAGTGTGTGAGTCACCGACTTGTCAAGATTCTTTTATCGCCCCATTTGAAGGTCTCCTGCTGTATCTCTACAGGAAAACAGTAGACGGCAGCTCGTTCCACATACTTAAAAACTAGCAGTGTTTCCTTCGTCATAGGTCTATTAATCTTTCGGTCTACTCGTGGTCTTTCGGTCTACTCACAGGTCTTTCCTTCGGTATCTTGCCCTGTTCATGTAGCTTGGCACGCGCTGCTCTACGCTTCAGTATACGCTTGTATTGACGCGCGTTCACGTATAGAAGAGGTTCTTCATCTGAACCCGCTCCTGAAGTAGAAGCGCCTTCTGTTGAGGTCGCGCCTGCTGTTGTTGAAGCGTTGTTGCCGTTTACCATCTGTAGAGAAAGAATAAGTAGAAAGTTAATTTAACGCTGATAAAAACACGTCAATTCAAATTAATAAAACTATAATTAAAATAATAATAATATTTATCTACCTACACTCTTGTAGTAAAGTTTAAGACTTGCATGCATTTGTAATTATTTTAATAAGCTAATTTAATCTTGACATGGTCATTTAATCTTAAGAGCGAACGCGGGGTGTACTTTTCCATACAAATGTATTCCCCCGTTTCCTCCCTGGAAAATGCTTCTAGAGAAAAAAATGTTTTTACAAAAAAACAAGGTCTGCTGTAGCTACGCCCCTAACATTTGCTTTTTTTGACCAACCAATTGCAAATATAAATATGACCCTTCAAAAATCTTAAAGAGGTGATTGGAAGGCTTATATTTCGTTTTGCAATTGGGTGGTCATATCGTAGCTACAGCAGACCTTGATTTTTTGTAGAAATAAATTTTGCTCTAGAACCATTTTCCAGGAAGGAAACGGGGGAATACATTTGTATGGAAAAGTGCACCCCGCGTTCCCTCTTAACTTTGTTATTTTTTTTGTCGTTTAACATGACCGCTGATCTGACTTGACAACCTTGTATCTAATAAAATTTAAGGGGATGAAGTGGTGTTCAAAGTTTGGGTAGTCATTTTATTCGAAATTTCACACCAGTACTTCTGTAAATAAATAAGAAAATACGAAATTCAGGTACAAAATGCCACCCTAAGAGGGTGAAGTGGGGTAACAAAGTCTTAAAATCAATATTGTTTCGGATTGCGCTTAAATTTAGAATGCAGATAGTTATTATGACGTAGGTATCCGTTAAGAAAAGATTTTCTTTATATTTACCTCAATTTTCAAGTTTCAAGATTCAAAGTTTGTATGGCGAAACAAGATGAGATAGTCTGTTTTATTCGAAACTTTACATAGGTACTTCTG
The DNA here is from genome assembly GCA_954871355.1 of Cabera pusaria. NCBI lineage: Eukaryota > Metazoa > Arthropoda > Insecta > Lepidoptera > Geometridae > Cabera > Cabera pusaria. Next base: position 16,175,323 of record OX940903.1, on the reverse strand, counting down.
TTAATAAATAAGAAAGTACGTGTTGCAGGATTTTTCGAAATGGGGTAGCTAAATAAGTCTGAAAATTTGGGTTTTTTGGGTTTTATGAATATGAATCCCGATTTTCCTTAGTCACGCAATAACATGTAAATAGGTGAACCGATTTGTATAATTCTTATTTGATGTCTTTTATGATAGAAAGGTTTTTTTAAAAGAAAGGTTTTTAGTAAATAAAAGGAGTTTTTAACGCGGGCGAAGCCGCGGGGCACTTCTAGTTTTATACTATTAATAATAGATTGGTAAAGATAAATTCATATTTTTAACATGAGGATGCTCTGAACGCCCGAATAATTTTAATGTAATTTGAAAATTGTTGCTTTTTTTCAAGCGACTTCCCAAAAAAAGGAGGTTCTCAATTCGTCTGTATGTTTTTTTTTTTGTATGTTCTTGTATGTTACGCGATTACTCCGTCAATTGTGAACCGATTTGAATGATATTTTTTAATCGGTAGGGTACGTTCCCGAGGTGGTCCCATTGTAATTTCATTGAGATCTGACAAGTATCTCTAGAGATATGACGATAAACGACTCAAACTTGCTACTAAAATTGACTCGCGGAGCATGAAAGTCGGTTGTTTTAGTTTTTAAACTATTTTAATTATATAATCATTTATTTCAATGATGTGTGTTATTTCACATGCCATTAAATGCCGAAATTGATGGTATTATATAATCTTTCTAACTTTTGTATACTCTATTTCATGTGAAATAAACTAACTCATTTCATTACACTTACAACTGAAATAAAATTAAAAAGTTTTATCAAGATACAGTACAATTTTATGTAACTTGAATTTGACTATTATTTAAAATAATTTCATATTATTCAATCAAATTATGTAGATTATTATAATTTTCCACATGCTAACATTTACATAAAACCAAAAGATGTGATTTCAGTGCTAAAGTTTTTTTTTCATTTACTCATACTTGTGCATTATACTTCCGCACATTATATAGGTATACTAAAAGTTTACTAGGTACTATTTACACGTATGACAAACATTATAAAGTACATTTTTTACAAAATTTATCATTATGCTTTTGAGAGTTAACATAATATATACCTCATGTGATCTGATGTACCTAATTCAATCGTCGAAGCTATGCAGTTTCTTGAATCTTGCACTTAATAAAATTCACGCTTTTTTATATGCACGTTTTATGTAGTTTTTACTAGGATTCATTAATTAGTGATAATACTTTCTGGAAATACTGGTATGGTATTTTTTTCTTCGATATAATAGAATAATTCTTAATTACTCAGTAAATACTACTAAGTTTTGAGATCAAAGTATACTTCTTCTATACTAATATTATAAAGAGAGAACATTTGTATTTTTGTATGTTTGTAATGATTTGGCTCAAAAACTACTGAACCGATTTAAAAAATTCTTTCACTAATACATAGAATGGACTTTCGGAATGAAAATAGGATATATATTATCCCGTTTAAATCAAAGGTACATTCGTGGAGACCTAATTTGCAACCTAAGTCGGCAAAAAACGGTCGAAAAAACACGTTTCTTACGAACGCTGCTTAATTGAAAATAGATAGAAGAATATTTTCTATGCAAGAGTTGTACAACTTAATAAGACCTACAAAAAAGTCCGCGACAGCATATGTCTATCTCTTAAGGTTGACTCACAGTAACCATTTTAATCTTAAAATTTTTGTTAAAAAATATTACATAACTTCCAAGGCTATTTTCAAGTATATAGTATTAATCCTTATCCAAATAATTACGTTAATTAGCTTGGCCACATATTATAGATTAAAATTAACCTTTACAGTATATAATTCAAATGAAAACTCTAGAAGATATCACGAATTTCAGAAACACGCATCGCAAAATTAATAAAATATTTGCAGTGAAACCACAGATTAGGTCATAGTTACTACTAAAATATTATTATAAGCTTAGCTATGCTGTAGATCCCCACCGATCACAATCAATTTGAAGTCAATATAGTATAATAATATGATCTATTGTATAAAATAATATTCATCTATATATATAATAATATAATATTTTAAACCACCCCGACTGATCTATGTATAATCTTTCTAAACACGACATTTAAAATCTGAGCTGTAAGTTGGTGAGGATTTGAGTATTCTGTAGAGTCCAGGAGATGTCCCAGCATATCAGGTTAATACTTCCATGTTCTTACAATATCGTTGAAGAAGAAGATTTTCGAATTGATCAGATCTATGAAAGTTGATTTCATAGCGCAATTAACTAGAAAAAAGCTCATAGTTTTATAACGATTGAACGAATTTTCATGAATCAAAGCTAAGAAAACTCTCGATGAAGACATCTATCAAACAAAAAAAAACTATCAATGATAAAAACAAAATCGGTTCATCCGGTTAGGTGCTAAAATGCTACAGACAGACACACATATACACACGTTAAACGTATATTACCCCTACATTTTGCGTCGGGGAATGCCGTAAGGTTACGGCGGCAGATGTTCTCCTTGGTGGCAAGCTACTTTTTGGTAGATTTAATGATCCCACTACCACTGTACGAAATCTCATGATTCATGAATGCACATAAAACTTTCATTGGTAGGTATATAGCTAGGATTAGAACCAACGACCGTCGGGTCAGAATCAGGGTAACTATCCTTTACGCCAAAGGGCCGTCCATTATCACTACGTAAGTATTATAAAACAAAGTTCATCACTGCGTCTGTCTGTCTGTTCGCAATAATCTCAATAGCTACTGAACGGATTATCATGCGGTTTTCACCAATAGCCAGTATTTATGAGGAAGGTTTAGGTGCATAATTCGTTAAGGTTTTGTGTAAATTGGATGAAATATGACCATGATTGTTAAATACGTTAATATTTTATATTCGATGCAACAAACTGATGCAAATTTTGTAGGCATATATGTTCTACCCGTGCGAAGCCGGGGCGGGCTGCTAGTCTTATATAAATTAATAACTTACATATAAAGCTAACAGAAGAAAGAAAGAAAATACATTTAATTAGCACATTACACAACTTATACTACTGATGAATGTACCTACTTACTTAGAAATAATAATAGTGGGAAAAAAACAATCAAGAAAATAATAAAGTTATGGAACCTATCTCAGTACTTAAATAATTAAATACTACGTGTAGTGCTAAAAAGGTCTATCTCAGCACGAAATGTTCAGGTGTCCGCCTGAACGCTGAATTTTAGATAGACTTCTGGGGTTGGACTACCGCGAATAATATAAATAAAAGTGTGTAAAAAAGTAATTACCATAACAATGTTGGGCTGGCTGACGATTTGTTGTTGTTGCACCGTATTGCCCACGCCCGCCACTTGTACCAAGTTACCGTTCAGATTGATCACTACAAATAACACATAACATTAACATACAATGTTAACTTTCTGCTGTCTGTACCATGTTGTCACGTTAATAAATGTGGAGCCGGAAACTGAACGAAATATATATGTGCGCATTTCACAGTTACCCTCCACTGGAAGAAAACATCTTAGGGAAAGCCACTGTTTAGTAAGCTGGCCGGATACAGGTGTTGGTTTTTTTAAATCTTATAGGCTAGCGTTTGATGGAAAGCGTGATGTGGCAAAGTTTGTATTAATTTAATAACACCCAGCATGGTGGTAGGACACTGCCTATTTTTTAGTGGTAGGACTTCTGCTAGTCCGCTTGGGCCGGTACCACCACTCTGCCAATTAATTTTCAGCCGTGAAGTAGGAATATTTTTCGGCTGAAATGGCAAGGTGTCCAGTGAAATTACAGGGCATGTGAGACACAACATCCGTTTGTCTCGAGGTAACAGGCGCAGTGCAGTGACATGCAAAATTATGGCAGTCCAGAATTTTGCATGCCCTGTATCTGTAATAGGTAGACGTCATCGCTTACCATCAGGCGAGCGTCGTGCTTGTCCTATTACCTTATATGATAAAAAAAAATTTTTGCATGGCCAGCTTAAGTTTTTTAAGTTTTCCACAACCCTTAAGTTGTGAAATCCCCAGCACATCTGATGTGTGCCGACCTACAGCTGTCCTTAAAAGTCAGTTCTCATTCTAGACCTAGCGTCACTTACCAACGGGTGAGATAATGGTCAAACCCTAGCTTATATTGTATTAAGAAAACTATTGGTATTTTAAGAAAGGATCATAATTAAAAAATTAGGGATGAATATTGGAAATCGGGATTAAGTCACCAATGTTCATGAGACTTAATCCCAGAGCCTACTTACCACTATAGTATTTTTATACTGTGGTGAAGATAAGTGAAGGGAAAAGGAAACAGAACTGAAAACGAGAAACTGTGCTGCGTTCACGACCTACGCTCGGAGTGCACCCAAACGCTCTAACCCCGTTCACGACCTCAGAGCGTCGCACTCGGTTGTAGCAACTGTGTCGTTCACGACCTCGGATGTTTCACTCCAGTTGCAACTTTTTAACCATCAAATTCGATGGTTAAAAAACGCTCTGACGTTTGTGACAGTAAATTTAGCGGGAAAAGCCGTAATTTTTTTACAGATTAAAGGGATCGGAAGAAATTTGCATTGTCGAGACCAAGACGTGACATGACGAGACATTAATAGTAAAAAAAAACGGAAACTATTTAGAAATAGAAAAATAAATGAACATAACCTCGAAATTCATTACTGCTCCAAATGTCAAAGTCACAATTTGAGTGATAAACACCCGTGGTCGTTCCGGACCTTCGAGCGAGATGCAAAACAACCAAAAATCCTTCTCCGGAGGACGTGAACGAAACCCTGAGAACTGAAACCGAGTCTTATTTCCGGTTAAGTACAATTTAAGGGTCTTCAAATCGCCAGTGAATAGGTATCTTCTGGGTAAGCGCGCTCCATCATCGACCGCATCATCACTTAACATCAGGTGAGATAGTGGTCAAGCGCTAAACAGTATGGTTGGTTCTCGTTTTTAAATTATCGTGAATTTTTAACATTATTAATGTTATATACCGGCCGTAAGTAAATTACGTACCTTTTCTCGACCTAGGTTTCAAGCAAAGGTACGTTAGTATAGTTGGTATTAAAAAAGTTACATAGCAACTTTTTTAATAGTCTTGCATTAAAAAAAAATGTTGTGGGTAGTAGTCTGTAAAAGTCAAATACCTGCAGGTTGGTGAATAATTTGGTGTTGGTCGATGGTTTGCTGAGCGGGCGCGGTGGGCTGGTATAGGAATGTCTGTCCGTCCGGAGTTTGTACTAACTGCATCGGTTGCATATTGCTACCACCTGTAAACGCTATACGTTACACTCAATTTTTGACGTGATTTAATTATTAAACAAGTGCATTATCAAGATAAACATAAGCTACTTTTTGTAAAAATATAATTATGATAGTTTAAAAACTAAAACAACAGACTTCCATGCCCCGCGAGTCTGTTTCAGGAGCAAGTTTGAGACGTTTCATATCTCTGGAGATACTTATCAGGTCTCGATTTAATTACAATGGGTGGTCCCATTGTAATTGTCAGAAATGTACCCTTCCGATCAAAGTAAGAATACATTCGGATCAGTTCGCAATGGGGTTAAAAACTGCCTTTTGCTCACTGCAGGTGGTGCTACTGTTGAGTGTTCCTTAAATCTGACATTTTCAATAAACATTTTGTAATCAAATAATTTCCCATAGGAATATTTACTCAATATAACGCTATGTGCAGCTATAAATTACATAAGCACTGTTATGTGTTTCCGAATGAAATTAAAAGTAACGTTGTAATTTTTTTTTAAATATTTTATTATTTACAAAATGGATTAAAAATTATATACTTTGCTTTGATTATATACATGTCCAGATACCGTATTAAATACACGTAACTTTCTAAATAAAAATATACCATATATAGTAGATTATCTGTTTACTTACAACAGTGACACTTGAACAACCGAGCGCGCGGAGCTCATGAAAAAATAATAAAATATACCGGTTTGTGCTATGCTATTATGCCACAATCACGCAGGTAGGCATGATATTAATAAGAAGATTAGTTTTCATCGGTATGTTTTAATATTTCTCAATCATTTGAGTATGAAAACACGATTTTAATTTTGAATTTTTCGTTGGTTAGTTGGACTGGTCAGTGTTGTCAGTTTAATAGTGGGGTAATTATCCAAATATTTGGGAACTTTTTTTCTGTGTATAACATTATAGTGTACAACAGGTCACAACTATTATACAATCGTACTTTAACCGAATTTGAAAAAGGAGAAAGTATTCGAAGAGTATGTTTATTTTATTTTGTTGTTAGCTCAGATCGTAAACAAATCTTAACCGATTATTATTAAATTAGACTAGTTGTGTCCCGCGGCTTTGCCCACGTATATAAGTATTCTATGTCCTATTCTACCCATTGGCTATGATATGACGTTTGCCCTCACGCGTCTGCTCGTGTTCGGGGGCAGATACCGTGCGCCACGCAGCACTCTCTCACGCGTTCTATGTACTATAATTTTCACCGTAACATTTAAATTACTTACCTAAATTACTGAATGTAAAAGACAATGATTTATGTACTTATATATATAATTTGTCAATAAACAATTAGATTTACACTACATAATGTAATTTTACTAATGTTATTTTAATTAGGTTTCCTACAGACCCTGTACAATCAAACCTTTAAAATGTTATAAATTATAAGATCGTTTAAAAAACTAAAAAGAACCGACTTCAATGCCGCGCTATTAATTTTCAGTACCAATTTTGAGGTGTTTATCTCCATATCTCTGGAGATACTTACCAGACCTCGATAAAATTACCATGGTACCACACTTGGAATATCTCCTTTCCAACAAAAAAAAAATCGAAATCGACGTAATAACGACGACGACATAAACGACGAAGTTAACCGCGAACAAACATAAAATAAAAACATATATACCTTCGAATTAAGAAACCTCCTCCTTTTTTAAAGTCGGTTAAAAGGAAAAAATATTTTTTTAAACATGCTTTTATCTGGGACCATGAACAAAAACATCACGCCTACTCTAAAATACTCACCTTACCTACCAAAATGTTAAAAATAAATTCTAGTAAGTATTTTGCGGGTAGGTACCTACTTACCTATATTTTTAAAAGCTTGAGGCACTACCCGTTTTACAGGTTAGGTACTTACTATAGGTACTTCTGTGCCTCAAGCTTTTAAGAATTTAGGTAAGTACCTACCTACCCGCAAAATACTTACTAGAATTTATTATTAACATTTAGTTTATTGTCCCAGGTAAAAGCTTGTTTTAAAACATATTTTTATTTTTAACTTTTTGGTAGGTAAGGTGAGTATTTTAGAGTAGGCGTGATGTTTTAAAATATTCTACGGGTCTTATGATGCAATTATGGATAAAGTGCTCTTCAAGGCAAACCAATCGAGCCCAAAGTCGGTGGGATTATGTTGTTTTATAACAGAAATACCATGGCCACCTTTCAGCTTCATCATCAGATCCTGGATATCGTTTAAGTGTAAAGTGCTCCTCAAGACGAATCAATCGAGCTAAAACTCGGTGGGGTTATGTTGTTTTATTATAGAGATGCCGTGGCCACCTTCCGTCTCCATCATCAGAGTAGCTCCATGGTACCATATTATTGTATTGTCACCAAAGATACATAACTTAACCAAATTTGAGTCAAATCGGACATCAGGAAGTAGGTCTCATTTAGCTTCCAAGATACCTGAACATACAGACACATACATACCTACATTGCAAGTTAAATAAAAGCTTATAAAATGGATAGCGACCACTTTAACAGCTGGCATCCCTAAACAGGCACGTATTGACAATATTTGACAGAGTCACGCACACACAGAGCAAAATTTGGGCCGTTTTTTGAGTGACTTTGAAATGTCATGTTCCATCTGGACGAGTTTATAATCAAAGATACTTTGCCTTATTTCTTTTTATAATTGGCTGAAAGTCGAGGTCGAATACATTATCTCTTTTTAAGAAAATAAGTTTGTGAACACACTGAGCAAAATGAGCAATATGGCGGCTTTTAGGAACACTCAACAGTAGCGCCACCTACTTAGAGTTTTCAGTTTTTAACCCCATTGACGGAGTAATCGCGTAACATACATACATACATACATACATACACGTACAGACGAATTGAGAGCTTCCTCCTTTTTGGAAGTCGGTTGAAAATAATTATTTTTACATGTATCTTAAATAACTCAGATCACACACAAATGTTGATTGACAGAACTTTACAGTTATAAAATTCTTGGTATACCTAACGTAAACTAAGTCGCGGGTATCATCTAGTATTCACATACATCTAAAACATGTATAGGTAGGTACACATACCTTGCAATCCAGAAATAGGTACAACTTGCAGCTGTTGCAGCTGTTGACCGCCAGGGGTCGCCACCTGTATAACAATTTTGTTGTATTAGTACATGGATGGAGTATTAAATGGATCTGGCATCTGGCATATAAGAAGGATAAAACTATACAATCACTAGTATGAGAGAGCGAGATGGACACCAATGTATTATCCTTCTCTGCATATGCGATTGTATTGTTTGGAGCCAACTCTTGCTCCCAGTTCTAGTGCACCCATTGGCTTTCACTCGCTGTCATGTATTACCCGACCAAATTAGGTTGTTCATTTTACCTTATAGCTGGCATAAGTATCACATTTTCATCATTTTAGTCTGGTTATATATCTATGGCTATTTCATTTGCATAATAATAATGGCTAAATAAATAAGCTAATGTTCTCTCTATTTAATTTTCCCTCTACGTATTAATACAACTAACACGAAAGGAGAAGGATTTAAATATCAGCGATGATATTGTATATCAGAAGTAAGTAGATAGGCCCGTATTAAAAACGATGCTCGAGTGTCGATCCGTTCTTAGCCTAGCATAAAGCCATTTTATCTATTGGTTCACTAGGCGCGATTTAACAGCTGAGAGTGGATGTGTGCTTGAGCCACAGAATAAGTAATACCCCTTCTACCTTCCATAGATAATACTTTTCAAGCATTTGACACTTTCTCATCTGATGTTAAGTGAAGATGCGATCGACGTTATTGTACGCTTACCATGAAGATACCTGCCCCCTTAGACAAAATCCAATTTATGTTTCCATTCACGCTAACGCAAGTTCAAATGTATGGAATGACATTTGTTTCCGCAGCAAAATTGTCATTCCCATACATTTTGAAGCTGCTTTAGCGTGAATGGAAACAGGAATGGGATTTTGTCTAGGGGCCCTGTTGTGATTACTGACAGGCTGTTATCGTCCGATGAACTGACAGTCCGTGGGGCTTTTTATTATGAGAAATTCCCTCGAATTGCTAAACTACTTACCTGGATTTGCTGAGTCCCAATCTGATAGCATGACAGATAAATAATGAGATGAAAATTTGACGCAAGTAAAGAAAACCGAATGTTCTCATTTGTCATTGTCACCCCTATTTTGTCCCCACTGGTGACAAGTCAGAAAAAATTCTCTGTTGTTTTTTTGCCCAGCCACCAACTAAATAATATATATAGAATACTGCAACTGTGAACATTTGTCACCACTGGTGACACACTTAGAGGTGACAACTGCAAACATTCAAAGGAAACTGGGTATAATCATAAGGGCTGTATAACAAATAGGTGAATGAGGGCCAGTTTCACCGGTTCCTGATAATGCCTTAGATAGTTATCTGAGCGGTGAAACTGGCCCTATGTATGAAAATATGCAATTTGTTGTATATTTTAAAACAGATAATCGTTAGTTCAAAAGACTATTGCATAGTATGGTAACAAATAAATTTAAATGGAAGATTTAAACATGTACAATATCAATCTTTTACTGCAAATTGATTTGAAATTTTCCCATTTTTGTCCCTCCTGTAAGCTGGCATGTTTGTCTATCTATATGCCCCTTTGTTATGAAGCCCTAGAATGATCCTTGCAATAAACCTATCAAATAACACAAAATTGTAAAACTTTTTTATTAATACGAAAAATATAATTTATGATCATACAAAACGAAAAAACCGACTTCACATGCTGCGATAATCAAAGTAGTCAGTAGCCATCATGTCATCAAGGTATACGAATTTGTTAATATTGTTTATCTCCATATCTCCGGAGATGATTATCAGATCTTAATAAGATTTAAATGGGATCAAACAGGAAGCATAATCTTTCAAACAAAAAAAGAAATTTTCAACTGGGTTAAGATTTGACAAAGTTCTGAGGTAATAATTTTTTTTTTTAAATACCATTGAATTGAGAACCTCCTCCATTTTTGTGAAGTCGGTTTAAAAGTGGGGTCCATTTAAAATCCATTGTACTGGATCCATTGTACTGAGATAATATCCTAATAGACTATCAGAGACCATTCAGGCAAGCGTGTATCATTACATCATGGAGTCAGTACATCATCAATCACATCTTCACTTAACATCATGTGAGATAGTGGTCAAACGCTTGCTTATCTATGAAAAAAAAAATCAATGAAACATGCACTTATTAAAATACTTAAAAAGGTTTTTCATTTTTTAAAGTGCTATTTTTTTTTCTTATTATTTGCTATTTGTGACATTTATGCTTTTCTTTGTTACTTTGTTTCGGATTATTTGTTATTTTTGACATGAATATGTAATTTTAATGACATTTTATCAATTTAGTTACTTTAATTTTGTTTTCATAATTTTTTTATATTTTGTTAGTTTTTAATAATTTTAATTGTGATGTTTTTTTTTAGCCTTATATGCATTTTGTATTTATTTCACACACAATGTTATATTGTTTACTGAATAAAATTGAATTGAATTGGTTTACCTGAATAGAAGGCCCAGCAGAAGGTATCGCATGGACTACAATTTGTTGCCCGTTGGGTCCTTGCAGCATGTGAGATGGGTTGCCCATTTGCAGAACTTGTATCTGTTGCCCATTGAGTGTCATCACCTGGCCATCAGACGTTTGAAGTTGCGCATGCTCCATGTTTGATTACTGTAACAATATTAAAAACAAAATAAAAACATGACACACTAAACGTAACAAAACCTTTTAAAAATAAGCTTTTCTCTCAAATATGACGGGTTTATTAATTAATGTGTAGTTTTGGAGTTCCTTTGGCCACCTTCCATCTCCATCATCACACAAGCTCGATGGTACCATAACATTGCAGTGTCATCCGATTTACATATGTATGTAAAATTTCAGCTCAATCCAACACTGCAGTTCACAATTTAACTTGCAAGATCTTAATACCAATACACACCAGGACAGGTTAAACAAAATAAAAGCTTGTAAAATCATAATAAATAAAAGCTTAGGTTTTTTATATCTGATAGGCTAGCATTTGTTCTATTTATTTTGCCTGGTAGCCAGCAATGATGTGGTTGAGCATGGTGAACATGCTAGGCCTAGAATAGTCTTTCTCTACTCAAGGGTGGTGGGGCCCAAATATCATGTTATGGCGGCAGGTTTTCTCCTTGAACCCGTTAGCAACTTTTTGGGGACCACATCCAGGAGGGCAGTTTGTTTATTTAAAAAAAAAGAAGTCAAGTGGAAAATTGCTTCTATTTCCTCAATAAGTATATTTAATTTACCTAAGTCTTGTATAAATTGGCAGATAAGGTTTACTTAGCCATAATATTCTGTCTTCCTGAACTCAGTTTTGTACTTTGTTTTCTGACTACTTAACTGAAATGAATTAACAGAATTTGTATGAGGTATATAAATAAATTACATAGGAATATTAAACTATTATAGAATAGGCCTAAGATGGGAACAAGTGATTATATTATAGGTAGGGTAGGTCACCTGATAACAGAAAAAAGAGTGCGCAAAATACTCGTTTAGGCATAGAAAAGATAATAATACTACGTAGTATAGGTAAACATAGTAAGTACCTACCTACATATATAGGAGGTTGTTAAAGGTCCCCAAGTAACCGAAGCTCTTCATCATCCTCCAAATTTACTAAGTGCATAGTAAATTAGTAAGTTTAGGGAGTTCAAAAAGTATTATTACCATATACCGCATAGCATCAGAAATTATCAGGATATCGAGGAATAAAAAGAACACGTCAGCGAGGTCGAGGTTGAAACGTAATCAAAATGGCTGCTTTTCAAGTAATACTGCTATAAATTCCCAACAGAAATCGTACGAAATCTTTGAAAGTAACATAGAATTTTTGGGGAATAGCCAGAGCACCCATCTCTAAGGAATATTCCGCGAAAATAAATTGTTCACTTACATTGGGTCCTCACTGGAATTTCGATGATTGGTTGACAAAAGATAGACCAATGGTCGAAGTCAATGATCGCAAGAACGCAGTAGATTGGTTCGGCGCATTACCACTCCCATGGAAGCGCGGCTGGTCGACTATCCAATCGTTCACGTAATTAATGCGTTGTCTTTGGTCACAATTAACCAATCTCGGCGAAAGGGAGGGACCATTTAAAGATCTATCAGTTATATCAATAATACAAACAATGATAAAACTAAACCAGTAAACAAAAAATATATATTTTATTAAACTCAGTAAAGGAACTTCTGCACAGCTGTAACCAATATCACGCAAGAATTTAGACCCATATTAAAACTTACCAATTAGAAGCTCAATATTTGTGTGTGGCAACAATAGAAGGAAATTAAAATATTTCATCTAGTCTATGGTTATTTAGAAAAACGTTACAAATTTTGAATATTTTTCTCATGACACTAATTTTGTCCTTGTCATTCACATGTGAATTCTCATATATTTTTCTTCTTTCATGCTAATATTACAATACTAATGGTATTGGTAACTTCTCCTTTAAATAAAAGGTTGCCATTTTGTTTTGCGAAAACGACGCTATTGATCCGATCCGATACATCCCAATCGTGTTTTTTCAGATTGTGAATGAAAAGTATTGTTATTTATCAGTATTTGTACATAAATCAGCGAATGCTGTTGTAAGCAACGCAGTCGTAAGATGAATTCCTTACTGTTTGACGATTTGACTCGAGAAAACATAGCTTTGGAGACTGCAAAGTGTTTACGTAGGTTATGTTTTAAAAAAAGAATTTTCTAAGTGTTCTCTTGTTTTCAGTGACAAAGTCTTAATTCTAAGTTAATTTTCAGGTGAAATATTTACAAATACTCAAAAAGTGAGCGCATTACAACAAGAAATACTGGAGATCAACTTATCCATTACTGCATATATTGAGGAAAGTCGTAAGAATTTGGAGGAATTGCGATTGGACGAAGCTAACCAAGCCACGAGCTCTAACCAAGTGGTCCAAATTCTGTCTGATAAATGTAAGTATTGGGTTCGTCCACCACAACAATTCTTATTACAGTCTGTTACACATACATCTTAACTGATAGATACATTTATTTCAGAGAATATGTTAACATGTCTTCGCCCACTCCCATCAATAACAAAAAAAGCAGAATGACTAAAACATCAATAGAAGACAACAACAACAAAATTAAGTTGACGGAGCGTCAACAGGCTCGCTCCTTCATAACTTGGTACAAGCAGATGATTGACAATGATCGGAACAACCTTGCGTTATACTTATCTGATGATGCAATCCTGGAATGGTTCGGTCGTACTGTGAGAAATAGGAAGAAAGTGACAGCCTTCCTCAAGTATGACATGCAATGTTCACGGCATGATTTTACCACTGTGGAAAGTATTGAAAAGGTTGAACTAAGAAGTGACAGGTTCCAAAGGTATGTGTCTTAATTTGTAAAAACAAATAAACTTACGCTTTTTCACCTAAATACATATTCTGAGCATATAAGATTAGAGTGATTAGGTTTATATTGAGTGAGCATGCTCCATCCTCAACCTCATTGTTACTTACCATCACATTAACTAGAAACCAAATGTTTGCACAGTTATAAAAAAATGCTTTTACACTTTGGCTTACTGATGATGGAAAAGTAAATACTAAGCAATAGTCACTACAAATTCCGCCAACATATTTTTACCACTATCATCACTATCTGCTGCTTTAGGCAAAGCATTGCAAATGTCCAAAGCTATCAATGTGAACTTCAATGCCATATTTTTGCACAATACCAGGGATCTCAAACCTAACTGCATAATAGAGAGCTAGATTGAGGTAGACTTAGTCTTAAATTGTTAAACACAATCCAAAATTTCATTGTCCAGTCGGTACGATGAAATTTGGATTGTGTTTAACAATTTACAAAAATATAATGTGTGTAATACTTCAAAGGAACATAATATTAGACTTAGTCATGTTGCTGCAGGGAAATTACAATAGATCCCATTTTAGTCCTAGTGTGCTACCAACCTTGACTTGCATCATCACTTACTTACAGGTGAGATAGGTCCAGCGCACACTGCTGGAAGCGCAGCGAAGCACATTTGAAGACAACAATTCAATAAAAATCTTAACAACCTTGACATAGAGCCCTTGAGAGCCGCACCTGGGGCAGTAGCGTGCATGCTCTAGGGTAGCAGGCGAATTTATTCTTGGTATACAATTATTGACTGTATGTCAATGGTTAAGGTTTACATTAAATTGTAGTCTTCAAATGTGCTCCGCTGTGCTTCCAGCGGTGTGTGCTGGGCCATAGTAGTCAAATGTATATGAAAAAAAATATCTCCAATAAGAATGAAAAATGTATGCTTATTCTTTTGCCACTTTTATACCTTGAAATGTATGTGATAACAAAGAAACCAACAATGTTTTCATGTAAGCTGTAAATATGTAATAGATAAAACCATTGCACTTGTTATTTCAGAAAAACCGACTCAGTGTTGGCTAATCCGCTAAATTCACCTGAGATTGTGAAAAGTGAAAGACCGGGAAGAATAAAGCTGTTTGAATCCTGCGGTAGTCCTGAATGGGCTGAAGGATGCAAGCCACCTGATGAAAAAGATGCTAAACAAAGTAAAATCAACATTGGAGGCAACTCAGAAACTCATTTCAATGGCCGCAAAAGGTTATTCTCTGGTGATGATACAGAAATCAGCAGCAAAGGTGATGGAAAGGGGCATAGATCCAAACGTAAATGTATTCAAGATTTAACGTTAACTCCCCCGAACAAAGAGCTTGGGCAAGGAGACTGTTTGCCGTCAACCAGCGGTACAGATTCAGACAGGTCACATGATGCCTTAAATGCGCAACTACCTAAACTGGCTGTTGAATGCAACGGATTCATAGAGTTTCGGAGGACTCGGAACAGAAGTAGTACTGACACAATGAAATGGGAAAGGAAGTGTAAAGTACAGATCAGTTACTCTGAAGACCCACTGAACATTGGTGAGTACATCATTTGGATGTTACGTTACACCGATGAAACAAAGTGTCGAAGAAACTTGCTTGCTGCATTCGAAGAAGTGGCTAAGGCAGAATCAAAGATCATTTAATTATTTTTCTGTTCGGCCTCATGCAATCATATTTTTAACCATGTGATACATTAATTGGTGCCGATTTGTGTGTAGCTCTAACTAAACATTTTTTAGCAGCATTAAAACTTTTGTCTTTACTTCAGATGTCTTAAGGTGCATACAGACTTATGTAACATAACATTGTTATTTAACATGTTTCATATAATGTGGAAACGGAATGTTATAAAACATGACATTATAACGTGTTTTATAACATTCCGTGTCCACATTATCTGAAACATGTTATGTTACATAGTCTGTATGCACCTTTACAAGACAAGGATAGCACTATAGTGCAGTTTAGTTAGTGCACAACACAATTGGCACTATTATATTTTTTCTATATTATAGAAGTTTATTTTTGTAATTGTTTAATTATGATTCTATTTATATTTTGACCACACTGTACCTCAGAGTATTATGAATTACATCTTAACAGAATAGTTTTAGTTGAACTTGCTGTTATCCTGAATTACTTTTAGGATATTTTCATGGAACTCACTTGCCTTTCTTATTTAGCTTTAAACTTTTATTAAGTTAAGGGCCAGTTTCACCGGTTCCTGACAGCCCTATTAGGAACTAATATGACAGATTTTTGACAGCTTTTATATGTGGTCATATGTCAGATAATTATATAATATATATATATATAATAATATTATATAATTATATTATCTACAACTTTATAAGGCACCAGTTGAAATGGCCTTTATAAGGTTGGTCCTTAAACACGGTTTGCACTAGTGACATGTATAGTATTTGCCTTAAACAACCTTTTGCCGGGGCCACTTACACCAGTTCCTAATAATGCGTTAGATAGTTATCTGACACATGACGCCATATAAAAGATGTCAAAATTCTGTCAGATTTCTTCATATGAGCGCTATCAGGAACTGATGAAACTGGGCCCTTAATAAGCAGCTTTTCTTTCCAACCATGTAGGTCACATAAGGCTTTAGTTGTGTAAAATTGTGTTGTATTGTACTTCAGCTATTAATATACTAGAGTACTTTCGTATTTTATTTTATTTACATGTAATTTAGGCCTTCAGGCAAATGAGTATAGAAAAGCTAAAGCTTAAAAGTTTTGTAAAGATTTCATCATTCAAGAAATTATTGATGCTTGTATCAAGTAAATGATATGTCTCTTAACATCATTTTTGTATTGAAAGATAACTTTACTTTTCCTTGACATACAAACTTAAAAACTGCTAACATTTTGATCTCTTAAATATTCCGCTATTATCCACCGATTCGTTATTTCCTTTAGGATTTAGTTTATTTTAGGTTACGTTCGTTTTACAATTAGTTTTAGAAGTAGGTTTTGTTGTAGGACTGTTTAAAGTAAATTGACACCAATCCGAAATTCTCCTTTGTGCACAAATATTTGTAAAATATGGTGTGTTAATTTGCTTTAAACAGCCCTTGATATTAACAAGGTCTCTGTTTTATATATTTAAAGTTGGATATTGATTTTCGTCTTCTTTTTCTGAAAAGAAGTAATAGAAATATGTGTGACTAGTTTACAATTTCAAGTGTCAAGGACATTCATTACTTATTTTTAGTAATCAACAAAAAAATATAACACTTGTTTTGTGTTGTCCCCAAATGTTTGTTTCCAGACATCAGACAAGTTTAACCATTCAAAATCAGCATACTGGACGAACTCCTACGCTTGTTGTCTACTCTATCGACGCGACATTGGCAAAATTGTGGTAACACTGTAAAAGCCACCAAAGAAAAGTTGAAGTTGAATATAAGCAACGTAATTATGTTCAATGATATGATATAGTATATATAATAATTTTAATTCATGTAATGAAATAAATGAGGTAAAAATTTAAAAATTGTAGCCAATATGTATATTGCTCGGACTTCTTTAATAGACTGGTCATAATTTGTGTCAAATTTTAATGGATATTATTTAATTTTGTTAACATTGATTACTTGTCATGTGATGACTGTTGGGTTACTCATTATGTTTAGCCGGCTTTTCACTATGGGATATAATATAATGTATATTATATCTTGAGATATAAAATTTTATCGCTCGTCATACATTTTGTATGAGACCGTTTACACTATGCTATAATATATATTACATCCCAAGCTATAAATATTTTTTCGACTGACTGAGCGATATTTGACGGTTTATATTTTACCTCACCACCCCGGACACCGCGCCTCCCCCTGCCTCGCCCACAGTTTTGTTTTGTTGTTTTTGTATTTATGTTATGGCTCCACACAATTGGTGTATTAAGCCATTGTTTGAATGAAACCATAGACATCCAAAGCTGTACTAGATATCTTGCAGTGTGAACAGCAATCGCTGGATGCAATATATAGCTAAAGATGTAAATTACATTATATCCCATCGTGAAAAGCGGGCTTAAGATATAATACTTTATCGCTCGTCATACATTTTATATGAGACCATTTACACTGTGCTATAATATATATTACATCCCAAACTATAAATATTTTTTCAACAGACTGATCGATATTTTAATATATATATTTTACCTCACGTCCCTGGAACTGTATATCTTACAGGGTGAACAGCAATCGCGGGATGTCATTTAAAGTTTAGGATGTAATATATATTATAGCAAGACATATTACTATGTTTTCCTTAGTAAATCTTGAGTGATACTGATCGACAACCTCATGCATGTTCAATGCACTTCCTCAGACAACTACCATTTAAAAAATATTTTTTTGATATACTTGCCAATGTTGGATAAGACAGAGCCCTTTTTATCATTAGTTTTAGAGGACATTGATGTTAGTTTATGGCTTAGTAGTTTTAGTTAATGGATAATTATGTCCAGAGCATACCATAGGTAAAATACAAGTTTATAAGTATGTGAGTGCAGCATATTGACACATTCTAGTGTAAAATTATATGCGGGATATACCCAGTGATTGGAAACGTAAGAATAAGTGTATAACAATAGAAAATAACTTGTGAAAATTGCATGTTATGTTATTAAAAGTCCGTTGGATATTTTTCTTTACTCATTAGCTTAGAATTGATTTAACGCTTATATAGCTTAGCCATAATTTGATTGTAAAATGGATTGTAAATGAGATTTCCAACTGCATGTTAATTAGTTATTTTTAAGTTTATGTTGTTATTTCATTACTTGAGAAGTAATGTCGGAGATATTTTGTTCTGAATGTGGTAGAGACATATAAGATAATAAAACTTGTTTTAAAATTATAAATGCCTTTGTTTTTGTTAAAATTGCCTTATCATCTAACAGTTATATAGACTAGTCCTGAAATTTAAATTTCTCAGGACAAACGCAATCAAAGAGTAACATAATCAGGGCGAGCGAAGCGAGCCCTAACATTATCCCACAACCTGAGCACTTTTGTGGTACACTTTAGTGAAAAACTATCACGCCTATTGATTTGTGCTTTAAAATAGCAATTTAAATTTACATGTAGATGTGTTATCAGTAAAAAAACAACATTTTATTACCATTAAAAAAATGAAGATTAACATTTTTGTTTCTAGAATAGAATATTATTGTACCTACTACTAACGCCATCCGTTAGAAGATCAAAGAATTAACTTCACTGCGAACGTAATGTTTGGTTACTAACACTATCTGTTGGAAATCTAAATAATTTACATCTGACATCCAGATGACGTCTGGTATCAGTGTGACCATTTGTGGCAAATTTCTGTCATTTAGGCAGATTTCAAGGGATATTTGATTGATTTTGATTTTATATGAATTTTGAAATATCAATAGAATTTTGTCAATTTTCTGTTTCTATTTAAAGTATTTATTGCATTTATTTGGTTGGACATTTGTTTTGCACAAAAGTTTGAATGAGAAAGTAAATAAACTTTATTGTTATGCCTTATTTTATGCCATAATTCAATAATATGATGGCAAATGTTATGCATTTGTTTGAGTGGTTGGTGGTTTGGCAGATTTTTGCAAGTGTCGGGCAGTTTCGCCATTTAATAAAAAAAACTGCCTTAAAGATTATTATTACCAGGCAGAAAAACTACGCGAGCCCTGACAAAGCTCGGCTTTTAGCTAGTATATAATATACTGAGAGTAGATTATGTAGTATGGTGACGCTGCGGTAGACCAAAGTGATGACGGGACGAACTATACCCATAAAAAGTATCTTTTCTGTGTCCATAACAAGTATCTCTTCTCCAAACTCGATATCGTTTTGTATGAAAAACACTACTAGTTTAACAGTAGTGGTTTACTCACTTCACTAAATTTAGACCAATCAGGTAGCCAGAATAAGTCGAAAACTATAAAAGATCTGTCAAATGCGTTTACGATACGATAAAACTCTAACTATGGGTACTGCGTAGTTATTTAACATAACCTTATCCAAGTTCATGGGGATACCAATGCGTTAAAAATAATCAGCTAGGCCGTTCAGCATAATGTATAACTCTTCCAACGTTTCTGCTACGATGACGATGTCATCCGCAAATCGTAAGTGTGAGAGATACTCGCCGTTTAAATTAATGCCACGTCCTTTCCAGTCCAGCATCTTGTACGAATCAGCCAATGCATTTGTGAACTATTTGGAAGATAAGATATAATCTCACACCACGATGTACGGGGATAGTTTTAGACTGCCGGTTTTGGACTTGGACGGTCATGATAGAAAAGAAACTTGCAGAGAAGACGTTGTAAAGACACTCAGCACTTGCATATATCGTCAATCGACTTGGAATCGCTGTAAATATTCTAGGGCAGAGACCTGGTCGGTTCGATAGTGTTAAAGGCCTTCTCAAAGTCCATAAACGCTAAGTAAGGGGCCGATTATACTAACTGGTCTTTTTTATTATTTGCCGAATATATACTGGTGCCGTATCCTCCCCGAAATCCAAGCGATTCGTAGTCTTTGTGCAAGTTGGTTTGAGGTTGGTAGTTCTTCAGAAGAGGTTTTCTCTCTTTTGAATATCAACATGACAACACTCGGGAGTGTCGAACTCCAGAGGACAATATCAAAGATACGCTGGAGCTCCTTGATTACAGGTTGTCCGGCTGCTTACAGGAGCTCAGGAGGATAAAAGACAGAAGGATTTCAAAAATCTGTCAGAAAAGTTCCTAGTAGATTTATTAGGAACCGCTGAAACAGGCCCTATGTGGCGATAATCTCGATGCAATTTTAATTTCGTGTACGCATTTCCAACATTTACGTATGTTTCGCTAACGCTAACTATGGTAAAAACCATAAGTAAATAATTTTTTAGGACTTTAGATAGTAAGGTAGATATTTGTAGGCTAAAGTTAAAGGTGTCCTAAATTGGTGAGGAAAAGTGAAAACTCCGATAATGTTTAGAGCGTGTATTTTGGTTGCGTTACAGTGACCGACCGTCCGAGCTGACAGCGTATGAGCGTAATGTGAAACAATTACTGTCACAGAATACATTAGCAGTTCGTATTATGATGTAGTAGGGCGCGCAGACCCTACATCTACATCCCCCTTAAAATATTTAAAAAAAATCTAAATATAAGTATTTTTTAATAAAAAATGTTGCTTGAAAAATGCGTAAACATTAAAAAGGGGTAAAAGTAAACAAAACATAATGCTAGGATCGTCTCAAAGAAAATTATATAAAATAAAATTGTTAAAAATATGTAGTGTATAATTAAGTACTTATGTAACTAGGTAATGTACAATAAAAACACACAAAAAACATGTTTTTTAGTAAAGTGATGTGAAAACTAAATGCTAAGTAAATAATTATGAGCTACCAATTGTCTTTGTTTTTCTTTTACGTACGATACCGCGCACTTCACTGTTTTTTTTTTTGTTTTTGTCCGCACTGCACTTCACTACTTTGAATTTTAC
Source organism: Cabera pusaria (assembly GCA_954871355.1). Lineage (NCBI taxonomy): Eukaryota > Metazoa > Arthropoda > Insecta > Lepidoptera > Geometridae > Cabera > Cabera pusaria. The sequence goes on along the minus strand of OX940903.1, from coordinate 16,154,064 downwards.
ACTGCGAATACGTTTCCCATTGGCGGTGGTGTGGGCGTGGCCTTGAGCGCGGCCACCCGCTGCGCGATGATAACGCTAACGCGCTTGTCGACCGCTGCCTTAATCCGCTTCTTGCAGTATCTCCACGCAACTTACAGGATGCCAGTGGAGACCGCAGCGCTGACGACGACGACGGCGGCCAGAGACATGTTGTGAGACGGGTCGGTGCTGTGGGCCTCGACCCTGGCTGTTTGAGGAGCGGCGCCCGCGGCGTTCTGTGCCACGACGGTGGTCCTGCTTGGTGGTTGACCCATGGTGGTCCGGAGTTGTAGCGCAGTGTGGTCTGTTGTAGTTGCTGTTTGGTTATGGTGATGTCCGCTGCTGTGTAACGTTGAGTCTCGACTGTGAGTGTGTGGATTATGAGAAGTGACACTGAGCATTAACGGTGTGAATGAGCTCATATGTCAAAACGCACAGTTCGCTTAACTGTGCGACCGGATCTTGTTATTGTAGGTTGCTGGTTCTTATTTGGAACATTAAGCGTTTCAGATGGCCCGGTTGTTCGTTGTTCTTCTATTATTGTACTCGATGCGGCATCAGGTGACTCTGTAGAACCATTAGTAATAACATAAGCAGGTTTGAGCCTATCGAGTGAGATAACAACATCCCGAGAACCCAAGCGGATGGTGTAGTGTTTCGCGTTTCGGCTAATAACTTTGAAGGGGCCCGAATAAGGTGGCGTGAGGGACTTACGTGCCTCCTGTCTAACGAAAACAAATTCCGCCTCAGGTAGGTCTTTATGAATGAATGTAGCCTTATGGTTGTTCGGGGCTCTCGACTTTGGTTGGAGCGAAGTTAAGGTATCCATGAGTTTCCTGGTATACTCTGCGTCGTTGACGTTGTTTGGTGATGTAATGAAAAAATCTCCCGGTAGGCGAATAGTTTGTCCGAATGTCATTTGAGCTGGGCTGTAACCACTCTCCTTTTTCACGACTGATCTCAAGCCTAGTAGGACCAGTGGTAGCTCCCGTGCCCATTGGTTTGAGTCTTTACAACGAGCCATGATTGCTGCTTTGAGTGTGCGGTGTATTCTCTCGATTTGCCCGTTAGCTTTAGGGTTGTACGCTGTTGTATGTATTTTTTCGATTCCGAGTTTCTTGGTAAATTGTGTGAAAAGTTGTGACTCAAATTGTCTTCCCTGATCGGTGGTGATCTTGGTGGGGCATCCGAATCTTGCGACCCAGTGTTCAACGAATTTTTTAGCTACTGTTTCCGCAGACATTTCTTTAATTGGAATGACTTCCGGCCATTTCGTGACGCGGTCAATCATTGTTAGACAGTATCGGAAGTCTTCTGATTGTGGCAGCGGCCCAATTAAATCTATGTGGCAATGAGAAAAACGTACTGACTTTTCAAATTCACCAAGCGGTGATACCGTGTGTCTTTGAATTTTAGCCTTTTGACAAGGTATGCAGCTTCTTACGTATTTAGCTACGTCGCTGTTCATACTTGGCCAAAAATACCTGTCTGATATTAGGTGTCGTGTTGCAGCTACGCCTGGATGGCTTAGTGTGTGTGTGCTTGTTATCGCTCGTTCTCGAAACTCGAGCGGTAGGTATAGTAAGCGTGCTTTGTTCGTCGATGTTTCGAAGATAAGTTTATTGTTTGAGTATGGCACGCTGAATGATTTAAATTCCAATTTTGGATTTTGTTTAATTGTTGTAACTCTGTGTCTGTCATTTGGCTACTATGTAGTTTCTCATAGTCGAAGGTATGTGATAGTTGAATTTCCTGAATTCTTGATAGGAAATCCGCTGCGTTGTTCGACTCGCCTCGACTGTGAGTAGTTTTTGTAGCTGAATAGTTTCCGACTCCTCGTAGGCGCTAATTAGTTGATTTTTGAGAGTTTCGTATTTGCCGCATTCGGGTGGGTTCTCTAGGATGTCGCTAACCTGACTCAATTCGTCTCTACCTAACTTAGCTATCACCAATTGGTACTTACATAAATCACCAGGCTTCTGTGGTGCCATCACTGCCTCGAATTGGTGGAACAACAATCGAGGCTGCGTTGTCCAAAAATCAGATAGGCGCGTCTGAATGGTGACGGCGCCCGCTGTGAGGTCTGCTGAGCTACGGCTGGTGCTGGGCTGTGGTGGCGGCGGCGCTGCTGGTGCGCCTGCCGCGCTCTGCCCTAGGAGCAGTTTGTACTGGTCGTCAAACTGTGTGTTGGTCATCGCGAGTTTTTTTATAGCGCACTTTTTAGAGTTTATATTTTTTACACAATTTTTTTTACGCGTCGCGTACCAACGACATATAAGATGAACGTCGGGGTCACCAATTTAGGACTTTAGATAGTTAGGTAGATTATTTGTAGGCTAAAGTTAATGGTGTCCTAAATTGGTGAGGAAAAGTGAAAACTCCGATAATGTTTAGAGCGTGTATTTTGGTTGCGTTACAGTGACCGACCGTCCGAGCTGACAGCGTATGAGCGTAATGTGAAACAATTACTGTCACAGAATACATTAGCAGTTCGTATTATGATGTAGTAGGGCGCGCAGACCCTACAATTTTATTGTCTTCGAAAGATAATATAATAAGTAAAACATTTAAAATACTATTTCGAGTTTTTGATATGAAAGAAACTGTATTTCAGTTCTGTTAAGGCTGTGATTTTAATTTATTTAACGCACAATAATTATTTTTTTCCAGTACCGAAAGTATCGAATTTCCCGGTACTGGGTATACTCCAGTACCGGGAATACAAATCTGGTTTTAGTACCGGTACTGCAAACCCTAATTATGGCGTCAGCCTGGCCACAGATTATATAATAGTTAATAATATACGTTGCGCGCGCGTGAGCAGTGGCAACCGACTGGCAGATAGTACCGCCGGCACAATATTACCGTGCCGGCAGCGTTGGCCAGCGAGGCCTGGGCCTGGCGATCGAGAGTTCGTAAGCTCGATTCCCACCCATTGCATTATAGGTATTGATTGAAATCACTGCAGACAAGCATATTTAGCATAGTTGATTAACTAGACTATTGTTAGTACTTAAGCTTTTAAAAAATAGGCTAAGTGCACTTAAATAGACTGCTTTAATGTATTTATTAACACTTATCTACAGATAAAATAGCGTATGTCCTAGCCGAAAAATTATTACGTTCGATTTAAAAGGGTGATTAAAATCAGTCGAGTAAAACAAAATTTGTATAAAATAAATTTAATTGTCCATCCTACTAAACATCACAAAAATTAATATTAATCAATTTAATAAGCTCAATAATATCAGAGCCAGATCCAGATATAAAATAATTTTATATCAAAATGTTCCTATGGGTATTGAATCATATATTGCCTCGTTAGATTTAAATGCCTCCCAGTCAAATAAACAAGTATACAGTAGCTGTAAATTAAAGACAAACGTATCCAATGTAATTTGGAACATCATAACATAACATACTTATAATCTTAATACACGCAAATCCACATCATGCGGAACATTACTGCAGGGGGCAGGGCCCAACCACGTGAGGATCAAAAGAGGGGACGGGAAGGAGAGGGGAGTTGATTCGAATATATAGATTATACATGTATTTAAAGATAGTATTCTGATTTTTTTGCAACAAAATGTGCACCAAAAAGTAAGTGTTTTTGGGGAGAGGGTAGTCTTAAACCACACCACGTATCATAAAATATCACGTGATTAATTTTATCTGAAAATTAACCTCCTAGTATCCTCCTCAATGCACTGTCATTGGCTTACAGACTACAGCCACCGTCAAAAACGGCGAGTGTGATGCGAGTGGTTTGCTATATATCGCCGTTCGCTAAATTACAGAATTGAGGCTCAGTCTCGTCACAGTCATCGCTCTTGGCATTTATCATTCACATAACATAAATCACCAATATCCATTTAATTAAATTGAGTACTCCAAAAACAAATGTTATACATAGCACATAGCTAATATGTTATTTTGAAAATATGATGTACATATAAAGTAAAACTATATGCCATACGAATACTTTGCATTGATAGTCATTATTTTTTTGGTAAAAACCTATAGTTTTAAAACATTTAGAATTAGCTTTAAATTGTGTTTCGATAATTATATTTGATTGATGAAGAATTATGGAAGTTATGGTGTTCCTCTTTAAAAAACCCTTTGTGAAAATAATAGTTAGGGATCATGGAACATTATCTAAACAACATAAATTGAGCAAATTAACAATTAATTACATCAGATCTAACTACCTTCCCTGGCATTATTATGGCAAACATAATTTCATAATACCAACTGTTCTCATTTACACATACATTTACATAAATATCTCATTACTTTTGTTTGCTTAGTGTGGGAAATAAGACTCAGGCTTAGGCTGATTTTAGTGTCACGCTGATCATCGGCGCTGACAGTTCAGCGCGTAGCTGGTAAGGTAGGCGCCGACCGTCAGGGCGAGTCGGTTTAGAATCGTATCGTGCTGATCGCCGCGAACTTCGTCGATCACACGCCCAGTGTTTATATCGCGATTTGACATGATGAATCAGAATCAGAATAATTTATTTAAAAACTAATACATTTCATGCTAAGTCTTCTTGCATCAGAGTCAAATTAGTTCACACTCTCAACGGGCATTTAATATTTATAAACACACCCACAGATTACTATGTACATATACAGATGGCACCCACAGATTACTATATGGGTATACCAAAGAGAATAAAATACTTGGGTATACTAATGGCACCTCGCCGGCGCTTAGCATCAGCTCGACACTATAACGCTCACTGAAGACTGAAGCCGGCGCCGACCGCTCAGAGACGCTAAAGCGCCGCCCACCGCTCAGCGGAAGCTCAGTGGCCGGCGTTATTCTAAATCGCTTCTATAGCACCCACACACACATATTCCACTCTACTTAGTCTGTGCACCTATCAGCGCCGACGGTAGGCGTCTCTACGCGCGACACTAAAACCAGCCTTATATTACAACCTGGGGGTCTACCATAAGGCCAAATGCATTCTTATTTCAATCTAGAAATACAGAAGAGAGAGGAAAATGCAACTATACTGTAATAGCCTCTCTCTCTGATAAGATAATAATATAAAAATATCAGAAATATTCAAACAATATAAAAACAACTTGCATACTTATAGCGCAATAAATGCTTTTTAAAAAAGATGGAAATAAAAGTAATCTTTTAAAAATAAAACCATTTCCTAATAGGTATACAAACACATACCTACATCAATACCAATATCATAAATGTGAGAGTTCAGTTTGTATATTTGTTATCTCATCAATGTCACTACTTATTATTCTGTGTAGCCAAAAAAACTTGACCAATTTGGCTGAAATTTTTAAATCGCCAAAAGGATCAGGTAACGATATTTTTTAAAACATGTGTGAAGCCACGGGCCTCAGCTGATAATATAATAAAAGCAAATCCATATACTGTTTATTGAGTAGTTCAATAGAAATACCATGAGTAATTTATTGTAAATCAATATGTATCCAATTGGTTTACATTTACAAAGTAGTGAAAAGCTATTTATTTTATTTATTTGTAGAGTAGTCATGACAATTTTTATGGCTGTCAAGGTGTTCTAATGTGACAAATAATAAGCAGCATCTAATTCAAGTCAAAAAATCTGCTGTGACTAGTTTAACAAGTAGACGTGTGTAACTCAGGTCAGAACCAGTTCAAGTATTCAGATCACAGACTTGAGATACTGAGCCGAGTTTCAAATACTAACGAAATTGTTTACGAATCGCAAAAGTAGATGCAATTTGAACAGTTTAGGTATCAATGGTCACTGTGGCAAGTAACAAGATCCTACTGCTTATTCTCAGAAAAAAAAGTGCATGTCTGTTGCTAATAGATTGTTTCGTTTTGTGAGCTGCTGTTTACATAACTCAAATGTCACTCGCGTTGTGGCTTACGCTTATTCACGAGGACAGTACCTACAACTACAAATTGAGCTGACCTGTGAGCCATCTTGCAGGTCCGGATAAATTGCATGAACTGTGATCTGATCTGCAGTTCATGCATATATGTTGAGTTACCTATGTCTATAAACAAGTGGACTAACTATTAGGGCCTTACATACAACAACACTAAATGTAGCTGTGTTGCTTTTTAAAAATATTGCGTTATTTTTATTTTTTCAGTTATTATTAACTTCATCCAAAATAGTAGCAAATATTAAGCAAACACTTGTTACTATTTTACATGTCATGTGTTTGACAAAGCTCTTACTAAAGTAATAAAAATGTGTAGGTGTACATATGCCTACAGGAGTCGGCAACCTTTTGAGTCGGAAGAGTAAACAAATCTTCAAAGTTTTTAAAGAGCCACAAAAATGTTTCTTGCCAACAATAAATAATAGTACTTGGATGAAAAATATTTATTTATTCAGAGGATAGAAATGGTGCCTAATCCTCATTGATCAATTAAAAAGGATTTTTAAATGTTTTTTTTTTTATAAAATTAATATTTACGTTTGGAACTAAAGAGCCGCATGTGGCTCGCGAGCCGCAGGTTGCTGACCCCTGGCTTACAGCATTATCTTTTTCAACAATGCAATCAGAGCTTGACATATTTATCAAAATAATTGTGATGATTCTTGCGTAAAACATACATAACGCTGCCACAACGTGAATGAGCCAAATGATAACAATAAAAATAATTTTAATCTAAATATTGTAATAAGAATTATAAGTAGAATATACTTTGAACTTTCCACTGGATTTTCTCCTCAAATAGCCAAAATCGAGTCGAGCAAATATTTTGAGTCTAAAAATACTTGGTAATTATAATTATCACACCGCAAAAGGTCGATATGGTGACCTTAGTTGTACCTACTTAAGCTGTGTATCAAACTCTCCTCCGTCATTGATAGCGTTCACATCCTCTATTTCTTCTTTAGCATCATTATCCATCACAGGCTCATCTACAGGATCATTAGCTTTTAATGCAGAGTTTAGGTTTGGAGGCTGAGCAGCCGGCGTTACTTTCAAAGGTGAGGATGGGACAGGAATACTCTTAGTTGTCAACGCCGATTTTAATTTCTCGACTTCCTTTTCTAGCTCCTCGATTTTATGCTTCTTTTCGGACAGCTGCGATGTTAACGTATCTTTCTCGAATCGCATCGTTTCTAACATGGCACTCTTACTCACCTGTAGATTCTTCAGTGACTGTAACTCAGTTTTGCATATATCTGCGTCGACGCGCGTGTGGTTCACCTGAATCTCAGATTTCATAAGTCGGCTCACGTAATTAGTCAAGTTAGCCTGTAATTCTGTTTTGCGTTGCTCCAGTTCGTTAGCCTTGCTCACGTAGTTGTCACGCTGTTCCAGCAAAGTCAAGGACTCCTCCATACAAGTGGTGGATTGCCGCGTACACTCGTGCATCTGCGTTACTATAGATTGTAATTTAGCACGTAATTCTGCCTCCAAACTCCAACTGTTGAAGATTGAAAGCATCAACAACATGGTTACGGCGAACACAGCGTACATAGGCCATCGTCGCATGTTTTCTATGCCCATATTCAGGAGCAATTTTCGATTTAAGACAATTTATGCGATGGGGATGCGGGTTAGATAATTAATAATAAAAAATATATTCAAAGTTTTGATAATGGTACACATCGAAATAGTAGACTGACAAGTCAGTCAAGTCCACAGATTACTTTATGTGTCAGAGAGTCAAGTCAACCAAAAGATAACATGCATGAAAGACAACCATGAAACCATCATCAGTCAGTCTGTCAGACAACAAACTTCAAACCACAGACTACTATGATACTACGTATCTTCAAACTTCATGACATTTATTAAAATATCTTTGATCGAAGACATGCAAAATTGTTGACATTGATAGGATGTTTTTTTTTTCTTTCTTTATGGCTCCACGCGATTAGTGTCTTTTGCCAGTGTCAAGTATTAAAATTCTTCACATTTTTGAAAATTAAGTCATAAAGACGAGTAAAAGTCACATTTCAGATCAAGTTAAAGTCAAAGTCAAGTCCAAGTTTTACCCTCGGTATAGATGTGGACATTACTGAAGATTTTCAGTGGAATTTTAGTGAGAACGCAAATATCATGTTTTTCAACATTGTGTTTCCCTACACTCGCACACATTCAGATTCAGATTCATTTATTTTCTTCAAATAGGTACATTGTATACTTATGAACGTCAAGTAGACACATGTAAATTGTTAAACACAATCCAAAATATCATCGTACCGACGGGACTTGAACCCGCAACCTCCGGAATGACATGTTCCGGTGCTTTGCCAATTAAGCCACGGTGCGAAGTATCGTTACGACGAAATTAGTGGATTGCATTTTGTTAACCCAATTATGCATTGGTGGCGCCATCTATGACTACTTATTACGTAAGTTAATCATTCGGAAGAAATCATTACAGTTTTCAAATCCGACGAGAGATGTTGCACTGCGTAAATCAAATATTATGTTTCTTTGAAGTGTTTCACACTTTATATTTTTTGTAAATTGTTAAACACAATCCAAAATTTCATCGTACCGACGGGACTTGAACCCACAACCTCCGGAATGACATGTTCCGGTGCTTTGCCAATTAAGCCACGGTGCGATGTATCGTTACGACGAAATTAGTGGATTGCATTTTGTTAACCCAATTATGCATTGGTGGCGCCATCTATGACTACTTATTACGTAAGTTAATCATTCGGAAGAAATCATTACAGTTTTCAAATCCGACGAGAGATGTTGCACTGCGTAAATCAAATATTATGTTTCTTTGAAGTGTTTCACACTTTATATTTTTTGTAAATTGTTAAACACACTTACATTCCGGTTCATTCCGGAGGTTGCGGGTTCAAGTCGGAACCCTTATAGATTCGCCATGTCTGTCTGTCTGTCCGTCCGTATGTCACAGCCATTTTATTCCGAAACTATTAGGACTACAGAATTGAAACTTAGTAGGTGGATGTATTGTGCGAACCGCTTTCCAGTTTTTATACAAAAATAAAAAATATAAAAGTTTAAGGGGGGCATCCCATACATGGAACTGCAACAAAAAAAATAAAAATTTGATCAAACCTACACGTATGGGGTGTCTATGGATAGGTCTTTAAAAATGACATTGAAGTTCCTAGAATCATTTTTTTCCCAAAGTCAATGTGCTAAAATGTTTCCCCCCCCCCCCCCTAACTTTTAAAGTAAGGGAGTGAAAAGTCTAGAAATAATATATTCTGTAAATCTCAATAAAACTTTCAACGAAAATTGGTTTGAACGAGATACAGTCAGCAGTTTTTGAGATATACCGAACGCAAAGATAACTTTGTTTTTCATACCAACACTATTAAAAACAAAGTTATTTTTGAAGTTGCGAGAAATCATAGTTATAGAATACTCTACTGTGTTACGGAACCCTACAAGTGCGAGTCCGACTTGCACTTGGCCAGTTTTTATTGTCAATAAATACCTGGACAGAGTAGTACGCTTTACTTAACGGCATTCGTTTTACTGTTACATTAAAAAGTCTTTCGTTTAGCTGGGTCAACCATTCCGGTAGGATGTTTTAAAAACGGATGCAGTTGACCAAGTAAGACTTGCTAACTTTCGACAGCCTGGTGAAATGGTTGAACGAGTTTGTCTTTATTTCTCGTGCCATAAGAGTGATTCTAAGTGTGAGTGAGTGATGCTGCTTGAATTTAACGATTTTTTTCTGGTGTACATTGTGTTGGCTAGTATGTATTGACAAGGCATGGTTAAGACATTGATTTCACTCAAGTGTTTCTTCAGAGATTCTCTGGGGGCTAAACCATATATGAAACGAATTGCCCTTTTTTGTAAAATAAAGATTGATTTGGCGTCAGCTGCCGTACCCCATAAGAGAATTCCATTATGTCATCAGTGAGTGAAAGTAGCTAAAGTACACTATTCTAGCTGTCTGCGAGTTTGATAGCTCCTTGATTTTTTTAATTGCATAGGCAGCTGAGCTCAGTTTTCGTGAAAGCTCTTGCATTGTAACTTACTATCTATCGTTAATCCTAAAAGTTTTGTTTTAAATGTCAAGTCTAATATGTCATTATTTATTTCTATCGGTGGTAACGTTACATCATTTGTCAAGGAAAATTTAACACTTTTAGTTTTCTTGGCATTAAGTGCAAGATTATTGACATTAAACCAGCTGTGTAGATCGCTTAGTGCAGTTTTTATCTTTGCAGTTGTTGTTATGTTCCTTTTAATATTAAACAAAAGTGACGTATCGTCCGCAAATAAAACTGGCTTTGCGAATTTCTCTACAAAAAAGGGCAGATCGTTTATACCAAGAAAAGAAATGGTACCAGAATTGATCCTTGGGGAACGCCAATATTTACAACCAATTTATTGGACATTGCATCATCTACACATACATTAACTACTCTATCAGTGAGATACGATTGGATGAGCTCAAGTGCTCCATTTCTAACCCCATAGTGTGACAACTTTTCTAGGAGTATACCGTGGTGGTGTCATACGCCTTTGATAGATCGCAAAAGATACCGACTACATCTCAAGAGGTTTCCCATGCTTCGTATATCTTGGTCACAAAAGTTGTGACAGCATCAGAAGTGGAACAACCCTTTGTGAACCCATACTGGTTTGAATAAAATATTTTATGGTTGTCGAAGAAGGCACTTAATTGCGTAAGCAGGATCTTTTTAAAGATCTTGCTAAAAGCTGGTAGGATAGAGATGGGTCTGAAGTTGTTGGGTTCACGGTGATTCCCACTTTTATAAATCGGTAATATTTTGCCACATTTCATTAGATCCGGAAATATATTTGTATCTACACAATTATTAAATATTTGCGCTAAATATGGAGCCGATATATTATAACCTACGGAGCGCCTGGAGTAGACCTACCGCACGCTACATCCCTAAAGGAACCAGGAACCTACAACGTAAAGTTAATGTAAACAACGAATCATAAAATTTAGAAGTATATTTATAAAAAGGAGAGTGGGGACTTGTGGAATGTGGGGTTGATGGGGCTCACTATCTGGATATTTTTGATGCTGTAGCTCCACGGGACAGTTTCAGCATTTAGCTAATTCGTAGGAATTTGAGTTTACATCACCTAAACACGGGAGATCTGTGATGCGATTCAGCACCTTTTTAGCTATCCTGGGGTTGCAATTCCACGGGACAGTTTCAGATGAAAGTCTCCTCGGATTTATTCAATTCAATTCTCCAGAATACATTATTATTTTGAAAGTCTCTTCGGATTTCCCAAATTAAATTCTCAGGAAAATATTACTTTTCCAATTTTCAACAAGTTACTTTCTCTCGAGCTGAAACTCGAATCCCGTCAAAAATGATTTGTTTATCCTTCAATCTTTCTTTTAAATTTTAAAAACGTTCCACCCATACTCGAAAAATAAAACGACTACATTCCAATATAAAAAGAGGATGGATTATGAAAACATGTATGAAGTCGATTCAAGAAAAATAGAAATATCACAATATTTATTAGTTTAGAAATGAACTTGTGAATCCCCAAAAGTCCTCAGAAGTCTTGGACAACAAAGATTAAAAAAAATTATGACAGAGAATGTCGAGACATGGTGAAAACTAAATTCACTATCGACGATTGGGTAGTTTTCTTGTAGAAATTCAGTTGCTTTCCTCCGGCATGGTTCTAGCATTTTTATTGTGTCATAAGGTATTTTGCTAAAGTAGTCGGCAAAGATATTTGATACCTTTTCCTTGTCGGTTATGACTTTGTTGTCGTAAAGAATTCACACTTTTGGCGTTTTGATAGGCCAGTTTCTGAATTTATGATAGACCATACAGTTTTGATTTTTTTTTAGACTTTGAGACTTTATTGTTGATGAATAATGCTTTGGCCTTTTTACATACTTTTTTTAAAAACATTTGACTATATTTTTTAACAAAGTTGACAAATGTTTCATCTCTGTAACATTTTTTTTCATTATATAGTTCGTACATTCGTTTTCGGCTTTTATAAATCCCTTTAGTAGCCCAATCATTAAAGGACATTTCTTTTAAGTTACTTTTGATCGGGAAGATTGCATCAAAGTTAGCTCTTACTATATTGAAAAGGTTGTTGTAGCTAATATTCGGATTATCATTGTTAGTATTGTCATTATTTACGTTACATAGCTGCTCGTTGGTTGTAGCTTTGAATAACTCTATTTTCTTATTAGTGACTTTAGATGACTCTAGATTTCAACATTTTAGTCTTATTTTTAATATCAGTATCGACAAGTATAGTTATAATCTGGCCTGTGTGGTCTAAGCTTAATTTTTGAAAGATTAACTTATCGACAATTTGACAGTCACAAAAAATATTGTCAATACATGTCGCTGAGGTTGCGGTGATTCTCGTAGGCTCAAGAAATTGAGATAGGAGACTGAAACTTTCAAATAAGTTGGCTTGGCTCGTTTTCAACGGAGATAATTCAATCATATTCACATTGAAATCGCCTGCTACAATGATATGCTTATTTTTTTGACTAATTTTTTGTAGAATTTCTTCTAATACTGATTCAAAAACTTGAAAAGTACCTGATGGTGGTCTGTATATACAGCTCGGAACAATGACTAGCATGGAAGCCGGGCTAAAATAAGAAATGAAATACGTATGTTTACTTTTTTTTACTTACGATGTTAATAGTGCGTAGGAAAGAGACGTATAATGCCGTTTTGTTTCGTTATCATGCAGGTTGTCACAAGTTAATTTTTGGCTAGTGATGGGCTTACCGGCATATCATCGACATTATCGTGTCGATGTCAGTCATCAAAGCAAATATGTATTTAATTTTATTAAAAAATCCAAATACAAGACTGTTAATTATATGAGTTGTGTATATCGTAGGTATTATTGATAAAACGTTTTTTTGCAAAAAACAGTAGGATTTTGGGAACACACGAAAAATAAGACAATGGCTATGATATCAATTAATCAATCTTAATGAAAAAAGTTAGTTCCGATTAGGTTTTTAAATTATAAAAAACCTAGTTATTTAGCGAAAATTTAGTTCATGAAATTTTCCTTTAAAATCTTCTCTTTTTCACTCAGTATAATTCGCACTACCCATGGAAAAATGGCTTAAGATTAAAACACCAACTTTTCAGGAGCGTCAAAAAACTGATTTGTGAAGAACTGAGAAGTCCTAGACAATTAGTGTCTTCAGCAACATGGTAGCAAACACTTTCATACAGATACCTATATACTTCATTTTTTTAAATAAACTCTGGATTTTGCAAAAATCTAAAATTAGGTGGTTACTCTATTAATATATGGAATAATAATATGAAATTGAGAAACATCTAAAGTTACCGCTTTGTTGCTATGGAAATTAGGCGAACTTCGTAGTTTTATTTCGAGTTACGCCTTTATTCCAGCCCGCTTAAAGAACATTTGTACGTAAACATTTATATTATTTTCTTCCATGAGAGAATATTAAGAAAAATTATAGTAACATGTGAAGTGCTGTTATTAAGTGGGATAAAAATAACAAAAAAAAGTTGTATCACTTATTACTTACTTATTCTGTGGCTAAAACTTTACTTTGAAAGACGTATGTGGTAAATACGTAAAAAAAACCTGTGTATATTAAATAACATAACTGAAGATACCCTATATGCTTCCACTTGTGTGGATATAAAAAAAGTCTGTTTGCAGTTTGTGTTAATTAAATAGTTAGCCAGGGTGGCTATCTCTATTCCAATTTCATTCAAATTCGTTATTTCTTTAAATTTAAATTCTTTAAATTTCTTTAAATTCCCTTCTAGAGTTAGTCATGTTCATATAGACCTCACCAGTCGACGGTCTACCTGCTAAAACCCAAAACTTAAAATACATTCTAGCAATGGCATGTTTATCTTTAACATGGTAGTTCCAACCAACTATTTGTCTCTTCTTTCGTGCACCAGAGCGAAGTTTTTCACTTTTCTTGCTGTATCTTGTAATATAATCACAATTTTATTATATATTTTATCTATATATTGTAAATGATCCTTGAGTTGTAGCTTTGAGCATTTACCAAGGTAAATGATGCTCGAAGGTGAAAGCACATGAGTAAAGAAAAGGAAGTACTCATGTGGTAAAGACGTGGACGGTGGACTTAACTGAAGATTTCCAGTGGGTTTTAGTAAGATCGCAAATAGCATGTTTTGCAACATTGTAATCTTTCCGTACACTCGCACACATTCACCGGCACTTAATGGTTAATAATCCATATTTATTACACATTAACTCGCGGAACAACACACAAACTTTTTTACGTTATCGCCTAAACTCCAAAACTAAATTTATTATAATATTTGTAGAGGTTCCTGCTATTGGTAGAAATTTAAATTCTTGATGGCAATACCATGGTCACGTGATCGAAGTCTATAAACCATAGACAGCAATCCTTCATCGACTTCTTTGGTGTATAGCCACGAGGTTATTACAAAATAATTCAATTTTTAGTGAATTAATAGGAAGCTAATCCAATTTATTGGAACAGAATGCCACCCAGTAATCCATTGCCACCAAAAGAGAATGCACTTTTTAAAAGAATATTGGTAAGTACGTTTGTAAACACGATTTGATTTCGGGTCACTTGTCATTCTCGGCGAATTTATCATGAAATTATGAAATAATGCTGCTTGTGCCGACAATATAATATCCTCAGCGAAAAGTTCAAAGCTTTTTTCTAATAGTGAGTTACATTTTGTGTGCATATTATTATATTTACCATTAAAACCACCTTCCTAGAAGTTGGATGCATTTTTGCTCTAGGTCCGCTGAATCTAATAATAAATAGAGGTTAAATACAAAATGCTAAGTACTTCTTTATTTTCCAGCGTTGCTATGAACATAAACAATACAAAAATGGGCTCAAATTTGCGAAGCAGATTCTGTCCAATCCCAAATTTGCAGAGCATGGAGGTAAGTTCAAACCGTGTATATATTCACGAATTAAATATGTAAAGTGAATTGGACAAGCCTACACTCAATGAATTCACTCATAAACATCTACTTACTCATACATACTGTTACTTATTGCACACACATATATAAACATCTGTGTAATTATTCATTGCATTCATTGAGCTTGATTTATTTCAAAGTATTGCTAGTTATAAATATTTTATTCATTGACACTATTCAGTGTTTTTTTTGCATTGATTTTGTTACCGAATACTAAACATGACAACAATTTGATTGATCATTTTAATTTAAACAGCATCTTTGTGCTATTCTTATTTTACTGTGTACTGGTGTAATTGTGCTTACCAGTACTTGATGTTAAAATTTTTTCATATTTTGATGTAAATGAGATGGCTGATCATATTATTGCCTTGATACAAACAGAAAATCCAAAACAAATTAGGTATTAAGACCCATACTAATTCTAATTGGTGATGGGGGCGATAAGACCTGCTATGATGTCCCGCTTGGGGTGTATTGTGCATTGCCCCCTGCCAGCGATCACCCAAGCCAACCCAGCTCCTTAATAAAGCATAGCACGGCTTTGGGTCGCTGGCATAACGCTTAACATTATATTAATACAAAAAGCTAGTATGGAAAACATAATGTACAAATTTCTAAACAAAATTGACTGATAATTTTTCAGAAACTCTGGCTATGAAAGGACTGACACTTAACTGCCTGGGACGCAAAGATGAAGCATATGAGTATGTACGTCGTGGTCTCCGTAATGACCTCAAATCTCCTGTATGCTGGCATGTTTATGGCTTGCTCCAACGTTCAGATAAGAAGTATGACGAAGCAATCAAATGTTACCGTAATGCCCTTAAATGGGAGAAGGAGAATATTCAGATACTTCGTGATTTGTCGTTGCTTCAAATTCAAATGAGAGATTTGGAGGGTTATAAAGTGAGTAGTAAATAGGTAACATTTTAACTACCTAGTCCTTTATATTATTGTAGTGTTAAGACAACTATGTGCACTAGGGATCCCTGTGACTTAACATACATATTACAGACACAATTACATCCAGACTTGAAATAATTATCTGCGGATCACACTACTAGAATTGTCCAGTTTGGTAACCAAACCCCTACCTTTGGTTTCATGGCCAGTGTCACTAACCACCAGACCTACTACTGATCAGTGTAATATGCTTATGGTAGACTTTTACTGGTCCACCTAGGATATTACCACTTCTTTGTCAGTTCAAATCCCCACGATACATCAATGGATATTTCTATCGAAAATGTATGTGCATATTTCACAATATCATCACACATAATGTGCACAAGATAAACGGAGCGGACATTTATTAAAATTGTATAAGTGTACAATACATATTTCATCAAATTGCACATACTTAGTGTGGTACCTTTCATACAAGTTTTCATACCAAACTCGATATCCTATAGAACAAATTTTGTATGAAAAGCAGGTCAGTGCCTCTAGTGGTTTTCACACTTAACTAAATTTAGACCAATCACAGAGCCAGAATAAGTTGAAAACTATGTGAGATATATCAAAAGCATTTACAATGAAAACTTGTTCTAAGGGTATGGATTTAACCAAACTCGGATAAGGTTACTCTAGAGTAAATCCAAAGGTTTACTCTAGAGTATCTCTTATTCCAGTCTGGTCTAATCCGCACAGTCATTTAGTGAAACAGATAATCTGATTTTAGTACATTGTGTGGTACATATTGGTAATTTAGTCATTGTTAATATGATACATCACCAGATTAAGTCAATTTACCAATATACTACATATTTATTTGTACATAGCTTATTAGATATCTAGTTCATTATCAACTCTGTGTGGCCAACTTTTCTGTTTATTTTTACTTGTAAAATATCTGGCCCGTTTGGTCTAGTGTTAGTGTTACTATGTCGATTACTTTATCTTACCACATTATTTATAAATACCTTTTTCAGGACACCCGTTACCAACTATTCATGTTGAGGCCAACACAAAGAGCATCATGGATTGGTTTCGCAATGAGTTACCACCTTCTTGGTGACTTCGAAATGGCCAACAGTATCCTTGATGCGTTTCGTACCAACCAAATGAAGGGGCCATATGACTATGAGCATTCAGAACTCTTACTCTATCAGAACATGGTGTTGGCAGAGTCTGGACAGTATGAGAGGGCTCTACATCATCTTCTTAAGTTCCAAAGTCAGATACTCGATAAACTATCGATCAAAGAAACTTCTGGTGAATATTATTTGAAATTGAAAAGGTAAGTTGTAGCCTGAATATTATTCTGAAACTCTAAAGCATTACCTACTAAGAGAGTAGTGGAGGTAATTATTTACTTTACATCCTTGAGCATTACAACCCTAACATGCTGTCTCCATGAGTGAGCCTTTGTTTCGATCAACCCTGTGATCATATTGCCATATGGAGAATTGGGGATTGACTCGTAAATTTTTTATTTGATTTGATGGTAAGGCAAGAATATCACAGTTGTCCTAGAGCTTTAAAATCTGGAGGGTGTGGTTTAGTGAAGCATTCATCCACCATCAAAGGATTTTTAGAAATTCCACCCCTAAGAGGGTGAAATGAATTGCAAAATGAACGTGAGTTTTCATAATAGGGGACAGTAAATTATTGACTGTTTTCACCAGGATGTTGAGTTTTCTATTTTATTTAGATCTGTAAGGTTTGCCCTTTTATCGCAAATGATTTCAAAATAGCAAAGCAATCGAATGCCGAATATTCTGCCTACATGCAAACTTTCCTCAGTCATGCAAAAAGCCAAACGTCTTTTGTAAGATTTTTCACACAGACAGTTTATAACTTTAGGTAACCTGATATTTTAAGGATTATAAGCATTAAATAATCTTCATTATATTTACATGCCATATATGAATATGTACATAGTGTTGACATGTATAAGTGGTTTTTTATAATGCCTATATACAGAACTAGTTATACCCCAGTGTTTTATCCGTGTAGACATTGTTCTCGTGGGAATATTGGGATAAAAAGTACCCTATGAGTTGTGCCAAAGTCTAGGCTATCTACATACCAAATTTCAGCTCAATCAGTTGAGTAGTTTTGGCGTGAAGAAGTAATAACATACTTTACACACTCACAAACTTTTTGCTTTTTAGTACATATTAGTAGGAAGTCGGATAAATGCTTTGACTTAGACTATAAAGGGGATCTTTCTAGAATAATGCAGGTAAAGCTGCACAGCGTAGCTTACATTCTTAACATTTATTATTTATTTTCAAAATATTTTCAGGTTCAGAGAAGCAGAGAGGGTGTATGAGGACTTGTTGAAGCGGAACCCCGAAAATGTGATGTATTATGAAAAATTATTAGAAGCTAAGCAGGTTACTGATCCTGACGAAAAAGTTGCCTTCTATGATGTTTATAAGTAAGTAGTACAAACAGATAAAATAACAATGCATTAATTTTGGAGGTCATTGTCTTATAGTTTCCACCCACAGGAGGGAGGGTCATTGTTACCCACCTGCATCAGTAGGCTTAGCCCTTAATCTTCTTCCGAAATGTGATCCTTGGGTGGTTTTTTCTATCTCTCTCTTTCTCTCCTTCCCCCTCTCCCCTAAAATTACTATGGTACCACACTTGGGATATCTCCTTTTGAACAAAAAAATAATAATCTAAATCGGTTCATAAACGACGAAGTTATCCGCGAACAAACATAAAAAAAAAAATATATATATATATACGGTCGAATTGAGAAACCTCCTCCTTTTTTTGAAGTCGGTTAATAAATCTAAAAAGTTTTCCAGTTTTCGAAGTGAAACTGCTTTAGGCGCACTGGGGTAAAATTTGACGGTAGTAACGTAGCGTCACAATCCAAATCAACGGAAGTGACGTAAGCGTCATGTTATGCTTTATATTTATAAACGCCCTCCATCGTAGAACGGCGTAACTGCGAAGACGTATTCGCTATCATTCGGGCATTAGTCCCGCTAAGTTCAACAGATGGAGTTGAACATGAGAAATAAATTTAATGAACTTGAAGAAAATTTCACTTCTAACGTGTAGTATTCTATGCACCCCTTTTTAGGGTTCCGTACCTTAAAAGAAAAATAGGAACCCTTATAGGATAATTTTGTTACCCGTCTGTCTGGAACGCATAGAGGTATCAAGTTAAAACTTATACTAAATATTTGGGTTTACGGTACCTTTCGGCTGTAAAAAAATCAAACTTGTAAGTAAACGCAATCAAAAGATATTTATATTTTTGTATATTACTCGACCTAGAATCATGAAATTTGGCAAAAAGCAAGGTCTTAAAACACTCATATAGGAATAAATCTGAAAATCGTAAATATGTAGTTTAATAACAAAAAAGGTACATTTACTATAACAAACTTATTATTTGTAGTTGGTGCAATACATTTTCTATGGATCGAACTACAAAGTTAAGTTTGTCCTTAAACCTAGTCTGAGAAGTTGGTACGGAAGCCTCGGCGAGTCCAACTCGACTTAGCCGGTTTTATTGTTTTATTTGGGCATGACATACTATTTTTGTATGGCACCCACCAACTGCAATAAAATCCCGCAATAAATTAAGGGTAACACCAACGATATTATATTCAAAAATATGCTTAATACTTTTTTAAATAAAAAAAGACATATTACAGCATTGACGACTTTTTAAATGAAAAGCTGTGAAATTGTACTTATCAAACTAAAATACCATTTTATTACTTGTTACTACGTGCTTGTAGATTTTACGAAGCAGATATAGCGGTTTGTCTTATATTGTAACACCACTGAATGTAATACCTAGACCACAAACCAATAAATCATTTCATTTCATTTCATAAAAATGCAAGTGACTATTTCACCCGAAGCTAAGTGCTGTCTTGATTTTTGCATTAAAATAACAATAATAATTTGAGAAGGATAAAACTATACAATCTACTAGTATGAGAGAGCGAGACGGACAACATTTTTTATCCTTCTCGCGTATACGATTTTAATGTTTGCCTCCAGCTCGCCTCCAGCTCTAGCGGCGATCATTCATAAATTTACCCGGTGTCGTGTATAACCCGACCAAATTACGTTGTTCATTTTATCTTATAGCTGGCATATGTATCACGTGTTCATCATTTTAGTCGGGTTATATCATTATCGTATACCCTAATGTCTTCTCCATTTAATTTTTCCTCCACGTCTGTAACAAACATTACATTAAAAACCTTGTATTTCAGAAAAGAGTATCCGAAAGCGATAGCCCCACGTCGCATGCAGTTGACCGCGGCGCAGGCGCAGCCGGTGTTCCAGCGGCTGCTGGATGACTATCTGAGGCATGGACTGCACAAGGGCATCCCGCCGCTCTTTGTTGACTTGAGGTAACTATTGTTGACTTGAGATAACTATTGTTGACTTGAGGTATTTATTGTTGCCTTGAGGTAACTATTGTTGACTTGATGTAACTATTGTTGACTTGAAGTAACTATTTTTGACTTGAGGTAACTATTGTGGACTTGAGGTAACTATTGTTGACATGAGATAACTATTGTTGACTTGAGGTATTTATTTATTGTAGCCTTTAGGTAACTGTTGTTGACTTGAGGTCAAATACATTTCACTATAAAGACTGTGCATGCGTCGATCTCTTTCGGGCTGGTCACTAACGGCCTGAAAGACCAGATCGACACTTGCACAGAATTTATCTCTTTCTTTTGTAGGGACCACACATATATGTATATATATATATGTTAT
This sequence comes from Cabera pusaria, assembly GCA_954871355.1. Lineage (NCBI taxonomy): Eukaryota > Metazoa > Arthropoda > Insecta > Lepidoptera > Geometridae > Cabera > Cabera pusaria. Next base: position 16,133,394 of record OX940903.1, on the reverse strand, counting down.
ATATATATATCCTAACTAATATCATAAATGCGAAAGTAACTCTGTCTGTCTGTCTGTGTCACTTTCACGCCAATACCACTGTACCGATTTAAATGAAATTTGGTACACAGTCTAGAGCCTGAGAACGGACATGGCTACTTTTTAATGCGAAAAGAGGGTTGAAAGGGGGGATGAAAAGTTGTATTGAAGTATCGTCATTTTAGAAGCTAGAAGCTTCAAACTTATTTTGTAGGCTGTTAATTTGATATAAATAAATTTGACATTCAGAGTTTCTGAAAGTTTTACCCTCAAGGGTGTAAAATAACAATAGGGGATGAAAGTTTTTATGGAAATATGTAAGGTTTATGTGAATTTTCTACTGAACGGATTTAAATGAAATTTGTTACACAGATAGTCTAGAGCCTGAGAAAGGACATAGGCTACTTTTTAATGCGAAAAGAGGGTTGTAAGGGGTTAAAAGGGGGTATGAAAAGTTGTATGGAAGTATCGTCATTTTCAAAGCTAGAAGCTCGAAACTTATTGTTTAGGCTGTTGATTCGATATACATTAATACGTCATTCAAAGTTTGTGAGGGGGAAGGGGAAGGGGGAATGAGTGGAGGGGAGGGAGGGTGGAAGTGAGGGGAAGGGGAGGGGGGAGAGGAGGGGAGAGGGATGTGAGGGAAGGGGAGTGCTTCGAGCATTTACCAATGGAGATGTTAACGTTAATGTACGGGGGACGAGGTAAACACGCATTGCACACACGCAAATCACTCACTTTAACGATCCCGCACACTAGCTTGAAACGCGCACACAGTATTAAAAATACAGCGTAGTTACGCACGCTCATATGGCCAAAAATGGCTATATGGCCAGCAGAGGGGTACGCCTTCCGTTAACATCTCCATTGGTAAATGCTCGAAGGGGGAGTGGGGTGGGGAGGGGGAGAGGGAAGTGAGGAGAAAGGGGGTGGAGGGAAGAGAGAGGGAGAGGGGAGGGGAAGGGCGAGGGGGAGGGAGAGGGGAGGGGGATTTGCGCGGCGTGGTACGGTGCGGTGTAGGTGGGATAAGCATGTGTCTTATTTGTAAAATAATTAGCCTAAATATTTAAAAATGTTACCGAAAGACACTATTCCACCCACGCGGACGAAGTCGCGGGTACAGCTAGTATATATATATATATATATATATATATATAATATATAGCACTGGCAGGTTGTTAGACAAGGACACACTCCCTTTTAAGTTCCTTTCGTTTGGGCCGTTTTGATGTACGTGACAATTACAACCTTATGTTCAGAGCATACAGATTAAATTGAATTTGTCAAAAAACTGTTGTGCACGATCCTTATATGGTACATCCATGCTTGAGGTTGACCACTGGCTTTAGCCATGGCTTGAACCTCCCACCGGCCAAAGATATGTTAATCTAGGCCTAGCACGTTCGCCATTCTCGACCATATCATCGTTTACCACGTTAGATAGTGGTCAAACGCTAGCCTATCAAACATGAAAGAAAACATCGCCAATAGTTTCGCCAAATTGCATGACATGATAATATCCAAACGGCATGATATAAATGAAGTTAGTTCTCCAGCGCATCGTCTCAGTGCCTTATTTCAATACCAGACAAAGACCATTCCATTTTAGACTACATCTTCATTTAACATCAGTACTCTTAGTTCGAGTTTTTATCGTAAACGCTTTTGACAGATCTCACATAGTTTTCGACTTATTCTAGCTCCCTGGTTGGTCTAAATTTAGTGATGTGTAGTAACCACTAGAGGCGCTATACTGTGTTGTATGAAAAATTTGTTCGAAATACGATATCGAGGAATGAATGAATGATATATATTTATGTACTAGCAGCCCGCCCCGGCTTCGCACGGGTAGAACATAAATGCCTACAAAATTTGCATCAGTTTGTTGCATCGAATATAAAATATTAACATATTTAACAACCATCGTCATATTTCATCCAATTTACACAAAACCTTAACGAATTATGCACCTAAACCTTCCTCATAAACACTCTGACTATTGGTGAAAACCGCATGATAATCCGTTCAGTAGCTATTGAGATTATTGCGAACAGACAGACAGACGCAGTGATGAACTTTGTTTTATAATACTTACGTATTGATATTGGACGGCCCTTTGGCGTTAAGGATAGTTACCCTGATTCTGACCCGACGGTCGTTGGTTCTTATCCTAGCTATATACCTACCAATGAAAGTTTTATGTGCATTCATGAATCATGAGATTTCGTACAGTGGTAGTGGGATCATTAAATCTACCAAAAAGTAGCTTACCACCAAGGAGAACATCTGCCGCCGTAACCTTACGGCATTCCCCGACGAAAAATGTAGGGGTAATATACGTTTAACGTGTGTACATATATGTGTGTCTGTCTGTAGCATTTTAGCACCTAACCGGATGAACCGATTTTGTTTTTATTATTGATAGTTTTTTTTTGTTTGATAGATGTCTTCATCGAGAGTTTTCTTAGCTTTGATTCATGAAAATTCGTTCAATCGTTATAAAACTATGAGCTTTTTTCTAGTTAATTGCGCTATGAAATCAACTTTCATAGATCTGATCAATTCGAAAATTTTCTTCTTCAACGATATTGTAAGAACATGGAAGCCTCCTGGACTCTACAGAATACTCAAATCCTCACCAACTTACAGCTCAGATTTTAAATGTCGTGTTTAGAGTCATTGGAAAAAGCTATTATACATAGATCAGTCGGGGTGGTTTAAAATATTATATTATATTATTATATATATAGATGAATATTATTTTATACAATAGATCACATTATTATACTATATTGACTTCAAATTGATTGTGATCGGTAGGGATCTACAACATAGCTAAGCCTATAATAATATTTTCATAGTAACTATGACCTAATCTGTGGTTTCACTGCAAATATTTTATTAATTTTGCGATGCGTGTTTGTGAAATTCGTGATATCTTCTAGAGTTTTCATTTGAATTATATACTGTAAAGGACAATTTTAATCTATAATATGTGGCCAAGCTAATTAACGTAATTATTTGGATAAGGATTAATACTATATACTTGAAAATAGCCTTGGAAGTTCTCTAATATTTTTTAACAAAAATTTTAAGATTAAAATGGTTACTGTGAGTCAACCTTAAGAGATAGACTGCTGTCGCGGACTTTTTTGTAGGTCTTATTAAGTTGTACAACTCTTGCATAGAAAATATTCTTCTATCTATTTTCAATTAGGCAGCGTTCGTCAGAAACGTGTTTTTTCGACCGTTTATTTGCCGACTCAGGTTGCAAATTAGGTCTCCACGAATGTACCTTTGATTTAAACGGGATAATATATAGCCTATTTTCATTCCGAAAGTCCATTCTATGTATTAGTGAAAGAATTTTTTAAATCGGTTCAGTAGTTTTTGAGCTTACTCATTACAAACATACAAAAATACAAAAATACAAATGTTCTCTCTTTATAATATTAGTATAGATTACAAACTTTTCTTAAACATAAACTTATGTACTAGCTTAAATACAAGAAGTATTTATTATCTAGACTAGTTTATCATTGACACCCAAACTAGGATTAACCTGTGATGGCGTATCAAGTTTTGTATGAAAACTCATACTAAGAGTACAGGTAAGGTACCGGTCAAACTATTGTTGACTTGCACATACATGTAGTTAGTAGTCAATAAGTCTCTTCCGTTTGATTCCAAATGTATCTCGAAAATCAAAAGCAAAGCATTCGACTAATCAATCTCTATCCCAATTGCAGATCGTTATACGAAGACAAGACTAAAGCAGAAACAATAGAAAAGCTAATACTCCAATACATAGAGAACCTATCAAAGAGTTGCACATTCTCGTCCGAGCCGAGCGAAGTGAAGCAGCCGGCGAGTGCGTTATTATGGGCGTATTATTTCGCAGCACAACACTTTGACTTCAAGCAACAGACTGACAAAGCGCTGCATTATATCGATGCGGCGATAGACCACACCCCTACTTTGATAGAGCTGTTTATTGTTAAAGGACGGATATATAAGGTAAAGAAATGTTTAATAAGTGGGTAGTTTACCTACTACCCTACTAATATTATAAAGGTGAAAGTTTGTAAGTATGTTTGTTACTTCTTCACGCTAAAACTACTTAACCTATTGGACTGAAATTTGCTATGTAGATAGCTAGATACCCTGGAATAACACATGGATACTTTTTATACCGATATTCCCACGGGAACGATGACTACGCGGGTACAACCGCGGGGCACAGCTAGCATATTATATTTCAAACTTTATGAATGTTTATTTCAAACATTATGAATATTATATTTCAAACATTATGAATATTTATGTCAAACATTATGAATATTATATTTCAAACATTATGAACATTTATTTCAAACATTATAAATATTTATTTCAAACATTATGAATATTTATTTCAACATCATGAATATTTATTTCAAACATTATAAATATTTATTTCAAACATTATGAATATATATTTCAAACATTATGAATATTTATTTCCAGCATGCCGGTGATCCAGTGTCAGCGTACCAATGGCTAGAAGAAGCGCAGGCGATGGACACGGCAGATAGATATGTGAACAGTAAATGTGCGAGGTACATGCTGCGAGCGGGGCATGTCAAGCGAGCGGAAGAGATGTGTGCTAAGTTTACTAGAGAAGGTTTGTAAAGGAGAAATAACTTATGCCCATTTCCATTAAACTTAAGAATCGCCTAAGATTTTTAAAACATCATAATTAAAGCAACATTTTGAGGGCCCGGTGGCGTAATCGGGAGAACGGTCGGCTTTGATGACAGAGGTACCGAGTGCAAACCCCGCCGTGCAGTAATGGATTTTTCTGTCGAAAAATTTATGTGCCACTTTTTTTTTAAAGTGGCCGTTCGGTAAAGGAAAAACATCGTTAAGAAACCAACAACCCCGCATGGTGGTAGGACACTATCTAGTGCCCGCCTGGCCAGCTACTACCACCCTCGAGTTAGGAAAATCTGTCGCCAAAACATCTAATGTGTTCCGGCAGCTATCCTTGAGAGCCAGTTCCCATTCTAGGCCTAGCGTGCTTACCATCTACGACCGCATCATCACTTTCCAACATGTGAGATAGTGGTCAAACGCTAGCCTATAAGGTATAAAAAAAAATAAAAAAAAACATCGGGAATTAAAATCTCAAATGTATCTTGCAAATAGGCTAATGATCATATATTTATATATATTTTTAGATTTTGGTAGCCGGATTTGATTATTTTGTGATATTTTGACAAGCTAAGGTGATTCTTAAGTTAAGTGCAAACGGGTATTAGGCGTGTATTATTGCCCATTTGCCTTAGAACGGAATGAAGCCATCTGATTGGAGTTAAGCAATCAAATGTGCCAAGAGCGAATCGGAATTCCAGTAACATTCTAGAATACCGGCCTTAAAATGAAGCAATTTAAAGAAATATCTTATAAGCTAGCGTTTGACCACAATCTCGCCTAGTGGTAAGCGATGATGTGGTCGAAGATGGTGAACATGCTAGTCCTAGAATACTCTGACTCTCTAAGACAGTCCGGCAGCACGCCGGAACACCGTAAGGTTATGGCGGCAGATTTTGTCCTTGAGGTGGCAAGCTACTTTTTGGTAGTATACCAAAAATACTGTGCTGTTTCTGAGATAAAAAGCAAAATGTGTGCAAAACAGTAATTTTTCAAAAAATATATCCTATCCAGAAAATGTTTACCTATTTTGTTTTCAAAAACTCCAAATCCAAGATACACATTTGAAGTATAATTTGCCTAAATATTAAGATGGTTGGTAGCTTTCACAGATTTTGAGATAAATAACGATTTTACGACGAACAACAAAATTGCATATCGCAAACTCTTAATTTTATGATACTTTTTTGCAGGAGTGCCAGCCACAGAAAATTTAAACGAGATGCAATGTATGTGGTTCCAAACGGAAGCTTCCGCGGCGTATCAACGCGCCCAGCAGTGGGGAGACGCATTGAAAAAGGCACATGAAGTTGATAGGGTAAGTAAATAATTAAGGTTAAGTTTTAAAACTGAAACAACTGACTTCCATGCCCGGCGAGTCAGTTTCAGTAGCAAGTTTATGACGTTTTTCGTCATATCTCTGGAGATACTTATCAGATCCTCATTAAATTACTTACCTACCGATTAAAAAAGAATCATTTGAATCGCGTACCATACGTACAAAAAAATTCAACATACATACGAATTGAGAACCTCCTCCTTTTTGGAAGTCGGTTGAAAAATGTGTGTATACCTATGTACGTACCTAAGAAGTTATACGTCTTTGTCATAAAAAACAAAAATAACTCCGAAAATTTTATCCTTCGAGCCATTACTATACATTTCTAGAAACGACAGGTTAATTACAACTTATATTAAAACCTTATATTTACCCTTCAAAAATAATGTCTTCAGTTATGTACAATTTGATATCAATCACAATGTAATCATTTAAAAACACATTGTGATCGATTTAAAAATATCTTGAATATAGAAATCAGTTCACACCTTCACCATACTAACGAAAAATGTAATGATACAAATCGAAAGGGAGATTTATCGGCTAACTTCATGGTGTAGCTCGAAAATTCTGTCACTGTGCGCGCGCACCGTAGTGTGACATGGGCAGTGACTGACAAAAAGTAAGTGTGACATGGGTAGTGACTGACAAAAAAGTAAGTGTGACATGGACAGTAACTGACAAAAAGTAAGTGTGACATTGGCAGTGACTGATTAAAAAGAATTGTGACATTGGCAGTGACTGACAAAAAAGTAGGTGTGTCATGGGTAGTGACTGACAAAAAGTAATTGTGACATGGGCAGTGACTGACAAAAAAGTAAGTGTGACATGGGCAGTGACTGACAGAAAAATTTGAAGATCGTAATCAGTGACACATATTGGGAGTTTGAGAGAAGCCTATCTAAGTTCAAAGTTCAAGTTCAAAGCATTTATTCAGTATGTAGACAGTATCAATATACTTACATTTACACGTCTAAAATCATTGAATAAATCATAACCACATATCAAGTGAACAAATCATAAGAATAATTTAACACTCTTAATAAAAAAAAAGTAAATTAGAGTCTCTAAACTAAACTTCTATTTATTATTTTGCAGCATTTCGCCGAAATAATGGAGGACCAATTTGACTTCCACTCGTACTGTATGCGCAAGATGACGCTTCGATCGTACGTGGGGTTATTACGTCTGGAGGACGTGCTACGTTCGCATCCGTTCTACTTCAGATGTGCGGCTGTTGCGATACAAGTCTACTTGAGACTATACTCCCATCCGCTGCAGGACGTCCCACAGACTCAGGAGCCCGATACAGGTACGTCTCTCACACTTCTATTGTTTTGCATGGGTATTAACTGAATTCACAATAATAGTTATAGTCCATTGAAATAGTATATTACGATACGTGTGGCTTAAGTAGTCTATTATTGCACGGCGTGAAGTTATGGATGTAGTATGCTGTGCAATAATAGACAACTTAAGTCACGGGTATCATATATTATTTTATAGCACTTTAGCGCACTTTACGCTTGCTACGCTTTTCCGTCAAATAGAAGATTATTGCACGGCGTGAAGTTGACTGAACGTCGTGCAATAATCGACTATTTAATTCACGGAAAAGCGTGCGTAAAGTGCGGGTTTAGGTCACACTGTGCTATAAAGTTACATTTGGGGTTGCATTTGTCAGAGGAAGCAATTTTTTTTTAGATGTTTAGGGGTTTGGTGTGTAAGATTAAATCCAAGTTTGTGGGGTCGCAACCCTTGTCCCACGGCCGCTATCTTTAAGATAGTTGTTATGACGTAGGTATCCGCTAAGAAATGATTTTCTAAAATTCATCCCTTAAGGGGATGGAACGGGGGTTCAAAGTTTGGTGTAACAATATTAGATGAGATAGTATTTTTTATTAGAAACTTCACACAAGTACTTGTGTAAATAAATAAGTAAATATGTCTTTCAGGCTTTTTCGAGATTTCACTCCTAGGAGTGTAAAATGGGGTAGCAAAGTCTGAACAAAATGGTTTTGTGGGTTTTATAAAAATGAATCCCTATTTCCCTTTATCACGCCATAATTTAAAAACGTATTTGAAACTTGTAGGTGTATATTGAGACCATTCCAATGAGCCTAAACACAACATCTCTGCTGTAAGTAGGTGAGGAGTAGAGTATTCTGCAGATTCAAGGAGATGTACCAGCATCAGGTCAATGCTACCATGTTCTTACAATATCGTTGAAGTAAGAATATACCAAATTTCGAATTGATCAGACTTATGAAAGTTGATTTAATTTCGTCATCAACCAGAAACAAGCTCATAGTCTTAAAACGGCTGAACGAATTTTCATAAATTAATCCTAATACACTCTCGATTAAGACACCTATCAAACAAAAAAAAAAACTGAATAAAAATTGGTTTATCCGTTTGTGTGCTACGATGCCACAGACAGTCACACAGATGCACACACAGATCCTTATCTCGCAACTAACAAAGCCGCATCATTACATGAATACATGATCAAGTGCTTCATCATCATAATCAACGAATATGCCTCCACTGAGCTCGATCTTCTACTCTTCGTTTCCAACCGCTGCCAGCCAGCTTGCGTATATCATCGCTCCACCTAGCTAGAGGGCGTCCTACACAACGTTTACCGAGCCGCGGTCTCCACTCTAGAAAACTCCCACTTCAACGGTTATTAGTTCTCCTATAGATTATAATTTAATTACAAGGCTTTTGAGACCTAACATCTTTCTCGCTCGAGGTAATAATAGGCGCAGTGCAGTGACATGTATTCAGGCTATCCATATTGCATGCCCCGTGTTTGTAATAGGTAGATATCATCCAAAACTTATCATCAGGCGAGCGTCGTGCTTGTCTTGTTACCTTTTATCATAAAAAAAATTGGTTGTCTGTAAAGTTGAACAAAACATTGATGAAATCGGCGCATGCGTACAATGAGCGTAACGGGACACTTTTTCGTACATGCAGCGTTCATCAATTTATTAGACGTTGTCACGTCAAAAAGATACAAAACAATGCTATAATAACAATACAAATAATACGATACATAAATACTTTGTTGTACAGCAAGTAGCTAGTGAATGGGTCATCGACTAACCTATTTATCATAATAAAAGATCTTAAGAAACAGTAAACTCGTAAAACTACAGTAGAACTTATCGCTAAAAGCTCTTTCAATCAATCTTTGTATGGAGAAAGACATAGTGAGTCCCATCCTGGGCCTAGCGTGCTCACCATCTTCAACCGCATCATTACTTACCAACAGGTTAGATAGTGGTCAAACGCTAGCTTATAAGATATATTAAAAAAAAAGAGTTGAGCAAGTTGACAGATGTAACCAACGCACTACCACTTCAGCTTGCTAATCCTTTTTCAATAACTTTGGTTCTCTGACGGATGACTTCATTTCGAATTCAATCCTTCCTATGTTCATCCTCACAATGTAAAGTCTCTCCTTGTTAAATTTCAGTAAGATCGGATCGTCCGTTTAGGCGTGATTAGGTAACGAACACACAGCGACAGAGTTACAAACGTTTTTAGGGTTCCGTAGTCCTGACAAGGAACCCTTATAGTTTCGTCATGTCCGTCTGTCTGTCTGTCTGTCTGTCTGTCCGAGGTTTTGCTAAGATACCGTTAATACTAGAAAGCTGTAATTTTGTGGGGGTATGTATAAATATTACGCCGACAAAGTGCTGAAATAAAATTGTGAAAAATATTTTTTTAGGGTAGCTCCCCTGTATGAGAAGTGGGGATGAATTTTTTTTTCTTCGTCTACTCCTTCACGTGGGGTATCGTTGAATAGGTCTTTTAAAATGATTTCAGGGTTGCTAATACCATTTTTCGATAAAATGCTCCATTTACGAAATATTCAACTTTTAAGTGCATGTTTTTGTTCCAGTAGGGCGTCCTCCCCCCTCTAAAATAGCTATTAGAGGGGGGAGGACGCCCTACTGGACTTGACTTGACTTGACTTACTGGACTGGACTACTGCTGGCTTGAAAAATCTGGTAAAATTCGTGATAATAGCGCATTTCATGAACTTTAAAGGAAAACTATAGCGATTAAGATAACGATTAAGTTTAGAAGTAATAGTTGTTGAACTTGGGTGTTGGATAATTTTGTACCAAATACAAAATCCTTAGAATAAATCCTGTAAAGTGACAAAGACGGAGTACCTAGTTGCTTGTTTATAAAGGGTAAAGACTTGCATTGAATCAAAGAATCAAAGCAAAGAATCAAAGCATTTATTCAGTATGTAGGCAGTATAAATATACGCACATATACACGTCAAAATCATAAATCATAAAATAAATCATAACCAATTATCAAGTAAACATAGCAAAAGCAGAATTTAACGCTTTGAATTAGAAAAAAAAAGTAATGAACCATTCAGCTGTCATCCAATCGTTTACGTCAGAATATTAAAAAAAAATTAAAGTAGGTTAAAACCAACCATACATGTAACTGTGTGTTTCAGTACTTCAGACAATTTTTATTTAAAAAAAATAAAAAAGTGGTATAGTGAAACACAACATAGAGAAACGCATACCGATCACACCGAATAACAGGCTACTACGGAACCCTACACTGCGCGTGGCCCGACACGCACTTGGCCAGTTATTTTTATAATATTAGTACTGATTATCCTTCAGATATACTATTACCATAGTCCTAACGCCAAACGGGCAAGAATCTGCTACTTATTTATTAATAGACGATGATGTTTTTTTTTTTCAAATGTGATGTGACAAATAAGCAAGCGGCCCACCTGATAGAAAGTGGTCACCGCCGCCTATGATCACCTATAACACCAAGGGCGTCGCCAGCTTATGACTAAGGGGGGGGGGGGGTTCAATGGGGCAATATTATAGAGGACAATAAATATGAACGCCGAGAGCATGAAGCGTTACACTTTGGAAGTCTGCCTTCTGAATTTATTTACGTTTTGTCATGCTATGCGGAATTTATTAATAGGTCAGAAAGTCAATTGCTCGCACTTTGGTCGCTTTGCGGCTTGCCACATTTGATCTCTAGGGGGAGGCAACTGCCCCCCCTGCGCCCCCTATGCGACGCCCTTGTATAACACTAGTAGTATTGTCAGAGCTTTACCTACGTTTAGCATTGAGGTATCTTTAGCTCTCTCTTAAGTCGCTGAATGTACATTTGCTCTCGGTAAAGCATAATGATGAAGGCTTGAAGCTTTTAAAATGCCTGCTAATATTGTAATAGCAATTTAGTGATTTACAGCTACGATTCTAATAAACATAATGTTGGTTATTAGTGGATTACATCGTTTTTAGCTAACAGCTTTCATTAGCTCTGGTTAATAACTTATTTATATCAAGGATCCAACGTCGCGATAACTGTTCTTTAAAATCGCGGTAATCGCGATGACTGACAAAATGACACTGCTCTCTTTACCTTGATATTAATCTCACAGTCAATTTAGTTTCGCTGAATACTTTTCCTTCTTAAGCGAAAAACTGACAACTGGCAAAGCGGTGAAACCGCCTCAGGCCTACTAGCAAAAATATCACAGCTAAAATTCCATGCACAGAAAAAATAATCTTGTCTCTTGATTGAAAACTTTAGTACATATTATTATGAAAAGAATGAACTATCCTACGCAAAGCAATTCTTTTGTATTATGTCCCAGTCTATATTTAGCGTCCTACGTATACATACTAATATATCCAAAGGTCATAAATAATCACTTTATTAAATAACAACTTAAAACCCACTGTACTAATTCAGAGCTAAACAAAAAACTAACTTGTTGCTAGACACGACTTTAGCTTTCTATTCTAGTTTGTCAAGGTTAACTCTTAATTAATTTATATATTTCTGTTATGAACTCGATTTTGATTGATTTAATGTGCATGAATATAGTTTTCTTTGCTTATGAATATGAAATACAAAAACATATATCTTTCTATCTATGAAAGTCCTTTGTTACACTTTTGAGAGGATTTCATGTATACTCTTTGAATTAAGTGTGTAACTGGCCCCTTTATTCATATAAATGCAATAGCCTACAGTCGAAGGCTTCCTAAAGATTAAGGAGCTATTAAACTTAATTATCTTTATATAATATTTATATAATCTATGCTAACGAATGATTAAGAATTCGTTGAGGAATGTTCAACGATGCCTAGAATCAGAATACTACTAAAGCTCTCATTCATATTCTAATGGCAGTGACTATTTGAACTACGTGAACAAAGCCGCGACTTTTACTAGTGATATAATAAAATGTAATTATGACCACGCAGTTACCCAACATCTTGTTGGTCAGAGGTGAACAAACTCTTACTTAATTGGCCAAACATTGCTGTCGCCTGTCATGTCCTAATTGCTTGTAATTGAACTGCAATCACTCCTATACGAAGCTTGGCCATACCACAATTTGTAATAAAAATGCAAAACTAATAAACATTTTTTATATTTTATTTAAACATTCTTTGTTTTACAAAATACAATATAAAATCACAATTGATTTGTTTAAATAACAATTTACAATAACAATCGTTACCGTCATTACTCGCACGTAACGAGGCCACAATCCACACGCTTATCACATCATATCAATCCATACACATGAGAATACTGACATAAATAAATTAACTATCATTATGCATACACCACGGTCTCTTAACAATAATTTAATAAATAATTCGTATCAAAATTAGCGTCCGTGTAACACAACATATCGCTTACGAAAACTACATAAAAAGTCGCGTCTTTAAATATTATGGCAGCGCGGGGGGGTCCCGCTAGTCTTTCGTACTTACACTACTTAGGACACTTTAACATCACATTTGCGCTTTTATTTACACGTCACCGCCGAGCGGTCACAGTTCAGACTAGAGCTTTGGTTTCACCGTCCGTAGCCGGGGGCGCGGTATCGTTCCCGCGCCGCTTGGGCCGCTTGCGCCGCCGCCTGAGGCGTCAGGAAGTAGACGTGCGCGCCCTCTCCTGGCAGCCGGTAGGAGACGAAGGAGCCGGGCCGACCCTCGCCCGCCGTGTTCACGGGACCGATCCACTCCGCCTCGGGTTCGACGGGCAACGGCCTCTTGTAGTTGACCGCGGTGTCTCCCTCATACGTGGGCGGGTTGCGCTCGTTGAGGTCGAACTGCTCGCCCGTGTACTGCGGTCGCTGCACCTGCGTCGGCAACCTGTACTGCTGTAGCGTTCTATACGCGGGGTTCGGGATCGGGATGAACTCGCTGTCGGGGTTGATCGTCGGCCGCGGTAGCCGCTCGTTCACCACCGTGTCGTCCGCTAGCGAATACGGTTTCTGTTGAACCAGTTGTGCGTTCGCATTCGCATTTGCGAAACCCTGCGGTATCGGTTCGCTGTCGGGATTGACCGGCGGCCGCGGGTGCCTCTCGTTCACCAACGTGTCTCTATCCAGCGAGGGCGGGTTCGTCTGCGACTCGACTATCTCGTAAGCATACTGCAGGTTAATGTTATTGTTGATCGGCGTTCTGACTGTGTCGAGCGGCGCCGTGACGGCGATCCCGTGCACGTCCTGCGTGCTGTCCTCCAGCTTCTTCCCGAATATGTCGAAGGAATTCTTTGTGATGTCATCGAAATAGCTCTCGTCCTGCTTCGTGTAGTATCCGTGGCTGATCGGGTTGGGCGTCGTCGGCCGTCTCGCGTGATGAACCGCAGACGCCGGCTTGTCGTTCTGAATCGGGATATGGTTTCTGTTGCCGTTTCTCGCGTCCTTTTCGGCGTCTTCGTAGTCCTCGTCTCTGGGTTTGGTTTTAGGATAATATCTGCTCGAAGTCGGAGTCTCCGTTGTCACTTGCACGTTCTCAATCAAGTATTGCTGATGGTATCCAGGCGAGACCGAAGGCGTGATCGCGTTGAACTCGTTTTCCACATTGAAGGGTTTGCTATAGCTGACCATCGGCCGGAACGGTTCGGGGTCGAGCTTGGGCGCTCGGAAGGGATTCTGCTCCTGTCTCGGTTTCGACTGATAGGCGAACTGGTATACTGGTCTCGCGGTGATGGCTTTGGGCTTGTGCGTGTGGGGTCTTAGCGAGTGTGACTTTGGTCTATTCGTTGTGAAAAAGTCGATGGTCTGTTGGATATCGGCTATCTGTTGGAAAAACGCGTTCGGCCTTTGTTTTGGCTGTTGTACGTACACCGCCTGTGGTCTCGGTTTCTGTATACTAAAGTACTCCTGAGTCAAAGTTCTCGTGCCTTGTTTTTGCGGGAACAAGAAGAGGGCATCGGCTTGATCGATAGCTCCGTAAGAGACGTCCACGTTTGGAGCGAATCCGGCTTGAGGGTTGCGGTTTTGTTGCTGATATACCGGCTGACTTGCCGGCACAGTTTTGTAGTAATTCCTGCCGTCGAAGTATGTAGAAGGTGACGGTGATGTTTTCGGTTGCTCGTCGTAGAAATAGAAAGAAGCCAAACCGTCTTGGTTGGGTTTTCCACTGTAGACGGGCTGCAGTTTGGTCGTGGGGATGTCGTTTTGTGTATTGGAGTAAAACTCTCTCAACGGTACTGGCGTGGAAGTCACCTCGTTGGCGACATTGTGAGTCTTATGTGGCACGTTGTAAACTACGTAAGGTTTCGCTGTCGTAGTCGGAGTTTTCGTATCATAAATATCCGGATAATCGTAGACAACAGACACGGACAGGGGCTTCGACGTAAGCTTTGTCCTTGATTTGTAAATGGGCTTCTCTGTCTTTGGTCGTGTCGTGATTTCGTCTGGAAGATTGTGGACACGCACCGGATGCCTCGACGGTATGCGTTGAGGCTTTCTCGATTTCGGCGTAGTAACCACCTCTACGGTAGGCGGGGTTGTGACGTGCGTAGTCGTTGGCACTTCTGAAGTTCTAGTCGACTCTGTCGTGGTAGGCCGCGTCTTGTACTTTCGGTGTACGTGCGTCGTCGGTCTCGAAGTGGTCTTTGGTCTGACATATGTAGGCGCAGTCGGCCTCGTTGTAGTTTTGATCGTTTCCGTCGTCGTTTTCTCCTCTAAAGGCGCGAAGAAATCTGGCGGCGGGGGCAGGATGATGCCTGGCACTAGAGGTCCCGCAGGCACTTTATTTTTGTAGTCAGTGCGGTAGGAAAAATTGTAAGGCGGCGGATAATAGATCGAAGGGTCGTCTTCGTCGTACAGGTCGGATTGGTTGCTCGGTGGTGGTAGGAACGCGGCGCCCGGAGGGAAGCCTTCTGGAAAAGAGCCGTTCATGGATGGGAGGAAAGGGAATGCTCCTTCGCTCGCATTCCCGGGAAGGAATGGGAACGGAGGACCTGGCTGCGGCGATCCCCCGGCAGTAGTGTTTCCCGGATCACCACTCGCGGGGTAGGCCGGTCCCGGCGCGTAGGGGAATGGCGGAGGAGGTAGAGGGCCTTCGCCTTCTCCCGCAAAGTAGGGAGGGAAAAAGGCCGCAGGGACACTGCCGTTAGGCGTGAGGAAGACGAGCGGTCCGTCGTCGGAAAGTCGTACCGGAAAGGGCGGTGGCACCTTCGGTTTCGCCGGGAGCTTTACTTGCCTGTTGGGCGCCTCGTAGTCGTCTATCGGCGGCCATGGCCTATGTTCGCTCTCTTTCGTACGCTCCGGGAACGATCCACCTTTCAATACCAACAGGTGGTCCTCGGCAAGCCAGATCTCGTCCTTTTTCAGACCTCCGAGACTCTGCAGGTTATCTTTCGATCTCGTTTCTGAATTGGGCTCGTAGCTCACGATTCCCGGGCGTTTCGGCGCCTTTGCGAATATTTCGTTTTGAATCAGGCCATATTTGCCTTCCGCCACTTGGTCCGACAGCGTCTTTTTGTCCTCGTCGACCACCTCCTTCGGCTTAACCGGCTCCTTTCCCTCACCGGCGCTGGACATGAGCATGCCGTCGTCCCAGATGCCCTGATTCCAGCCCACGTTGCCGCCCGACTGTTCGGGCGCGATTGCGCCCACGAACTTTCCGCTTTCGCTCTTCAAATCAAACATGAGCGAATTTTTGGGCGTGCCGTATTCTTTGTCGTTCTTTATTTTGATGTGTCCGCCGACGAGCCGCTTGATCGTGCGTTGCTCGGCGGCGAGCGCGTCGGGCGCGCCGAGGCTGCGCTGATCGCGCACGAACGAGTCGGGCGGCAGCACGTAGGTGGGCACGAGCACGCTCGCACGCGCGCTGCAAGCCCACGCCAGCGCCAGCACTAGCGCCAACGCCGCCCCTCTCACCATCTGAAAGCGTGGAAAACATAATCGTTAGTCCAATCGTCGAAGGATTATAAGCATCGCACACAAAAAAATATATATTATAGTTTCGCAACGGCTTGAACTTATCTAAGTAGGATTTTTTTTGTCAACGAAGCGCGGCGTTTCGGCGTTCATGAGCGGGCGAAGTGAAAGGATCACAGAAACAAAAAACGTTATCCAGCGGTGTGCGCACCGACAAGACACTGGCGCGGCGCGCGCCACCGCCCGCCTTTTATCAAGTGTGGCCGCGACCACCTCCGACCCAACCGCACGGCATTGAGAATCGGCCGATTAATTGGAAATTGAATGGCGGATTAACGCCCGCGACGGGAAGGCCACGAAGCCTAAATAGCTACGAAAGAATCGAATCGAACTGTCGTGCTCGATTCGGCTCCGGTATTATTGTTTTGAGTGGTCCGCGCGAGTCACTGTCTCGTTCACTGGGTCGCAACCTCGCAGGGGGGAAATGTGCGCTGCTAGTTAGCCGAGCCTGATCGCCGCGATATAGAAATCCGCCGATTTTGAAACAATCATCGAGTAATTTTTACAATTTCATTGGGCACGAGCATCGCAACGTAATCCCCGGTGCGAAGTCACGAAACTCCGTTTATCATTATCGCGGCTCTTTAGCGAGTATAATGATATTTCTCCACAGCGATGAAGACGTCCGTGGTTTGATCCGAGGTTTAATTCGCACCCCGCGTGGGCGGGAACGATTAGTGGGTTTTGCAACGCGGTTACGGAATGGGGCTTAATTTAAACGGCTCGGAGGTGAACTATATCAGACGGAATAATGGTAGTCCTAGTTAGTACTGGTGCAATGTAAGGTACGTGTCCGGTGGGCGCGCCGGGCTCGTGAAAGGCATGGTCGCCCGATTTCGTTTGCGATAAACCACTGGCAGCGGCAATTGTGCCTAAGTATGCGCTAGAAGTGTATTAGATTAGGAGGGCAGCTGGCGGAAACGGCCGTTTGCCAGCGCTCCACCGACAATTTAATTTGTTTCGATTGTACTCAATATTACCTCGATAGGTCACCCTGGCCTTTTTCCTTGTATTATTTTCGGACTCGTTGCCGAATGTAACGTTTGCTAGTTTTGTACCTTAAGATCGATCTCGTTTTCGTAATGTACCGTTGACCCGCTCATTAAGCGTTATATTTATGAAAGGCCTTGATTGTTATGATTCTTGACGACGCAGACACTCGGGCAACCGTTGTGCAACTAAACCTCTTTCCTACCGACAATGATGTATTTAATAAATTGAAATAATCGTTACACGTACTCGGTAAACGTTGCAACAGCTCGTGAACAAGTGAGTCGTAAAGTTCATTGCAAATATCGTTTGGCATTTGGTGCGCTCATCTTGATCGCATCCTTTCGATCTCGGCATCTAGTAGTTAGCCTTCGCAAAAATGTGTCGCGAGCGTGATTGTTCCGCGCGAAATACACCCCACGTTTACGCTGCGTGAGCGCATTGTTCGTAATTATTCGACATGAGCGATGGTGACCAAAGACAAGCGGCGCGGCCTTGTCGCGGCAAGGTGCCCGATTTTTTTTGCGGTCAGCTTAAAACGTGGAGTGATTAACCAAGCGTTATAGGAGTGTCGCATTCGCTTTCGACAATGCCCAACCTTGTACCGATAAACGGACCACATTGGAGACAAATGGTTCTCGATCTAAAGGGATCTAGAGCATCGTGGACAAATCGCCGTCGTTCTGCAGGGTTCTCGATTCAAATGAGCTCGTAAAAAAGCTTTCTTTGCCAGTTTCACCGTGACAGCGTTGGGAAATTCTCTCGGGTGATGCATTGTCGCCGATTTGTATTCTGCGCGAGGTTTGCAAGCAACTTTCCATCGGCCTTTGTTGTCGGCGACCGCTGACGTTAGGATACGATGATTGCCACGTTTCACTGTTTACTGTTTTCACTCAGCGTTGCGATATTATACAAGAACATTGATAAATAAATTATGAGTTATGGTTAAATGTAAACTTTAAGTGGTTGTACACAATTTCTCTGGGTCTGGTAATAGGCAATGGGCGCGCTCTACCCATATCTAATGGCTATGCGTGCTAACAATATGCACTTTTTGCCGGTTAACGTCCTACAACCTACAATTTACATAATTACGTAGACAAGTCGTTAACAGATTAAGGTCTTTGTATGTGTCACAGTAATATCAAAACTATTGGGACCCTTCTCGCTGTGATAAGCTTAAAAAGCTCTATCGATAACTGAGCGGTTTTGATATATTGTTGTGACGACAAGGTTCTAAGACATGCTACTAGGTACTTGTTGTCGGCATCATAATTGCATGCATTGATCTCCTTGAGTTCACGGAACGACGGAAAACTTAACTAGCGTTTATTTATTGCTACTTTGCGACACAACTGTTTGTTGGACACACCTTAATGTCCGGCATGCATGTCTACTAATTGCGCAATGGTTAATAAATGATTTCTATCGATACATACATGTGGGCCAGCCGTGTCGAAACAAACTATCGAAGCATGTTGTGTGTGCGGCATTGGGACCCAGAGTAGAGCAAATTAAACCATTATTGTGTCCTTAGCGACGTATTAGTCAGATCAGTACAGATTTTAGTTGCGATGTCTTGATACTTTAAGCCGGTATTGGTGGTTGAACGAATTTCGTGTGCGGCGTGTTGAAATTGTAATAAGTTTTGTAATTTTTAAATTAATATGTAGAAACCTTTGAAAAGTTTGAGATTTTATAATGTCTTTACAACATTAACCATATTCGTATTGATAAATTTAAACATAAAAGTAGAAAGGAACAATCACGTGTTTAATTCATTTAATGATCATTTCGTCAGTTAATCATCTCTTTTATATAACTTCAAATCATGATACGCGTGCCGAAACAGCTGCTCAGTACTATTAATCATATAGTTAAATCTGCAGTTTAGTCAGATTTTAATGATAATAGAGTGCGCGGGCGCATCATTAGACTAATAGAACGCGATTAGGGTTGTCACGTATTGTATTGAATAGGTTTAGAAAAGAACGATGACGAATGAGCATTACAGATAACAAAGCATAGATATTGATATCTTTATGGCTTGCAATTATATTTGTAATTGGTTTTCATGTCCTTCAATAATTTTACTGCAGGGTTTAAGTGAGATTTTAATTGGTATATTACCTATAAGATTTATAAGGCATGATAAAAATATGAGCGAAGAGTTATAGATACATCTCATAAAATCTTTATAATTATAATAATATAATTACATTAATTAAAGACTGCTAGACTATACGGCAATGCAGGGATTCAGGCCTTCTTGTATTTAATTCGATTATACGATTACCGTAATGTAATGAGATATTTTATTTATAATTGTATATGGCGGCAACCCTATGTATATGCCAAAACAAGGCGCGTGCTGCCTGATTGATCTATAACATTTCGATCAGTCCATGTCAGCCGAATTGCTAATCTTTTGTTTGGACCCGATATTAATGAGATTACAATCAATTTAATGGTACTATTATTGCGAAACTTTATAATGTAGTCTAAAATTTTGCCTTGATTAACGAATCTTACAAGGTTTTTGTTTGAGGACTGTTTATTTATAATAGATATTAGAATTATATGAAAACACAACCGCTTAATATAGAAAATACATTTCGATATTATTGCTTCCAAGTCTACAGATTGAGTAGATAGTAAAAAAATCTTGATGTTTATTCTGAGACGTTCATGGGAAACACCACAATAAGGCAATATTTTATGACCACTTTATTTAAGAAGGAATTTATCAGGTCTATGCGAATGTATTTTTTTTCTGTGCCTTAAATGTCAAACTGTTTGCATTGGCATTCCCGTTCCTTAGAAATGCTAATAGTGTCACGGCTTCGTTGCAATTATTGTCTTACAAGTCATTCGCGGTCAAGGCAGTAGCATCCTACTGCCTTGTAGGATAGCCTACATATAATTGACAGTAAGAGCTGAACTGTACTGTAAAAAATACTTAGGTATCTTCTTATACAACCGTACTTATTGACATCTTATATTCAATCGTCATCTAATATCAAGTTCGTGAGGAATTGGTCGAATGTTAAGCTATTGGAATTTTAAAAAAAACAGTAGGTACTGTCAAAATCAGTCTGTAAAGTTTGTAAGAGCTTAGGAATAAAGGTTCTTTTTTGTGTAAAGTAAATCTACTGCATTTGGTTTCAATAAATTGTTTTTGTATCGAATTCTAACAAGCATAAACGCTAGTATCTTTTATGTGCTAAGATATTTTTTTACTCAAACGCCTGAATGTTTTTTAAAGATTTGCATCTTGATACTTTCTGCTTGTTGCACGTAGAATGCTTTTACTAAATTGTAAGATAAGATTTCTTTAGTTAAACTTATATGCCCAATTGTGAACATTTCTGGAATAGCAAATGTATCCTTACTGTAGCATTATATCCTTAACTCGTTTGTATAATACCTATCATCCTTGATTTGCGTGTTATGTCATCGTGGCTAGACAAGATTGGTGGCCAGTTCTAGCACAATCTACTATTCAAGTCATTTGAAGTGTTTATTTAATCAAATCTGCATAAAGGATACCTTCGTGTCATGTCATATCAATCCGGTTCTGTGCTTATTGCCGTATCTTTGCTTAAAATGGGTCGATGATACAACAACAAAATAGTATAAAAACTTCTAGAATGAAATTGATCCTTTTGCAAATTATGACTGTTAGAAGAAATATTTTATTAGTCAATTATAAAAAATGGAACAGCCACGTCTTGCATAATAAAGCATTTCAAGATGTTCTTATTTTACTTATCATCTATGTTTCTTAATTGGTTTTCATTGTCAGATTTTGCTCTCGCATTTGACAATGCAACCTAATCTGGCATCAACTTCTCAATACGATATTAAGATAAAGAAATGAATCATCCCAGTCTTATAATTATTTAGTATTTAAAATAACAATTGCAATACAATTCTCATGAGACCCCACAATCATATTCTATTTTGACAAAACCATAACGAAACTTGTAGTTGTCAAGCTATTTTTGAACGCGACGACCTTGCATATATAATGTGGGAATCTTTTTAAAATTCCACACAGCTCGTTAGTTTTAATTTAGATTATCTCAAATTTGGAAATGTTGGCGTAATGTTTGCTTTGCTAATACACCTGGTATTTAGAATTATATGTGTATGCGCAATGTCCTGTGATATGGTAGGCCCTATTGCGTTGACATTGCGGCAAACTTTGTGTTTTTGTACTGTGACTGATCTACTATTTTATATTTAGAACGAAAGTTTAAGAAAAATACTCTAGTTTTCCCGAAGTTTGTGCTAACTGCTACTAGTTGGCACTGCTTGATTTGCATATACATTATACTTGCGAGATTTCCATGACATCGCGTAGTGATGGTACAAAATACTCAACAAGCATTATACAGACAGTAGCTGCTGGATAAATACTATAAACACCTAAAACTTTCTGTTCTAATTCAATTATCAATAGGTTTCTCCAAACCTCGCAATGTAACATGTGGACCAAAACAAGTTTCTTTGTTATTGGTATTTGGAGGTCGCAAAAAACTGATCTACTTGCCGGAGTCGTGACCGTCGACGGTCGTGGGCTGCGCACGCGCCGGTCATAAAGAAATCGTTAGAAATATCTCACTGTTTCCACCTTTAGCTCTGTCATAGAATACCATTGTTGCCGAATTCATGATGAATACATATTACCTTTAAAAATCAAGGTGAGGCATACACTACCATTCAAAAATACCTATAGAATTACATACTTGGAATATTATTGTATGATTGGTCAGTTATTGACATGTACGAATGTATTCGAGTTATCTTGAGGGTCTTAAACACATCGAGATAGTCTTGTTAATCGATAAACAAGATGTTTTATGTATACAATGCGATAATCCCACCCTTGAGTTTAAGATATAACCTTCGCGTTCCGTTTCCGCGTACTATCGACGATACCTCGAAACTTCGAATGTGCATGTTACGAAAAACTAGTATTCTGTAGCAGCCCAGGTTCTCAGTAAGGGAATATTGTTTATTCTACTTCTACACCTTCTAAATAATCCCGCAGAAAACCGTAGTAAAAAACGTTGTAGACTTTTTGTGACATGGTTATACGAGGGTCATTCAACAAGTACATAGCCTCATCGCCCGATGGCACTACTATTACAAAAAAAATTTACCATAGTACAGTGCAATGTTTTTGAAGCCTACTGTCAAACTTTTAAACAATGACCTCTATTAGTTTTGTTTTAATAGCCTTTGAAAGCGAATGTGTCGGTCAGTTTAACAAAAATGGAAAAAGAGCAGTATCGTTCCGTGATTCGATTTTTATTTTTGGAAGGGAAAACGCGCAGTGAAATTAAAAATCGCTTGGATGCTGTGTACGGTGACTCTTCTCCTTCGATGGCAACCGCCAAGAATTGGTTTAACGAGTTTGCTCGTGGCCGCAAGTCGGTTTTTGATGAGCCACACCCAGGTGCCCCGAAAACGGTTACTACGGAGGAAAATATAAAAAAATCCACGATCTCGTGTTGGCAGACCGCCGATTGAAGGTTCGCGAGATAGCTGACACTGTAGGCATTGCAGAAGGAACGGTGCATCATATTCTCCACGAAGAACTGGGCATGAGAAAGCTGTCAGCGCGATGGGTGCCGCGTTTGCTCACACTGGACAACAACCACGACAACGCGCCGGCTCACACCTCTGCCGTCGCCATGGCGAAATTATTCGAATTGCGCTACGAATCGCTGCCCCATCCACCTTACTCTCCAGATTTGCCCCCCTGTGACTTCTTATTGTTTCCAAACCTGAAAAAGTCGCTCGCCGGGAAAAGATTTGGGTCGAATGAAGAGGTCATCGCCGCCACGGAGGCCTATTTTGCAGACTTCAAGAAAACGTATTTTTTAGACGGGTTAAAAAAGTTGAAGCATCACTTGGCCAAGTGTATTGAGTTAAAAGGAGATTATGTAGAAAAATAAATCGGCACTTTTCGAAAATTTTCGTTTTTCTTTTGTAGGCTAAGTATTTATTGAACGACCCTCGTAGACTTATACATCTGTGATAGTATTTTTTAGCTTCATCAAGAAGTATTCGATTTCATTCAAATTGAATATAAATATATATCAAGACTCATCCAATAATAGATTAGAATACGGCGAGATATTTTTGATCAAAATATTACGAGAAATAATCGCCCAAACATTCAATGATTGATCCTAAGTCCAACTCTGTAACAAAAAGAAGCTATCTCGAACAGTCCTTGAGATGAAGGAAGCGTAAAAACTTGATCCTTTTAAGACGACATTTAAATTGTAACATTCAAATTAACATTTGTTACCATCCGTATGGAATAAAATAGTCTTGCGTTTCTTTGAATAATTAACAACGAATCAACAGTAAGTTATGTATATATATATATAAACTTGATGTGTTTGAAATGACACTGTGTGAAACTTTCTTGTTTCGTAATGTCCTAAGCATTATTCGGACGTAATTCTTGTTGTTTCTTCGCAAGTCTGATTACCGCATCTGCAGACCAGCTTTCCATTCCGAATTCTCCGGGTAATGATGTCGACGTGCTTTGTTAACATTTGAACTTGTTATATTATTTAAGTAACTTCGTACGTGCTTTTATATGACAGATGTAATTGGAAAACTTATATCATCTACATTTGCGTAAATAACTAGTATAAATCTAACCTAATCGCAAACGTATATTTTTGTACAGTTGTCTGACTGTGAGTGTGTGAATTATGTAAGTAAAATATCCTTATTAACCTTTTATTTATCTCTTTACAGGTAAGACCTTTTCAAAAATAAGAATATGGGTAAGTTGAACCAGAGACGGAACGATTCGCCGATAACAGAGGGCGGCAACATCGCACGTGCGATCGCGATGTGGTAAACATCAATTAACCGATTTCGGATAGATAATCGTCTCTATTAGTTAGCTCTGTATTGTTTAATATGAGGCGGCGCTTGCGAAACAGGGGTTACAAAACTTTTTCCGCCGTTTTGCCGTTACCTTTAGGTGTTTTTCGGAGCGTGGCGTATAATAGGCAACCTTAGATTGCGCCCGAGTCCTTCGCCGCGAGTCGTGCGGGGAAAAGCTGCATATTTTAATAGGCACTGTTGTAATTTTTCGAGCAATTGCGCTAGCGATCGGCTTGCTATCAGCGAGATTATCGGTGGAAGCAATTACGCCCAAGGTGTTAATGTGTTTTAGTTACATAGATGGGGTGGCCTGTCATAAAGAACGTTGTCCGTCACGGCTATTAGAGCATTGCAGATGCGAGCCTTCGTAATTGCTGAGAGCGTCTATTGTTTAACCTAACACAAGCGACAATCACTCGTAGAAAACAAACACTTTGTTTTACATTTCCAAATGCTCCTTTTTTGCCGCTATCAAATGTTTTCCTCGAGCCGGATACGGTTTTTGTTGACGCGCCGGTGCATATGACGTAACCGTGTTTATATTATCATTATATGTAAATCTATCTATGTAAATCGATTTACTAGGAAAAACTCGTACAATTCGGAGAGCAAACACATCACACATGTGAAAATTTAAAGACAAAGTGAATAAGAGATCACACTGTATAAAGATTTAACACTATATAGAATTGACGCCACTTTACCGAGTATAATTTTAAGTTATACAGGCTGATTCACGTAAGGTCAAGGCAAGTTCAGGTATTCTCCGAGACACATTCCTTCTCTTCTAAAGGTGAGCCGGTGTTGATGTCTCATCGAAGCCTTTAATGTACTGAGAATTCAACAGCATTCTTAACTTTATAAGTCGCTGCGACTTGTTTACTATCGATCGATAATTTATTATAAACGATAAATTTATTTCGCTGGAGATCCAATGACCTGAGATAAGGCCCGCGTTCTATGCGTCTTGTATATTATGATAGTTAAGTATATTTATTCAAATGCAAGTACATTATAACTGCAACAAGAATAATATGGCTTCCAGTTAACTCAAAAAGGATATACAGGTAGTGTGGGATAAGATGTAATATTATATACTATGGCGTAGGTGAGTTCTCTTTAAAATATCTTTAGTTATCAGAAAATGATTATTTGACTGTCATTAAATTAAATAAATCCATGAATCATTATGAGATAATAGTGTTAAGATGCAATGAGGATAAATCATATAGTTGTAATTTGTACTCTATTGAGTAACAGGATACATATTACCAAGGTAAATTGATATTTTCATACAAAGTATACTAATTTGAATTCATATGATGATATTAATAACAGGTCCATATTGACTCACAGCTGGTAAAATATAGTTTCCGTAAAAAAATACTGTAGTCTAATGTAAAAAATTATATGGGCTAAAGCTTTATATTCATAGACACATTTAAAATCGGGCTCTAAATTGTGTAAAAAATTTATAAAATTACACGGCGTATATGTCGATCTTAGATTTAGGTTTTATTTCTGATTAAAAGTCTTAGATTACAGCATGCTAACCTAAAACGCAATTAATCATGATTTGTTAACCGACTTAAAAAAATATGTTTCTCAATTCGACAGTTTTTTTTTATTATTTTTTTTGTTCGCGGATGACTTCGTTGTTAATGAACCAATTTTGATTATTCTATTTGTTTGTTGGAAAGGAGATGTTCCTAGAATGGTATCATAGTAATTCAATCGAAATCTGATAAGTATCTCCAGAGATATGGAGTGAAACCACCTCAAACTTGGTACTAAAAATTAATAGCGCGGCATTTGAAGTCAGTTGTTTTAGTTTTTTAAACCATCTTATTGAACTTCTTATTTGTTCCATAACACTATACTTAATAAATAAGTATTGATGCTTTCTCAATTACGATTAAGAATAAAGAGATGCTTGTAAAATCATCATCCTTTTGTATGCCTGGAAATCGTGCTAGAAATGCAAAAGAGATTGTATCCAAGATTGCAACTTTGAATAAGTAGGTATTATATTATCTGTAGTTTGCAACATATCTGAGAAATTAGTATTTTACTATCAAGATAATATGGATGGGAAAATGTATTTGATTGGTATGATATTTATATTATTAGGGAAATTAATTTACGACGATTATTTATTAATAATGGCAGATATTGCTATATATATTATAGATATATGTTAGTCACGTAAGAATACAAAGCAGAATAGCCATAATATTGCTTGCACTAAAACAATATTTGAATTTATCGTGGTGTAGGTAATCGTCATTCGCGGTCAAACAAAATGGTTTTTATTTCCCATAACAAATTACAAATATTTCCTATTATATGGCCTTGTCCAAGGCTTTTCTGCTGTTGCCCGAGATTGTAATCTCGATATCATTTTCCACGATATAACATGTTCCGTATCATGGACTTTTGAGATAACACTATTAAAAACGTCCGTATTCTTAATTGAGCATTTATAATCAAATTCACACGGTTTGAACAATCCGGACGGAATGTTTTTCACGGATAATCTTCCGCGGCGAATGCTTACACGATTTTGATATACGTAAAGTGTTTTCTGTCGCGTTATGTCATGATACGAGTATGTAAGTCAGTGTCCGTCTTATCGAGGCTTCCGCGCTACTTTCCATTAATTTTTATTATAGAATAAGAGCTAACAATAATAAGGCTGTAGCTTTATCTACAACTTGGAAGTCTCCATGTATGGAGATATAAATCATAGGACTTCCAAGTTGGTCAATTAATTTAAAACTTTTGCACTGGTGGAAGGAGCATATTTTATCGATGTTCCGCCTGACTTGCTACCAAAAAGTAGCTTACCACCAACAAGGAGAAAATTTGCCGCCTAACCTCACGGTGTTCCGGCAGCACACAGGCCTTGAGAGTCAGAGTCGGGCCTAACGTGTTCATCACAATCTTCGACCACATCATCGCTTACCACCAAGCGAGATAGTGATCAAACGCTAGCCTAAAAGATACAAAAAAAACTCAAATGTTCAAAGTAAACATAATAACATCCGCGGTAGATTTTTTACCAACACGAATCCGTGTCATCATGACTTTGACTATATTGCTGAACACCAATTAGAAGCTAATCGTCCAGTACGTGATATAACAAACAATTATTCGCGTTTAGTCAATGGAATGATCACGTAATCGATTCGTCTAACCGTATCGATTGTTAATTCGCACACGTATTCGACATTCGCATATGTAAGTCCGGTTGGGATGCCGTTATGCACATCGCCCGAAAAAAATCTAGTCTTTTCTTCGTATAAACAACAAATTAGCATAATTTATCACTTGAAGTTTTATGCACTCGGAAAACCCAGAATACTTAAAATTCTCAACGCCACCGGCTTATCTAAACATGTGTACAATAATTATTGGTATGTATATATTGTTGTAGAATGACTAATACCTTTAGTACTCTTGTGAGGCAATTCAATTAAGCAAGGATTGTTCTGCAGACACTATGCTCGATGGAAAACAATAAAATTTCACTAAGTACCACTTATTGTTGTTCTCGCTTACGATTTAAAATAATAGAGCTTTCGTTTGATAACGGTTTCCGTTTTACAATCGCAAATCGGCTTTCATTCATCGAGTCAACTGACGATTTTTCGTAAATAGTCTCACGACACGACTCGATTCTCGCGTGGGCTCAAAAGGTGGGTGCTCGCAATTGAAATATTATTTGCCGTCATTACTATAACCGGCTTTATGAACCGAATCGTAATACATTCGAACTCCCAGCACAATTTTATTCGAATATTAGGCAACAATTATATTCTAAGAGCACGCGTAATACAATAACAAAACGTCTGAAACACACACTTTTGTTTGCATTTTCTCACAGGTGTTTCTTTGGCTAACGTCATTGAGTTTTATGTCGAAGGCAGGGCTCTGTGAAACTTGGGATTTAATATTGTGTCGTGATACCAAAGTGCATTGTTGCTGGACGTAGCCGACTAGCCCGTGAGATCTAGGTCGGGGACTATATCTGCTAGTAAACACTAAACAAATGAGAAGCTTACATTTACTGATAAAGGCTGAGGCTGCGGCTGTGTTCACTGGCTCCACACTGTTCAGTCGCACATGTCAGTGCTAAAGTCACTTCACTAAATGTTCACTGGTGTTCGGTCACTGGCACATACTGGGGGGTTGATAGTTGAGAGTCGGGTCGCTAGTCAAGCAGTAGTGTCGCGCTTGTCGTCCGATGTTGGAATGCGATGTGGTCCCGAGGGTCGCCTGCGCAGTGGTGGGGTACGTGTGGTCGGCAGGTCGAGTGGCGCATGAGTGCTCGCGGTGGAAGGGATCGCCGGCGTAAATACGCCGCCGTAACGCGTGCCTACGCACACTAGCACACTGGCACAACACAGCCTTCTCATCTCGCGTACCTACACGATGCGACCTGTCCTCATCATTGCCGAGATGATGGGAACACCCTTATGCATCGACCATGTTAGGTAACGGTCAGGTTCCGGGCATGCACTTGAGTTATTCATGTTTGTGATGCAAGGAGATCCTTTGGTCTACGTGAGCTTTCACAAACACGTCATGTCTTCAGCTGTAGGCAAATATATTGATCACGGAGCATTGAGAATCATTTAGATTCTTATGATATATTAAGGAAATATACTTTGTTTTAGATTGTGTATGAAATTTGTGAATTTGAAAGGACTTATTGAATTTCCAATATATTATTATACATTTTTATAATACAATAACTCTTAATTGTTACCAATTTACAGAGTAAAATGTATATTTGTTACAAAAATGTTTTTAAAAATGTCTTATTGCCAAAATACCAGACTATTTTTCTTTAAATGTTATCACTTCACTTCACAATAAAATGTATATCACTTGTATGATAACGTGCATCTAATTGTTATTGTAATTATAACATCTTAAATGTGAATTTCGCATCAAATCCAATATGATACGAAAATGTACAATATAATAACTTAGTACATTTAGGGCCAGTTTCACCGGCTCCTGATAGCCCTATTAGGAATTTATCTCACAGATTTTTGACAAATTTTATACGGCGTCATCTGTCACTTTATTATGAACCGGTGAAAATAGCCCTTATTATTTAAAATTTTGAATGTTCAGTAACATTGTTATCAAATCATTGACTATGCATGTGTGTTTCAAAGATACCTATACCTATATCCTGACAAATGTATCCGTATACGGTCAAACTAAGAGTTATACATATAAGATTACTCATTGGGTTTTCTGTTTAACTACTAACTTAACCCTTGTGGTTAACAGAATTAAGAATTTATAATAAGAATGTAACCTTTAATAATAAGTGTAAACCTTTAGATACAGAGATTCTCGTAAATATTCGGTTTTCTTTTTGTGCTCGTCAAATTAAAGTTAAAAGACAATCGATTGTCCTGCGTATAAGAACTGATAAGCTCGTAAGATATTGAAGTTTATATTATAGCTTCCGATATTTTGGGGTTACATTACATCCGGCCAGAGGTCTAAAAATAGCCTCCAAGGGTTAAAGGGACATTGCCATCAAAAGAGCCAATCGTGTACCTATTTGTATGTCTGTCTATCTGACTACATGTGAAATATCAACGGCCAATACTTGTCCACTGTTGGACATAGCCCTCCCCTATGCCACGCCACTGAGTTCAGTTTTCAGCTCTTTGTTTCCAAGCGCAGCCAACCAGCTTGCGTATATCATTGCTTCACCTAGCTGGAGGGAAGTCCTACGCTTCGTTTTGTGACATACATACATATTACCGCTCAATATGTCCTGGTGGCAATTAGTTTTATGGATAGATTTTCTTCTCTGCTAGTATCTGTGTTCCTCAAAAAAATAATATTGAATATCTTCAAATTTCATGTGAATATCTTCTTGTTAAACGTGCTTAATTGCAATTTCTAGTATTCGTATAAAATGATCAAATATAAGTATATGTTATTCTTCGTTGAATGGTGTTATTAATGCCATTTTGTCACAAGTGCGTAAAAGCAATATTCAACCAATATTGTATGAACTAATTAGGAAGTATTTTGATCTATCATCATTTAGGTTTATTTCAGAACACCAGTAACACTAAAATACTACAAATTCCATTCAACTCATGGGTTTCAACAAATCTAACTATGTAGTATGTTTAAATTAAACACACTGGATTAAAAGGACCAAACATTGGCGCTGTCCAGTTATATATGTGTCAGTAACTTTACTTAAAGTACTGAAGCAAGTTTTGTATTTTAAGGTCAGTGCATTGACTTTGACCATCGATGCTAATATTTATGAGATCCAATTCAGTTCAGATTTGTATGAGATAAATATCCGAGTACTAAATGGTATGTTGCATACAATTTTAGAGCAGTCATTGAATTCCATCAGCGATTTGAACCAAATCAGATGATAGGTACTGAATTAAGTTGAGATTGAGATCCCTTTTCGTTCCGTTATTATCAGATTTAAAATTATTATTATACAAGTTTTACTTGTTAAATTGTTTTAAAAAAGGCCAATGATTGTAGAATGATTTTACCACTGTGTAGTGGAAGATATGATTGTAAAAGGAAATGGTACGATAATCCTAGATCCTATCGGAAACGACGGACACAGGCAATGAATTCCATTCCTTGGCAGTGGTGACGAGCTTTAAACCCGTCGCAAGTGCAATGATCAGTAACTAATCTATTTGAAATGCCAACCGCTCCGGCTGTAGCATCGTTTACGACGAGATGGTGTACGGTGGTTGCGCAAGTATAAGAGTCATCGACACCGGCGCGTCCTCGGAAGGTCGCGCTCCGAACCCCAGTCTCAGCATAGTTTTTGAGACAGTACATAAAATCTGACGTTTGAAATTACGATTTTTGCAGAGTAAATACTCACTCGCAATATTGCAGTATTAATTGAGAGTAGACAGACACATCTCAATTATTTTGTCTATGTTTCGTATTTTGTCGCACTCTAGACCCTAACTGGAAACTGGCCCTCATGAACAGCTGTCAGTAGCACCTTAATTCGATATTTGGCAACAGAACTCTTGGCTTCAGGCTGTGCATCTATCTAAGTTATGGCAAAAGTGAGATTTTAATATCGGCATTGCCATCCGGTCGCTATCTTATTTTATAAAATATCTATACAAAAAAACTTACGGCCTTACTAATAAAGTTTTTTTTCGTATACACGTTGTATACTACAAAAGCTGACCAATAACAATATTTTTGACGTAAGCGTTGGATAAAGTTGGTATACAGATGTGCCATTATCAAAGGAAGCTAATCATTTCTTAAACAGCCTGGGAGCCTAGTTTAGCGAGTGTGTAAAGGATTAAAATGGCGGATTTCTCTAATATCAGCTGATCGAAATCATGTCTAGACAAAGTAACTATTATTGAATCTGTGTCTAGTATTCTGTGAATAAACGTTTTGACTCTTCAAACTTCAAAAAGTATCCTGTTATTTGAGGATCGTTTGTATGTGTTAGATTTGTTCTCATTGAAATGGACTACATAAATTATTTCGACATATTTGAGATAGACGAGGCAAATAAAAAAATCGAAAACATTATGAAGACCGTGCAGATCCATTTTTTGACCAATTTAGATTTTCCATTTGAAATACAAATTACAGGTTTACGAAAAGTTATGTGGAACAAACTAAACACAGTGATTACATTATCTTTGGAAATTGACAATTTATTCAAAGATGGCTACAATCATGTTTATATTGTAGCCATGGAGACCGCTAGTCTCCATGGATACAATGTCAACAGCGTAGACAGAGGACAACAGTCAATTTGAGTGTTTCGTTCTAAAATTTGTTTTAAGTCTTTCACTCCTACTAAAAGATAATATTTTCCATTATTATATATTATTATTATTATTATATCAACAAATTTCAACAAAAAGTTCTAAAAACAACGTAGTTTGATTAATATTGCATTCCTAAAACAAAATTTCATGACTAATATTAATAATTAGTAAACTTTATGAAAAAATAATTTACGGAACTATTTAAGATGAAAACAGTTTCGAAACGAATTGACTAATAGTTGCCAGATGAAAAAGAAAAAAATGTTAAACGTCTATGTAGATACCCGCCGCCTATTCAACGTTTATTAGTCAAACAATAGATTGACGCGT
Source organism: Cabera pusaria (assembly GCA_954871355.1). Taxonomy (NCBI): domain Eukaryota; kingdom Metazoa; phylum Arthropoda; class Insecta; order Lepidoptera; family Geometridae; genus Cabera; species Cabera pusaria. The sequence goes on along the minus strand of OX940903.1, from coordinate 16,100,999 downwards.
GTTTAGCGCTCATTCACTGTGCAATTGTACAACCGTTTAACAGATTAATAGGCAAATTTTTATTAGTAAGGCCGTTATGTTCATATTCGTTTAATCCGAGCACAACATAAATTGTATTAGACATGTACAAACACATAAAAAAAAAACAATATTACTGTCATATAAATTCATAAAAAAAAAATTACAATTACATAATTACATTTCAATTCAAATAATAATTTATAATTAAATAATTGAAATTAAACATTATTACTACTGTTGACCATCAAACAAACAAAAAAAAAACATAAATCAATAAGGTGACAATGAGCAATCTTATTGCTAACAGCAATTTCTTCCAGACAAGTTTTTGATGGACAGAAAAGCAGGAAGTAGTAGACGGTGGTGTACAATAAATGTTAGTAACGAATACTTATCTTATTGAGATTGGTACAACATATAATTTTTCCCTATCGATATTGCAAAGGTCATTAACCCTAACATAACAGGACAATTGAAACGTAAATAACTCACATTCTATAAAATTGATAACATTAAATAGGCACAACATTACAGGAGAAAGGTTTTTATCAAAATATCTATATAACGGGTGTGCCATTGACCCACTGAGAGAGATTAATTAATTTATAGAATTGATAACATACCAATGTGATGAAGTCACTGTAAATATTGCGGTTCACTAGGTTGTCTGATTATTATAATTGATATATACGCATTTACTGTTAATTTTAAAGCTTGTTAGTGTATTGTTGGCAGTTGCCAGGTTAGGTAGACTATGGCAGACTTACTTTCATATTTTCTTTATTGTGCTACTTTAAAATTTTAACTTTTTAATGCGGACAGACAAGCACTTGTTTGATCACTACTATATTTTCTGATGTTAGTTGTCATTGTGGTCTAAGATTTAATGGTCTAAATTGTCTAAAATAAGCGGCAATAGCTTAATGCCTAAGGCGTCGGACTTGCAATCGAGAGGTCGAGAGTTCGAACCCCACCAATTTCACTAATGACGTGAACCCAGTACAGACAAGCATATTTAGCTTATTATTGTTATATACCGGCAGTAATTCACGTACCTTTAGTCGAATTTTCTCGACCTAGGTCACGCGTGAGATCGCGATCTCACCGCGTGATCTCACTCCCGAGGAAGAGCGACTGACTCGCTCGAAACCTAGGTCGAGAAAATTCGACTAAAGGTACGTGAATTACAGCCGGTAGGGTATATAACAATAATAATGTTACAAATTCTCGATCATTTTAAAATCAAAATATTTAGCTTAATTGAAGGGGTTACCAAGTTTACTAGTAATGTGCAATATACATTGGTAGTAAGCTTTATGAAAAAAATATCGCTTGTCTAAAATGGTAGACGGCAATGAGACGAAGCGCAGGCTAACTGACTTTAGACCAATCCACAAAACGCAGCGATCTCAACCCGTTTTGAACCTTTGATTATATTATCCAACTGCAAGTAGTGGAAATTACTGTTTTCTAAAAGTATATCATATATGACAAGAGATGATATTTAGATCAGTTAGGCCGTCTGAATATTTGTAGTAAGATCCATCACTGCTTTACAGAACATGGTGTATTACCATAACATCTCAGCGCCGCCGGCCGGCCGGCTTATCGGCGCATCGATTTGTTTACGCCGCGGTCCCGGATCTAGGTTTTTAAGGTTGTTTTTTGGTGGGGAAATACGGTGGATGGAATTTCTAAGACTTGCTCTTTTTTTGCTCGACGATCCCACATTCCTGACCCCTAAGTTTGTATCGCTAGCGATCCCTCGAGATACAATGAGCTATTTAAAGAAACATGTTTTTTATTGGAGAGAATTGTGGAAGGGAATTATGTTGGGAAGGATTAATTAAATGCGTACAGTATGGGCTTGTGAAAAGGTATCTTGCAACAATGTAAAAAGGGGAATTACAGTTTTGATTTTTAATTAGAAAAACCTTTCTCAAACAATGTGTTTAAGTTGTGAAGATTTATACCTTTTGGTTTGCAATATTATGTTTAAAACTAATTGATTTAAATTGAAACTATAATTAGATAAGTAGGAAATGAAGAGCATGCGATTCAGGTGATAAATAAAACTGACACTGTTTTATTAATACATTTTTTTTTTCACTAAATTTTTACACCTTTAATGTACATAGTGCGCATTCTAATAACTTTACCGTGTGAACTACTTAATCTAATCCTAAGAAATATTCCCTCCTAATCTTGCTTGATCACACTTTTTATGTTTGATCGGTCTTTGACTGTGCACTATTTTTGTTGATATATTTTAGTTGTTTAGTTAATTTCTATTTATTTAACTATCAAATGTATCATGGAATATTGATTGATTGTAATTTCATAACTCACTTTTTAAATTTTAGCATTCCTAATGTTAATGTTGTCACTGTATTTCACAATACACTGTGAGTATTAAACACAGATCTTTTTCTTTAAATGACACTGTTCACTAAACGTCTTTAAGAGCCGCACATATTGTTATTTAGTGTTATTTTGAATACATATTTTCCAATCCAGGCTGCAGCAATTCAATCTATCAATGCATGTTGCATGACATATTTCAGAAGGTTTACGTGAATTCCAAATGTCTGGTATATAATTCATCTCTTGAGCCACTTCCTTCTTTTCTCACAGTCGCGGATATTTCGCGGTCGTTTGTTATTTTCCTTTAATTGTATTTTTTACTCAGAATCGTGTTTAGGTGGTGTCGCGGTGGCGCGTCCGTGCCACATTCCGCGACACGCCGGCGCTTGCGCCTGATTTGACCGTTTGACCACTTCATAACTTTGCCGGCCCCTACCATTTGTTCCATCTTTACGGTACGGACTTATCTACATACTCAAAAACTCATAAGAGTACTCGTGGATGCGTGAAATGTTAGCGTAAAATAATAGGTGTTAATTTATGTGACTGCTGCTACGTGAGGAATCCACGCAATAGGCTTTTCAATTCAATCTTTTTATGATTCTATTATGTACTGTTCTTACTTCTGTCCATATCATCTTTGTTTTTAGAAGCTTTACATTTTCCGTTTAGGAATTATCTCTTTATTATTTACATGACATACCTATTTGTTTCGACTTATCAGCATGCGTTCTGCTCTTCTTAAAGTTTCTCTGGCGTGAAATCTTGAATTCTCAAACTGCACGTGTCTACTATAATAATTATCTACGCGTGCCAAAAGTTTGAGACAGATTAACGGATATTTATTAATGAATATTTCCGTCCACTAATCTGAGTCACCGAGATCGCAAGACCTATTTTAATAGCGTCCCTAAAATCCCGAGATGAACTCATCGGCTCATTATAGACCCAAAGTCACGGCTTCGAGAAATCGTAACTCGAATCATCTTACGCATAGGCCATGCCATGTCATTGACTTCCTTGACCAACTGAAGTGTTCCGAGAAATGGACAGTCGTAGTTTCATTGAAGTTTGACTGTTACGAGCTTGTTTATTGGAATCTACTATTATTAACATTGTACTTTATGTTGTTATACTGCTGTTATTTTAGATTTCTGCAAATGTTCTTGCTTACACCATGTGCTTAATTCATTAGTCATAAATAAACTCGTCTATATTTATATTTTGTCACACTTATGTTATAAATGAATACGTTTATCGTCAATTAATTAATTACAGTCTTGAGTTAAATCTTAATCTCTTAAATATCTACGCGAGCAAAGCGGACAGTTACGCTAGTAGGCTTTTATATAAAGGCTTTTAATATTTTCCTAGTATCTCACAATAGTTAAGCCGAGTGATTCGAGCTTGGTTTTATGCATATCTGATACACAATAGGAAGCATCGAGACCACGATGATGACTGTTTATGTATATTCAATCAATTATCAAGCTTGGGATGGGGTAGACTGGTTCTGGGTGGAGACCGCGAATCGGTAAACGTAGTTTAGGACGCCCTGTGACCAGGTGGAGCGACGACATTCGCAAAGCGGTGGGCAGTGACTGGAAACAAAGAGCCGAAGATCGGGCTCAGTGGCATTACTTGGGAGAGGCCTATGTCCAGCAGTGGACTGATACTAAGATGATGATGATGATCAGGCTTGGATACTTTGACCTATTAGTCTTCGGTTTCGCAGCAGCAGTGGCCAACTAGTAAGTAGGACCAGTAGTAGGGGTCTCAGATCCGCGGAGGCGCCGCCGGCCGGCTTTTGGGCGATAAAATTCGACTCGGTTTGCTTAAATTATGTAATCGAATATTCATGACGCTTTTGGTACTCAGTTGCGGTTTTTTATAACAACACTAGCTATCGCCCACGTCTTCAAATCGATAGCATAAATGGCAATAATGTTATTAAAGATCTAAAGCAGTTAATGTGATGATAGACTCTTATTTTGAATTAAAAATGTACTTAAGCATCTTTTCTCTAGAATGTTGATTCAGCTGGTTTGGTTCACAGTAACCGTTAGCGATATAATACTAGCAAACATGAATGATTGCGTTCAAAATTATCGGGAGGGAATTCAGTAGGTACCTTAAAGAGAGCTTTATCGTCTTTTACATCTCTCATATTCGGTAAGTAGGTCCTTATTACCCCCAAATGGGGCTTGTAGATAACCAATTAGCGCTCTAGGGTAATAATGTAGCTAGAAAAGCCCTAGGGCGGTAAAATTATTTAAAAAAAAACACTTCACTCTTTCAAAAATTTCGCGTACATCTAACCATCATACTGGCAATAGACATCATGCATTCAGCCCAATGACAAAAGAGGTCGCTTCGCTATTCAGCCTTGTCTTCGTATGAGTATAATAGTCATCAATTTTAAATATCGAAAGAAAGAAGCCCAATTTCGTTATTAAAAAAAAAAAAATATGAAAAAAGGCGGGAACAGAAAACTTTTACTTTAAATATTGTTTGTTTTTGGGATTTTTTTATAATTACGTGCTAATTAGGAAAAAACATGAGTTCTGCAAATGATGAAGAAATAAGCTGCACTCCCGATTCAATGAAAATGGAAGCTGAAGCAGCAATTAACAATATTTTGCCTGAAAGTTCTAAAGAGAGATATTTGAAAACTTACGACGAGTTGATGAAGTGGCGAAAAGAAAAACGAGTAAAGTCTTTATCTGAGATTGTATTTTTAACATACTTTAGTGAGCTATCAAAAAAGCTGCAGCCATCTAGTTTGTGGTGCATTTATTCAATGTTAAAAAAAACACCTGTCCCTATAATTTAAAAATTGTTTTCATTTCACTATAAATTTTAACTAATAAAATGTTTTATTCTTGTAATACCGGTTTTTTTCTACTTACCTCACAATCGAGATGTAAAGCAGAGAAGTTAGCTCGGGTGTAAGCATCAATTGCACCCTCGAAACTATAGGCGCCCGCGCTGCGCTCGTGCGCCTAAATATCTCAGGCTGCAATTGATGCCTTACAGCCCTTGGCTACTAATCTACTATTATACTACGCAACTGCATACCTAGCTGATTTTCATAGTTTCATTAATATTTTGGGACAGTTTTTGCGGGTAAGTGAAAAAGTGTGTGTGTTTTCATTGTATTTTTCCTAAAATATGTGTTTTAACGTGAGTTAAATTCCACTGAAAGCCTTCTCTAAAGCCTGCATATTTAATGAGACTCTTGAACTTGGCTTGAATATGACTTTGACTCGTTTTTACGACTTAAATCTACGAAAACTTGAGATATTCAAATACTTTGACACTGGCTAAATACACTTATAGTCGTAAATGTCGTAATAAAACGTTTTCAGCAGTATCAGAATTGGCGCCCAGCTCTTGCGTTCTCGTCTCAAAAATCCATCTTGTATGCAAGTTTTAAGTAGGTACATAATTACAATTGTGCAACATGCTCTGATTTCAATCGATACGAACACTTGCGGTAACGTAATCGACATTAGAATCGATTACAAGTCTATAATCGGTTTGCGGTTATTGTACTTAACTGATAATTTAATATTTGCTCTAGTTATATAAGATTAAGTAAATTATTTCCGGTCTTTATATTAAGCTATGCTACATAATTTTCTCAGAGGCTTTTGTCGTGTTTTATATATTTTTTTGACATGGCCAAGTATTGTTTTACATGACAATTACTCAGTACTCTCAAAATCCTTATCTTTTTATAAGATCCCGATTTTTACAAGCTATTTATTCTTAATGATACTATCAAAAACTGCAAACGATAATTCTGTTGAATTATCGTGTGTAGATTTGTTCTTGTACAATAATATTAAATAATTTATATTGTATTAATTGGACAAACAAGTTGTTATCAACGAAAGCTCTATATATTTAAATACATCAATTAATAATAATCATTTTTACGACTTAGATACGATCTTGTTATTGTTTATAAATCGATCGAGACTATATTAGCAACGCAAATTTGTAGTTAATTATAATAATACGAAAATTTCTATGACGTAGAGTCCGACGATGACCCATTAAGTTATATTATGAATTCATTATATATCTCGAACACATAAATATGTATATGGTATTTGGCATTGAGACTGTAAAATATTTCGCATTCCAATATATTGACGCAAATTGAAGAGAACATATGAAAAGGTACTACTAATTCGACTCGTGGTGTAATTCTGATCACGTTTATGATAAGTAACTTGTCTTTAAGTAACTGTTGATATACGTCACTTGCCCTAGGTTTTTGACCGACTTCGTAAGAAAGGTGCTAAATTCGTGAGAATGTTGTTCTGTTTATCCGACTGCGCCAGAAGGAGCGTTGTGTTTTCCAGTGTTTGTAATTACTTTGTATGAAGTAGTACTTATGTATATTTCTAACTACTCGATGGATTTTAGCTTCAGAGGTGTCGTTAGACTCGTCTTAATTGTGAGTGAGCCTGTCCACGAAACTGAAGGTCGTGGGCTCGATTCCCACACGAGACAATTCTTTGTGTGATCCACAAACAATTGTTTCGAGTCTGGTTGTGATTGTATCCGTGATTTGTAAGTAAGTATGTTTGTAAAGTCCCCCACGACACAGGGTGTCCGGTGTGTACGGTGAGTTGTCTCTAAAAAAAAACCTTCTGATGGAAACATTTTACGTTATACTGCGGTGTATGATCGTGTATGATATATTATTGGCATCAGAATAAAAAATAAAAACACGGAATTTTAATTGAAATACATCAAACAATGAAGTTATGAATTAACAATAATTATATCGGATATGACTGAGACGATATATTAAAAAAACAATTGCATATTCTCATGAGATGTTGCAATTGGGGCCTCGCTCTCGTTACTTTGGGCAGAATTTTTAGCACATCCTCTACTTGCTAACTGCGGGTAGCTTGCGCAAGCACAATTATCGTAGTATTGATGATCCCATGCATGGGTAGTTCATCTAAACCAGGTATGGCCATCGCGGTCGGCCGGTCGATCGCGGCTATTAGTCCAGTTATTAGTAGTTTAGTCCAGTCGATCATGGCAAGGCAAAACACATATAAGTACTTAAGTTTGTAGATCGCACAGGGTTTCGCCAGTAAACAGTAGATCTTAGATCTAATCAAGTTGGCCACCCCTGATCTAGACAGTAACAAGATGTGAAATAACTCGATTACTTATGGTCTGAAATAATTTCGTTAACTTTAAAATGACGGACTACAATTGTGTCCCGAAAATGCTTGCACAAAGTGCGTAATCGACATAGATGACAACCCTCCCAATTCCTACCATCAACGTCATATAAACTAATACTACGACATCTCTCTCATCTCTCTCGACATCTTAATTTTCAGCCGTGAAATAGGAAAGTTTTTCGGTTGAAATGGCAAGGTGTCCTGTGATTTTTACAGGGCATGTGGCACTCTACATCTTTATGTCTCAAGGTAACAGGCGCATTGCAGTGACATGCAAAATTCTGGACTGCCAGAATTTTTATAGAAAAGGCGCACCTTTTCTATAAAATTTGAAGGATGCATTCTCATCTTCGTACAATTTATTATTGTCATCACTTACCAACAGGGAGATAGTGGTCAAACGCTAGCCTATAAGATATTAAAAAAAATATGTTGAGGATAGTTCATTTAATTCATCATCATCATCATCATTTGCAGCTAATTTCTGCCCAATGCAGGACATCCTCAGGCCTCTTTCCTCTTGTTTCACACATCCCTGTTAATATATTTAAAGGGGAGTCCCTAAGTTAATTTCCCTTTAAATATATTTTAGAGAAGGTGGAAGTTTATATTGGGCAGTAATTTCATATTTGAAATATGTACGTCAATATAGCTAAATGTTATATATAAGTATACAATTTATTGCTACAATTTTATAGCCCACCAATTAAAAAGCAATTTAGCTTTTAGGTAAGTGATATTTTTATCCAACAAAAATGCGGATCTGTCTACGACGGAGGTCATTAATGTCAAAAAAAAGACAAAATATTTTCTGAGCAGATGTTATTCTTACATAACATACATGTTATGTAGTTATTTTATATGACCTTGTATTTTTTTTTCTATTCGTATCTGTAGTCTTAACAATTTATTTTTAATATTTTCGTTTTTTTTAACCGACTTCAAAAAAAGGAGGAGGTTTCTCAATTCGACCGTATATATATATATATATATATATTTTTTTAATGTTTGTTCGCGGATAACTTCGTCGTTTATGAACCGATTTCGATTATTCTTTTTTTGTTCGAAAGGAGATATCCCAAGTGTGGTACCATGGTAATTTTATCGAGGTATGATAAGTATCTCCAGAGATATTGAGATAAACATCTCAAAATTGGTACTGAAAATGAATAGCGCGGCATTGAAGTCGGTTGTTTTTTAGTTTTTAAACGATATTATTAATGTTTTATTAAATATTTACCTACGCAATAATATTTGTGAACCTTATAATCGATATTTAATTTTAATACAAAATGTATGTTTACTATTTTGTCTGTAGTACTTAGTAGTGGTTAGGTAGACTTAGAAGTAGTAATATACTCTATCTTTTTAACCAAATAAACCCTGAGTTACCCTTGGTGTACTAAAAAATTTAAACAGTTAGTATGTTGGTAATAATAAATTATTCTATGTTCTACGAAACTTGTATTGAAAAAGTCTAGCTCAGATTTCCCACCATAACGGTAAATAATCTAAAATTTCTATTTATATTTGGACCAATCAATCAATAAACTTTAGTTATGATATTGCTAGTGGGAAAAACCTGATCATAAAAATATTTATCTCTATATCAAATCTTGAAATAGTTATAAAAGTTCTTTTGTTTATTTTATTTATTGGTTAAATCCTATCATTTATTTTTAAAAACAGTTTCTAGCAGGATACGTTTTGAAAGTTATAATTAAAAATAGTGAATTCTATCAAGCAGAGTCACAGAATAAATAATAGTACAAGCCTGTACTTAGTACAGTCTAAGATGCTCCATGTGATGTAGACCTCGCGAGTTTGTCTTTACATAACATAAAAGTGAATAAATGTTCTAAGCGCACCTTAAAACAAAAAGAACCCCCGACCCCTTAAAGTTTATCGCTTGAAAAGGATATTCGGACAAAAAACTTGCGTCTGAAAAACGGTAAAAAAAGTTTTGTGACATTTTTGAACATACATATTCGAAATTACTGAAATAGGATTTTTTTATGTTTTCAAACTATAATTGGAGGCCATTTTGAAAAAGATTCTAAAAATTAACGGACATAAAAATTTCATGTAACTATCGAAAAAATCACGACAATTGTTGAGAAGTCCCACCTGCAGAAGAGAACATACATCTAGACTTCCGGACACAGCATTTTGCCCAAGCTGAAACGGAGACCGTCGTTTCGCTTGATCGAAAATTTAGGATCCACCATTATGTTGATAGATGTAGACTAAGGTACCTATCTGGTAATAGATAGTGTAGGTACAGTTACTACATAAAATACAATGTATCTAATCATTATTTAGCCTCGGTATTATTACAGATTAGTCTTAAACATCTCCTTTGTGTGTAGCCAAAGGATGATTAAATGATGCATTTTTTATAGCTTGCATTGTTTATGTGTATGCAAATCGTGAAACAAATCTGCATTTTTTGCTTGTTAACGATTAACTGCCTTTTGTGCAGGCATTGTCATTAAAATAATATTAAAACTTAGGTATTATACTGTGCAATGTGCATATAACGTAGTAAACTGTGTAATTACCTACTCTGATAACCTTTAGAGATTATCATTAGGCTACATTTGCAATTAGCTTACACTGTAAAACTTTACAGTGCTTGCCAAGTCTGAAAAAATGTATGGACAGCTTTTGTTGGTCATTTATAACTCTAGGATAGTTTTGAATGCGGTCTAATTAATTAAAAATATACAATTTGACATTCCTAATCCTTTTCTTGTTCCATTTGGATGGTCCGTTGGCGGAAAGGGTAGATATTCTGCCTTCGAACCTGGAGGCGCCGTTTTAAATCCTAGCCATACATACACCAATGGATATTCCGATGGATATTTAAAAAAAAAAATGTATCATCGCGAGCAGGTAAACACTTGATCACAATTTTACTTGATCTTAGACAATGCAGTCTATAGTATCGTTTATATCTGGAAGTGGAAGACGACAGTGAGACGAGGCACTGAACAACAAACATTTAATTTTTATCAATTTTCATACGGCCGTATTCATGAAGTTTTTGTCGAACGCATAGCGATAAAGAGTGGCTTTTGATGTATTTTCAATCACTCATCGTATAAAAATGTTACGTAGCAGTTCGAGGAATGGAAGGTTATGAGCAAGCTGAGTCAGATGTCAAAAACAATTTGGGTCGCAAATTGACGTCACTTGATGTGCAATTGTGCTAGTGCATTCTGGCTTTCTGGCCTAAACGGCAGTGGGTTTAATAGCAAGCTAGTTATCCTACTGATTGCAACTGCGATGTTCAGAGCTAGAACTTCGTGGCCCAGATTTATTGCTGTTAGGTCAACTTAAAGACCTGAAAGTGATGGTCTAGTTTCATCTACCTTCGATGTCTAACTGGCATATGTTGCAGTTATCCGTAGTATGCATAGATGGCTCATGGAATAAGTGGCATTTAATGTCTGCTGTTTGGTTTGCGTGGCTTCCTAAACTAATTTATACACAAAGCGCAGGTCGCATATCAATCATTGCAGATCAAAGATAAGTCAATCTTATCACAATAAATGGTAGTTATGATTTAATAAACGGCAGTGACTAATGAATGCATTCGGCTCCCACCGTTCCAAGTTCTCACCTTTCTTGGCTTGCCCTTGCGAATTATTCATAACGGCTCATAAAAGACCAAGGTCGTCGCACTGTCGAGATTGCGGATTTGGCTCGCACATCGCTGGCCGAAACTATAACAAAATGCAAACGAGCGGGATGTACGCGGATCCCGGGCCGGTCGACGCGACGCCACACTTGGCGCCTTTTTTGAATATTTTTCTTTTTACGATGGCAAATTTATGGTGGACCATATAAGCTGCCAGTATTACGCGAGCTCAACGCATTTTATTCTCTTAATATTCGGACGCTGTGTGCTGTGTCTGAGGACAAGAATGCGGGTCTTGAACGTTCTGATGTTAGTTTTATCGTTTTTCGCAGTTCGTCCTTGGTCTCCATTGACTTTGGCTCAGGCACAGTTCGGATTGCACGTCGAACGAGTTTCCGTGATACATAGGTATAACTGGAACAAGATACAAGGGACGCCCCTCGCCATATCGGGCTATTTAATTTATAGCTGCTTCTTCCAAAAATCACTGGGTTTTGCCCATTTGAAAAACAGTTCTAAAGATCCTAATTTACTTGAATTATTTTTGGTATTTGATGCTTTCAAAACCTTAATTAAGACTCTTGTACTGAAGAGTTAGAAGGCGATTGTCGAATGTCCAGGAAGTATTACAGAACCGGCTCAGTGATAACATCTCCAACCAAATCTAAAATAGATGGCATCTCGATAGAGGTATTACGCAACGGATGCAATACCTACCAGTCGGGTTCCCGCGGACGCAACTAGTCACCGCCATAGAAAGTGGAATGAAACGTTCTAAGGAAAAGGGCTGATATCGCAAGCCCTGCATCCGCTGGGCTGCTAACTGCTAATTGGCAAGCTTGCCGGCCGCGGCAGGTGCATTTACCTCGACCGGTGGCTTAACCTTCACGGTACGTGGGTCTGATAGACGTGTACATAAGTTGTACATAGTCACGTGGGCTTTAAAGATTGTACAGATAAAAAGTGCGAGGGAAAAACGTTGCAGAAAAACAACGTTAATTCGGTAGGCTCATTACGCGACAGTCTATTAGAGTTCTTACGCGTCATTTGTTAATCAACTTGAAGCCTTCTACAAAAGGTATTTTAATTTAACCATAATACTGCTAGTACATGCCAAGGTAAATAGGGGTTTGTTTTAATATAGAGATAGTTTCTCTCCACAAGCTTTAGTCAAGTTTTAGTCTTACTATACCTATCAGCCAGAGGGATTTTTTTTTAATGGTTGAATGTAATTAAACAATCTAAATGCTCGCAAGATGGTAAGCGATGACGTTTGCCTATAATAGGTACAATGGCAAGTAAAATTTTGTTTTGTCAGAATTTTTCGCTTCTATGCACTGTGCCTGAAACAGGCTGAAACCTTGAGACGTTAAGGTGGTAAGTCTCACATGCCCACTGGACATTTGATCCTTCAAACTGAAACACATTTTATTTCAAGGATTAACTACTGACAAGCGGCTGTACCATCACCCCAGGCGGACTAGCAGAAGCCTTATTACTATAAAAAAAGAAATGCTTCTATAAGGCTGTATCGCGGTCTCTCTGACTGACTGACCAGTTGATCGAGTGGTTAGTGATACTGACAAAAAAACTGAAGGTCGTGGGTTCGATTTTAAAAATGATTCACAGATAATCTGTTCCGGATTGTGTTAGTGATTTGTTTGTAAAGTGCTTTGCAAGTGCCCGCAACACAAGGTTTACCTAGTACGGGAGTTGTCTTTTTAAATAAGAAATTATCTCTCTTTCTCTCCCTTTCTTTCTCTCTCTCTCTCTCTCTCTCTCTCTCTCTCTCTCTCTCAAGTAGCGTAGTAAGAATTAATTTAAAAAATGTGTTTTAATCTTTGTGGTAGGCCGTTAAGAATCACCGAAAATACCGAACAATAATTTGTACTTATTTATTCAGTTGGTTGTCTTGAATGCACATAAGTTGGTATTGTTTTATTCTTAGTAGTCAAATAATGCATTATTGTAATGAGTTGACGTCAACTACTGGATAAAGAATCGACTTTCTGAATACATTTTATTATTATAAGTATCATTTAAGTAATAGCGTTTACTAGAATTTTGTGTGATAAATACCTTGAATAAAGAAAAGGTGCTGTTCAAATCATCAACATATCATTGTGCTACAAAGTACCTGTACTTAAGTAATTAAAATTGATAAAAGCATTGTCTAAGCAAGCAGGAATTCCAAGAAAGTCTAGCGCAGGTGACCCCTGACTGATCTATGTATAATGTGTTTATTGAAACCATTCCAATGAGCCCAAACTCGACATCTCTGCTCTAAGTTCGTTAAGAGTTGAATATTCTGCAGATTCCAGGAGATATCCCAGCATCAGGTCAATGCTGCCATGTTCTTACATTATGGTTGAAATATACACAGACACGTCAAACTCATAACACTCCTTCATTTTGCGTCGGTTAAAAAGGAAGCAACATGATTGTCATTACCATATTTTTTAACAAAATATTATGTGTAGTCAACTGCAACAGAATGGATATCATTTTGAAATAGCCGCCTATTCAGGAATAACCTTCTAGGGCGTCCTGTCTTCACAAGTAGATGGCATTGTAAAAAACCTTAAGCATATTCAATTTAAAAACTTCAAAGGAAATAAGTGTCTTATCAACATCTTATATTAGTTGATAGTTATAGGTATTTAGATAGTTTAATAAAAACGGCACATTCCATATGTCCGTATGTTATGATACGAAGCACGACCTTGCGACCTTCCTCACTCCTCACACTTCGATCACGTGAGAAGTGGTACCATTGGTCCATTACGCACTAACTAGTTTATTAATCTGTGGCATAACTGTCCGATCATGGTACTAATTCATATAAAGCAACGCGTGCTTACTGATAAATTAACAGGGGTTGACGATATGACATAAGAAACTATGACTGACAAGTGACTGTCCTTCAGTAAATGATATGACAGACTTTGCTTGAGAACAATTAAGGTAAACGCTGGTAAAGTCGTCAGTGTACCAATACTCGTCAGATTGAGAAAAATGATAGTTATTTGTTTCTACCAAGAGCTAAAATTAATATGATTAATAGTAACATATATATGCTTATATGCTTTATTATTAGAATGCTTAACATTTAGTCAAAAATATAATGGCACTGGAGAAAAGAACGCTTAAAATTTGCAATTTCGAAATTTGTGATTTTCGCGAGGTTTGGTGACTGAAAGTGTATTCCTGCGCACCACTGTTGTTTATATGTTAAAGAGATCTGATAGCTGCTTTGGTGATTGTGATTATTTTATAATATACTCAAGTAAATTTTCTAATGACTTAACCTATTAAACTGTGCAATTTTTATTATTAAGTCTTTTTTTATTCCAATGACATGTACTGGTACATACTAAATCCTATATGACCCATTTCCCGTCAAAATTAATATTATTTTGACGACAATTGGGATATGTATGAACAAATGTACGTGATATCGACGTTGCGTATATTTTGAACCTTATTGCGCCGTAATACGGCTTACGGCTGTGGCAAGTGCAGTAAATCCGTTATACATTTGAATATAAAAATGGAATGCGCGCTGAATCATTCTCTATAAATGGTTTATAATTTTGCTGGAAAATAAGGTAGATGTATTAGGTAATAGTAACCCGCCTTTTCTTCGCACAGGTGAAATTTACCTATACGTGTATATATATTTTTATAAAATTATATTTATACAAAAAAATTATAAGTGTTGGTATCTACAACATATCAACACTTACTTTTTTTTTATATCGGATGGGTAGTTTCAGTGATTAGCAGTATTGAACTTTACCAACATGGCATCACCCCAATTGGAGACAGTTCATGCACTCGACCATCGCCTCCCTAAGACATTGGATTTCAGCTGCACTGGTCCATGCACTCGATGTATAGCTGCTATACAGTGCTGTCGTCTGCATACCCAAAGGTACCGGGCTTTAGCAGATCATTGATAAGCAGAAATAGGGTTGCAGAGAACACCGATCCCTGAGTGACCCCGGCATTGATTGCCAATTGGTCAGAAGAGCAGCCAGTCATGTCAACTCTTATCGACCGGTCCCTCAGAAAATCCAAAATCCAGATACACGAACCAGTGGGCAGTCCATATAATGGAAGCTTGTTTGTAAGACTATCATGCCAAACCCTGTCAATGGCTGTTGAGATATTAAGGGAAATCGCAAGCGCTATCCCATGATTATCTATAGCCTCGCTCCTAATGTGCGTGGCATACGCTAGAAGATCCCTAGTGGACCGATTTCATTTCAGAAAACTAGCTTTCACGTCTTTTTCCCAGCGTGGTCGGTGAACTGGTGTGGGAAGAGCCACTCCTGGTGGTGGGCATTAAAGTCCCCCAGTAACACTAGTTGTGCAGAGGGGTTTTTGTGTTGAGCAGCATCCGCCGCCTCACTTAGGTAGTCTGTAAGCCTAGTCGTCTCCTGGTCTCCACTGTGCGACCGGTAGGCACAGGCATAGAGAAGTTTATTTTGACCTAAGTCAAACATCGCATGCTTCACCTGCGTTTGTCTGTTATGATACTGTATATTCCACGGAAATGGCCCCATTTCCGTGGTCGAGGCTTTTTAAATGCCAAGACTGCATGACCGTGAGATGTGCAGTCTCCGGCAATATTTCCTTAACAATGAGTGTGGGATGCATCGAGATGCGGTGATAGTTGACAGGATCTTCACGCCTGTCTCCTTAGGCCAAGAGAACTGGCGTAAGCCTCAGGTGCTGAGCACCGAAGACTACAAGGATGTATGGAAGAGCAAGAAACTGCACGGCAGGTTCTATCGGACTTTAACAGGGCCCGATGTGGACCTGTTCACATTGGTGAACTGGCTACGGTTCGGAGACCTCTTTGGGGAAACCGAAGGTTTTGTTTGCGTAATTGCGGACGAAGTTATCAAGACGAACAACTACCGGAAATATATCATGAAGGACGGTACGGTCGACATATGTCGGGCATGCCGCCGTCCCGGAGAATCACTCAGACATATTATTTCCGGTTGTCCTCATCTGGCGAACGGCGAGTACTTGCACAGACAGACACAATCTCGTAGCCAGATTCACAAGCAACTAGCTCTTCAATACGGCCTCGTCGAGTCTGAGGTGCCGTACTATAAGTACACACATGAGCTAGTTCTCGAAAATGGTCGTGCTTTGCTCTATTGGGACCGATCGGTTATCACGGTCAGGATCTATTGTTGCCAGTAAGCCTGATATCGTGATAGTCGACCGGTCCCAGCGACGGGCAGTGAATACGGCCTAATAGTGAAGAGTCTCGACCAACATCTCAAAAGACTCTCGAGTTAGACGGCTGGATTAAGGGCCAGATACAGAAGGCGGTAGGTACTTCTTGACACGGCACGCATCGTCAGGAGATTCCTCTCTCTGTAGCCCTAACCACCGGTAGCTCAGGCCCTGCTCCGCTGCCGGCGGCATCCTTGGTTAATTTTTTTTTATTATTTTGTTCATTTTATAATGATTATGTATTTTTATAAATTGTTAAGCACAATCCAAAATTTCATCGTACTGACGGGGCTTGAACCCGCAACCTCCGGAATAACATGTTCCGGTGCTTTGCCAATTAAGCCACGGTGCGAAGTATCATTACGACGAAATTAGTGGATTGCATTTGTTAACCCAATTATGCATTGGTGGCGCCATCTATGACTACTTATTACGTAGGTTAATCATTCTGATGAAATCATTACAGCCCTTGTCGAGTCTGAGGTGCCGTACTATAAGTACACACCTATGCCAGTTCTCGAAAATGGTCGTGCTTTGCTCTATTGGGACCGATCTGTTATCACGGACAGGACTATTGTCGCCAATAAGCCTGATATCTTGATGGTCGACCGGTCCCAGCGGCGGGCAGTGTTGGTCGACGTCACTATCCCGCATGACGAAAACCTCGTGAAGGCTGGAGAAGGACAAGCTCCGCAAATTACTTGACTTGTTTTACGAGGTTGTCCCGATAGTCATCACTGCAAACGGCCTAATAGCGAAGAGTCTCGACCAACATCTCTCGCTAGATGGCTGGATCAAGGGCCAGATACAGAAGGCGGTAGGTACTTCTTGACACGGCACGCATCGTCAGGAGGTTTCTCTCTCTGCAGTCCTAACCACCGGTACATTGTGCTCTGTCCCGCTGCCGGTGGCACCCTAGATTTAGTTTTTTTATAATTGTTTTCTTTATTATTTTTGTACAGATATTGTAAAAAACTTAAATATAAGAACTGCAATAAATACGTGGATAATAATAATATTTTTTCACTGCAATTGCATATTTATTTCATTTTTCTCCCGATCTATTTGAGGTAATGAGGGGCTTGCAAAAAAAAACATTTAAAAGTTGTAATCAAAATGAACCTTATGTCTTAAGCAAAGAAGTTTAAATTAGTGTTGAAAATTGACGAGTTATATGACGATAACTGGGACAAATGTGTCGGATACTGGTACAAATCGCTTCTTTTTTTTGTTTTAATTATTATATTATTTTAATGTTGTTCTTTCATTATAAAAATATATTTACTGAAAGTCATGATTAATGAGGAACCACATCACGAAATTTGATTATTCTCAGTTAACAGACAGAGACGTGGCACAGCCGTAAAGACAGCTTAGTTCAGAAACTGACGAGTAATGGGCCGTTTACCTTACTCACCCTACGAGTCAATCAAGGACTCAGGTCTAGCTCTTAGCACATGAGATAGATGTACAAATGCCACTACAGTTTCCATGTTAAAAGTAAAATTTATACGCACTGTCCAAATATTCACTATGTATCTTACTAGTACTTTAATTTACTCTTAAGTAACTTTTTGTTGATAAATGTTGGCATTGACATTGGCCGCACATACCGATACGTTGGCAGGCCCAGGCTTATCATTACGTACGTCAATTATACCGGCGTCGCCGTGGTGGCGTCATTATGTTAAGCAGCCGGCCCGCGCCGGGTCGAAACACGCGGTCATCTCCGCATTCCGAGCGTATGCGACGGAATTCCCGCCCAAAAACGCGCAAACAACAAACCAGTCCTGCGCAACCTTCGAGAGAAATGACACTGTCGCCAGGCTGCACATAAACAACGGGCACATATTAAAGCTCTCTAACTTCATTGGAACTAATTTTATCTCAACTACAGATGAAAAATTTAATGAATGTTTAGTCGTAATTAATAACTTTTTCAGGATAACACAAATAATTGTCCCGTGTGTGAATAGGAACCCAGGACCTTCAGTTTTCAGGATAACACAAATAATTGTCCCGTGTGTGAATAGGAACCCAGGACCTTCAGTTTCATGGAAAGGCTAACTAAATATTAGACCAACTAGAATAACATGAATTCAAAACGTTTAATTTCGGCATCTAAGGTCAAGGACTGGCCCAAGAGATATTTTATTATTATAACGATTGAAAAACCTATCTACTGTGCACAGTGCTGAAAAAGGTTTACAGTAACAAAGCGGCTTTAGTCCAAAACTAAACTGATAAGAACAGTTAGATTAGGAAGATACCCCAAGTAATTTTCTTTTATGACCATAGTATTCCTTCCAGCAACTGAGTCGACATGATTCTAGTTTATAATAATATTTTTGTGACAAACCGAAAATAAATGATAACTTTTAATCTACCAATCAAAGCATTTAGGTTTCGATTTGTGCTTTTAAGTGCTTATGCATCGTCGCAGCATGATGTTTCGGAGGTGCACCGTCATTTTAGTTACGTTAGGTTTCATTATTGTATCGAACAGGCGAATTGAGTTACAGTGTGTCGAACTTTAGTTAATCATCCATTAGATGTCTTGAACATCAGCATGTTAGTTAGTGGCCGTTCTACTGTAATTAGGTTAGGTCTATGTTAGGAATTATGAACATATATGCAAGATGACATTAAACCAATCTTACTTAGGTGTTTTTATATGTAACTACAAACAAACAAACCACCACACACAACCTTATATGTAAAAACACAAAGTGGATACCACAAACACGACATATTTCGGGTATTGGCGCCAATGAACATAAAAAACGGAATCTCGAAGGACTGTTACCATTTTCGTAAATTTATAAACCGTGATTAATGTCGTCCGCATATAAACAAGTCGTTAACAAATGTTTTATACTTACATTTAAATATTTTTAAATCGGCTTCAGTTTTAATATAAAAATTAAGTAGTTAATAATTGGAATATTTTTATGCAAAGACATAATACTCTTAGCATATATTCGGGGCAAAGACCAAAATATCGTTTTAAGAGAGAGAGAAAAAAAGAGATTCATAATAAATGTGTTTATCTGAAAATAGGTTTTTAGAAGCCACAAAAACTAGACTGGTGGGTCACAGGAGATACAATAAACAAACACCTACGCAGTCAGTGCAAAGACCGATTAAATAATAACAGACGAATTAACTATGGCATTTGAAAACTGGAGCTTTTTGTATATATTAAACATAAATTATTTGTTTTAGATTTAATTGCTTTGATAATAATACGATATTAACATCAAATGACGTTTGTTTTTCACCAATTATTGTATCTGTTAACATTTAATATTGTAATTCTAAAAACTAGCTGCAGCAAAAAGTGTCTTATGTCCTACTCTGGCAATTCTGGCATTATTTGTTTTTGCCTTTATAGATTTTAAAATTATCCATTACAAACAAACACACGAAAACATTTCCGAAGCATAGATTTAAAAAAAGGCAATCTTTTTGCAGCATACAATCTTTGCAGAAGATTCTTAAATTAAGTAAAAGCTCTCAGTATATTTGAAAATTCTTTCCTTGCAAGTTTGTAACCTGCACCCAGTTTACCAACTTTAAAATTAATTTAAAATACCTTCTACCGTATGTAGTTAATACAACAGTTTAATATAGTTTTCATATGTAAAAGGTTCCTCCTCCTATGCATAAATTTAAGTTTCTCTCTTAATAATCCAAGTCATGCCATAGAAAAGATAATAATACTGGTCATGCATTACATGTTTCGAAAAACAAATAAGTAGCTTTTATCACAATAAAAAAATTAATTGTTTTCTATAAATTTATACCACAAAATATGATGTATGATGAATAGACACCATCACAAACCGCAATTATTGTATGCAAATCGTGGTGTTGGTACTTACTTCAAAAACTTATACGAGGAAAATCCTTTACTACGGTTTTTGCTTTACAGATACAAGTTTTATAAAATAAGAAAAAATTAAAATACATAATAGCTTTTCGTGATTTATTACATAACTAATATAAACACATCTTATCTCTTTGACACAGTGGTGATATTATTTTTAATCACTCTCAAAAAAAAAAGCAAAGAATAATTAATAGTACTACGACGAAATCTTTATGCGTTGTTTGTAATCCTTAACTTTTTATTCATGTTTTCATTCGGATCCAGCAAGTATCATTTTAAAGGCTTTCTACACTGAACAGCAAGTAAACTCGTCGTAGTAGATAACGCGGTTTTAAATTATATATAAACTCTTCGGTATTTCACACAGGTTTTAGCTTGCTGATGAAGAAAGAAAGACGTCACAGATAGTACGTTGCGACCTAGTTCAAAAGATGAGCGTCGGATATGCTTGTAGCCTTAGCTGAGTTCTACTCAATAAAACTATATTCGATATTCAAACTTCATAGAATAAAGTTAACTATCATCTTACCCTAGTCTAAATTTATTGCTACGTCATGTAACTTAAAACTGACGCCAAAGTAAATCTTCTCAGACGTCAGGTCTATTCCGAACACCTCGCGTGAATCGCATGGTATTATTACCATTTAGTAATCGTTTACCGACTATAGCAATTCGTCTAATCCGATCATTTACATGAGTTGGAGAGTTTCCCATGGTACGGGAACATCAGACAATGGCACATCCACGACACTGACAATGGAAACCGGCCACTTTCCACTTTCCCGAGACTTCCCACATCTATGAAAAGTTGCAGATGTATCTATTAGATGAATTATAATAGAGATGTGACATAACCTATTTACTTAAGATATTAAAATATGTGATTTTCTTATTGTTTAAGATGCTGAAGAGTTTCTGGTTAAATTATACTCATATTTGAAAGTTCTCAAAAAAAATCACCTGAAAATGTTCTTTGAATCTTTGCAGTTTCACAAATCATATAAATCATATAAGCTCGCTTCTGTTGATAGAAAACATCTATTATACGTCTAACTTTGATTTTTGACCTACTTCAAAAAAAGGAGGAGGTTTCTCAATTCGACCGAACATATATATATTTTTTAATGTTTGTTCGCGGACAACTTCGTAGTTTATGAACCGATTTTGATTATTAATTTTTTGTTGGATAGGAGATATTTCAAGTGATGTACCATGGTAATATCATTAAGGTCTGATGAGAATCTCCAGAGATATAGAGATAAACACCTCGAAATTAGTACTGAAAATTTATAGCGCGGCATTTGAAGTCGTTTCTTTTAGTTTTTTAAATGATCTTATTATCTGTTATACTAATAATACAATATAGAGTAAAAATAACATTAATTAAAATTCGGTGGAAGTACATAATATTAAAATTATATTCAAGAGCCACATCAAAATTTTTTAAATGTATTAATACGAAAACTAAAAACATGCGATCTCTGTTTTTAAGAATACTGCATATGAATTGTGAAATTTGACATAGTTGTTTTTTGCAGAAAGAGCGCAGTAAGCTAAATTGTATAAATATGTATTACAAAGGACCACTGTAGGTTACATTAAGAAAATGCTCCTATGCATTATCTATGAACTTTAAGGAGAACTTTGTTATAAAATTAGTTTAGTTTCACATTACCTGCGGTATTATGATCTCATGGACTTCTAACCATGGGTGGGACCAGATCTCGCGCTGTACTGTTTGGTGTTGCTCTATTGTAAATATAGTACATTTAGAACGCATATTGCCATTGTGGCTCAATTATGAACGCTATGTAGACTTGTTAATACTTACCTACAATCTACATACAGTCTATAACAAAACTAGTTGCGCCCCACGGCTTCGCCCGCGTTAAAAAGTGTCATATAGCCTATCCTATCCATAATACCGGCTATCCCTGTGCAAAGTTTCAGCTAAATCGGTCTAGCTGTTTGACCGTGAAAAATTCCCAAACAAAGAAACAAACAAATAAACGATTTTCGCATTTATTATATTGTTGTTGATATTTATTATAAAAGCGCCATATTGGTTACAGGTAAATAGATGTTAAAATTAATAAAAATGTTAACGTACTTCTAAAGTTTTAGGGCCAACATAGAAATTAAACACCGACGTGCTTTTAAAATAAGTTTTTTTTAGTATCTTATAGGCTAGCTTTTGAACACTATCTCGCCTGGTGGTAAGCGAACATGTGGTCGAAGATGGTGAACACGTTAGTCCTAGACTCTCAAAGGCTGTGTGCTGTCGGGACACCGTAAGGTTATGGCGGCAGATTTCTCCTTGATGTAAGCTACTTTTTAGTAGCAAGTCAGGCGGAACATCGATATAATATGTTCCTACCACCAGTAGTATAACCTGGCGTGGCAGTTTTATAACTCTATTAATGAACAATTTTTTTGTAAAGGGCTTTTACTTGATAACTTTAACATTTTTTTTTTATCTTCCACCAAAACTGACTTTAAAACATTGCAATAAAACATATAAAAACTTTAGATATTACAGACGGATATAATTACTTATGACTGGTATAGAGAGAGACAAGTTATGAAATAATAACACAACTTGATTTGATACTACATTGTATGCAACTCTTATCACACCAGCAAAAATGTGGGAACAATTCTCAGTATTTTATACACGCGAATAAAAATGTCCGATTAATATCTCAAATACTCATTAATAAGAAAAATGTGAATATTTTAAATACCACATTAGTTAAACTGCCCACGCTAACTAGATAACAATAAAATACCTTGGCGGGAATCTCCAAATGTCTATAGTTCAACAAATATTCTGGTTTCTAGAATGTTACAGTTCAAGAAACGTTCAAGCTTTCTAGAATGTTTCTTGAACTGGTATTGTGTCTTTTATTTAATTATACAAGTTTGTGTTAAAGATCTTATCTAATGAGGACGGAATGAGAATGATACACATTGAAATGGGCTGCCACGAGACTATTACGAACAATATTTTCTGACCTTAGGTAACACAACATAGGCGTCTTGCTTGTCATGTTACCTAAAATAATGACATAAATTATGGAAAAGCAGTGTAATCTGTTTACAATAACAGACACAGTGAACAATGTCAGATATAGCTTTTGATCACCAGAATTGCATATCAGTGCGCCCTGTTATACCCCTTGTCTGTAGGCTTTGGGGCTGAATTGCACTTATATACAGCAATACAACTCAAAGGCTATGGATATAGGGTTGAACACGGTAGTCTGTCTCAATCCATAACCGCGAGCGGTCGTCTCTAAGACATTTATTTTATTGTAATATTTTATTTCTCGTGTTCGGAATATAATTTCCTTTTTTAAAACCTAAAGTTTGGTTTCATTTGTAACAATTGGTGGCAGCGGTGGGATCCGGAAATTCCCAGTGCCCGAAAAACCGTTCCGCAGACTCGCTCCGGATCCGTATCCTAAAAAGAACCAAATAATTAACATACAGTTATTATAAAAATCAGTGTAAGTGATATAATATAACTTACCACTATCCTCGAAGTGTCGTCACGAAATCCTGCTTAATCCCGGAAGGGATCCACTCGTCCTACGAAAAGGAAACCACTGTATCCTGTACCTAAAAGAGAAGATACCCAGAGGTACTCACCCGTGTCGTCCCGGTGCGTGCTCCACATCCGGGATAATCCCGGAATCTATTTACCTCGACGCGGCCCGGACGGCCAACCTGTGTGAAGACTTCACCTGCTCCTGGAAAGGAGACCATCTCATCATTCATCGAGTTAGAGGAGGTCGCATCCTGAACCGCGATCACCTCCCCTCAGCTGCAAGTGTCAGCTATCTCCTGCTACGGCCCCATTCATCGAAGACAGTACCTACGATTACTGTCTCAATTCGTCATCATAACACATCATCATCGTGATCATCCGGGATTTCGGTGCCGAAATCCATCCCATCACTATTCGACGCAGCTACGCCTTATCAGCAAAAATGCTCCTGGTCTCGATCGCCGTGCTTATCTGTGTCGCCCACGCATTGCAACAGTAAGTCTTTGGTCATTGTTTAGACTACGGTTGAGAAACCATAGTTTGTCAACCTTTTCTTAATTTATATTTATGCAGTGTTTCTTAATATTTCTATAGAGTTTTATAATTGTTCGTGTACCAGTAAATAATTACTTATTGTGTTTTAAAATTGTTACGTTATGGTTAATGAGGAGAAATCTAAACTCACGCTAAATATACCTCCTACGACCGATTTACCGTCTACTTCAGGGAGTCATTCTGCGCCTGTTGCGCCTCAGACTAAGAGTCCTAAAACCGCTACTAACGTAAAATTAGAGATGGACTTAAACACTTTATTAAAATTTATAAAGCCGTATGATGGTGAGAGAGAGAAGCTAAACTCTTTTATAGTCAACTGCAACAATGCATACGAACTGGCCACCGATACGCAAAGGCCAGTGTTATTCAAATATATCCTTTGCCAACTACAAGGTAAAGCAGAAATCGCGTGTTCAATAAAAAATTTCACTACATGGGATCAACTAAAAGAATTTTTAAAAACTCAATTCAGTGAAAGAAAACATTATTCCTACTTACTTACAGACCTGCAAGAAATTAAGCAAGGAATTCAAGAAACTGTAAGCGAATTCGCACTAAAAGTAGAAACAGCACTGTCAAAACTCCTAATGGAGATTTATTTATCTGATACTAAAGTCAAAGAGGTAGCCGGCCGGGTCGCCTCAATGGAGGACCTCGCCCTCCATCACTTTCTTATGGGACTACTTCCTAGATTATCTAATATCGTGAGGTGCAGATCACCCAAAAATCTTAACGAAGCTATTAACTTAGCAATTTCTGAGGAAAGAATCCAACAAACCATGTACAGAAAAAATAACAACCTAAATGGCTCAAAACCGAGACCAATAATTCAAAATCCAAATTATAACAACAATTACAGCAATAACGCTAGGCAGAATCAATTTATGGCTAACAGAGGCCCCCAAAGACCAATGGCAAACTCTAATAACTTCCAAAGACCAATGTCAACCTCTAATAATTTCCAACCTGGTCCATCAGGCTCTGGTTCAGCCCCGATTTGTCGGTACTGTAAAACTCCCGGGCATGATATTTCAGTGTGCCGAAAAAGGGAGTACAATAATAACCGCTTCAGGGCCCCTCAAAATTTGGGACCACCACCCCGCGTTAACTTTGTAACAGAGTTGGGAGAAGATGTCACCGATAATCATGAGGCGGAACTCTCTCCCGATATTCCTAGTGATGATTTAAACGAGTAAAAGTCTCGTCACTGTGTCGCCCGAGACAATACCTAAAAGTCGACACTACCTTAAAATATAGCGATGTAACCAAGGGTCACACGGGTAACCAGCCCCAAGTAAGCACCCTGCCTTCAATACCCCAGGGTCACACGGGTAACCAGCCCCAAGCGAGCACCCTGTCTTCAAAGCCCAAGGGTCACACGGGTAACCAGCCCCAAGCAAGCACCCTGTCTTCAAAGCCTAAGGGTCACACGGGTAACCAGCCCCAAGCAAGAACCCTGTCTTCAAAGCCCAAGGGTCACACGGGTAACCAGCCCCAAATAAGCGCCCTGCCTTCAATACCCAAAAGCCACAGGATTAATCAGTCCCGAATAAGTGCTCATCCTAAGATCTTGGAGAACAACACCCCAAGGCAAGAAGTCTTCGAAATTAATATCGATACAACCAAACGGTTACTACCGCATGTGTTACTTAATACTCAGATATCCGATACACCCCTCACTCTGTTGGTAGATTCAGGGTCAGCTATATGCCTCATAAAACAATCATGTGTGCAACGCAACCCAACGTTAATCAAGGAAACGATAAATCTTAAGGGAATAGACCCTGGTAACGAACCGACACCCACACTAGGTCACTTCCAATTAAGGCTACAATTGACTAAAGATAAAAATGTTAGCCACAAATTCCATATGGTTCAAGACATAGACCTGCCTTACGATGGTATTATTGGCACCGACTTCCTTACATCGTTTGGCTGTAATATTGATTATAATGAAGACACACTCAGAGCGGGTAACGTTAAAATAAAAATATATTTCTTTGACCCATGCTACATCATTCCACCACGTACCGAAACCGTAATTGAATGTACCATTCAGAATTCCAGCTTACAAGAAGGTATGGTCCTGGACCAACATTTGTCAGAATCTCTATTAGTCGCAAACTGCATAGTTAAAGTAAAAAATAATAGAAGGGTTAACATCACTATTGCCAACACGTCTGAAAATCCTGCTCGTATTAGTTCAAACCTAAACCTTAAACTAGAGCCTTTAAGCCCTTGCGCTTCACAAACAACAAGCCGGCTAGACAGCTCAACACGGACGGCAGAAGTAATTAAATCACTACGAACATCTCATTTGAATAGCGAAGAATCTGACGCGCTCGTCGATCTTTGCTCTAAATATTCTGACATATTCTATCTACCAAATGACCAACTTTCCTTTACAACCGCTTTAAAGCATCAAATAAAAACAAGCTCCGATGTACCTATCCACACCAAATCCTATCGCTTCCCAGAATGCCATAAAAGTGAGGTTAAAACTCAAATAAATAAAATGCTAGACCAAAATATAATTGAAGAGTCCTCATCACCCTGGAGCTCACCGATTTGGATAGTTCCAAAGAAACTAGATGCACAAGGCCAACGTAAATGGCGAATAGTCATAGACTATAGAAAATTGAACGATTTGACTATTGGAGAGACTTACCCAATTCCACAAATTACTGAAATACTCGATCAACTAGGAAATTCCAAATATTTCACAACTTTAGATCTCACTTCCGGTTTTCACCAAATATTGATTTCTGCCGAGGATAAACCAAAAACTGCATTCTCAGTACCCCAAGGTCACTACCAATTCAATAGGATGCCTTTTGGGCTGAAAAACGCACCTTCAACCTTCCAAAAGCTTATGAATTCATGCCTATCTGGACTGCAAGGCACACGTTGTTTTGTGTACCTTGATGATATTGTTATATATTCCTTCGATTTAACCACACACATCGAAAACCTAAAAGCCGTATTTGATAGACTCCGTAACTTTAATCTAAAATTACAACCAGAAAAATGCGAATTCCTCCGGAAAGAAGTTGCCTACTTAGGTCACCTCATTGGGGAGCATGGCGTAAAGCCTAACCCCGACAAAACTAAAGCCGTATCGGAATATCCTATTCCTCAATCGCCGAAAGACATAAAATCATTCCTCGGCCTAGTCTCATACTATCGACGCTTTATCCCAAACTTTGCAAAACTAGCAAAACCACTAACTTCATTGTTAAAGAAAGATATACCATTCAACTGGATGAACGAACAACAGCTAGCATTTGAATCCCTCAAAAACAAACTCGTTACCGCACCGATATTAGCATATCCAGACTTCAATCAACCTTTTATCTTAACCTGTGACGCATCGAACTACGCAATATCCGCTATACTATCCCAAGGGCCTATAGGACAAGATCGCCCTATAGCTTTTGCTTCCCGCACTCTCAACAAGGCTGAATGCAATTATAGTGTTACGGAAAAGGAATGCCTAGCCATCATTTTCGGCACTAAAACCTTTAGGCCGTACCTGTACGGTCACCACTTCAAAATTGTCACTGACCACAAACCTTTGCAGTGGCTCTTCAGCTGCAAGGACCCCGGATCTAGACTCGTACGGTGGCGTCTCAAACTAGAGGAGTTTGAGTATGAAATCCATTATAAAAAAGGAAAAATCAATACCAACGCTGACGCTTTGTCTCGTTTCCCTGTTAATCCAATCCAGGCTACAACCTCAACTGAAGCCGATTCACTGGTGGCGAATCCGGATCGAACCTTAGATAGAGATCTCATGGATCTATTGATTTCTCCACCATCATTTCACCCTGACGAGGTATTATCACCTGAAACTCTCGATGCCGCAATAGAAGCCGTCCCAGTCACCGATGTTGATCTTCCCCCTGGAACATCAAATACTTCCAAAGAAAGAATCGAATTAGACCCCACTATCTTTCCACAACAAATAGAGATCCCTAATATGCTGATTGATGATCCTCTACCCTCCACCAGTACATCGCCTAATACACCCGTCGATGACTACTCGACTTTCTTAAAAACTATGTCAAACAAGGACATATCTTTCAATACGGCAATTGAAGAACACAACGAGAGCTTAATGAAATGTTCTTCTAAAATCATTTTAGTCCCTACGTCGCTAGATTTGGATGAATCCAATCCCTACATCCAGGAGATCTTAGGAGATCCTGAAAAATATACAAAAGTCCATGAAGCTGAAAAAGAACTATTTTCATTCCAAAGAATTGAAATAAATAAAGCCAAAATAGTCTACCTTATATTCACCAAAGTTCACCATTTCGACGAATCATCTTATCCTGAAATATTTCAGACATTAAAGACAATCCGAAATGAATTGCTTGTTTTCGAGAATGTTGACGAACTTGGTATTTCAGACATGAAAAATCCATTTGAGAAACATTCCTTTATAAAAATATACAATATGCTATCTTACCTTTTCCATAACTCTAATATTAAAATCAAAATATACCACAATAATATTATTTACCCAACTCCAACTGAAATAAAGAAAATTCTCAATGACAACCACGACATACCAATTGCAGGCCATTTAGGGTCTGTTAGAATGTACAATAGAATAAAGGAAACTTATTATTGGAAAGGCATGCGAAGTGACATCGAGCTATATGTCAAACAGTGCAAATCCTGCCAAGAAAATAAAGCTCTCAGACAGATTAATCGTGCCCCAATGCAGATAACAAGTACATCCACAACTCCAGGCCAAAGAATATCTCTCGATATCGTTGGTCCTCTTCCCGAAGCCGGCCCAGCAAAACTAAGATTTATACTAACCATCCAGGATGACCTTACTAAATTTTCATCCGCATATCCTATCCGTAGCACCACAGCCGAAGAAACTAGCGAATGCTTAATCCACTACATTTCAATATTCGGTATTCCTAAAACGATACTTACCGATCAGGGCACAAATTTCACTTCCGACCTCTTCAAAAAGACTTGCGAGTTCCTAAAAATTAAAAATCTATGGTCATCCCCATATCATCCGCAAACGCAAGGCGCCTTAGAACGGAGCCACTCTACCCTTAAAGAGTATTTAAAGTCTTACATAAACGAGGAACAGTCAAATTGGCCACGATATGTATACACAGCTATGCTCGTGTACAACACATCCGTTCATTCCACGACGCATTTCACTCCTCACGAACTGATGTTCGGCTGTAAGCCATTCATCCCTAACTCCATCTATGATGACCACCCTGGGGCATCCTACCCTGACTATGTGCGTATGCTACAGAGCCGACTAAAATATTCTAGAGATAAAGCTCTAGATTTCATAAGGAAATCCAAAGAGAACTCGAAAACTTATTACGATAGCCACACTCGCCCAGTCAAATACAAAGTGGGTGATTATGTATACCTTAAAAATCATCTACGCCTACGGAAAGCGCTTTCTCCTATCTGGAAAGGCCCTTATAAAGTAGTTAAAATAAATGGAAATAATACACTTACCTTGCTCATCAACCGACGTCATGTAACACATCACTTCGATCAGTTGAAACCAGCCGACGTGAGCAACCTGTAAAATTAAAATATAATTATAAGAGTAACTTAGGAGAATAAGGAATAGTTTATAAACATAGATACATAAATAGAATTTACACTTACCCATAGAATAATTTAAAATTTGAATCAATATAAATAAAATTAAATAAAAAATAAAAAAATAATAATAAAAAAAAATACATAAATTAATTAAATAAAAAAATAAAAAAAAAATATATATATATATAGGCTAAATATAAAGGTCGGGAAGTGCTATAAGTTAGCCTTATAGGGGTTAACTTAGTTAGCCTAATTGAATATTGCAGCAAAAGTAAAAGGGAGTAGGTATTAAGATACGTTAGACTAAAGTAAGGAGTATGAATAAGAAATAACCTAGATATAAATAAATAATACTTTAAGGTTTAATACTTACCACTACGTCAACACGGAACCCTGAGACATTAAATGCCTACTTGCCTTGTTTATATTTGCAGAGCTCCGACCCCAGGTCAATCACCTCAGGATTACATCCAGCCGATCACTGCAAGCCCAGGCTTATTTTTTGATAATTTAGGCACATTAAAAATTAATAACGCCCAGCTTAAGGTTCTGATACCAATAGATATATCACACTTCAGTTTACATATTGAAAACATTGGAACTGCTTTAACAACTACTAAATATTTGTGTAACCAGACACGAATAGTTGAGGTCGACGCAGAGTGCCGTAATATGCTAAAACCTCTGACAGTTCGTTATAGAGACATTGTAAAAGAGTTTGAGTCTATCTCTTACCTGATAGATAATCGCAGTAAACGTAGCGCTTGGATAGCAGGTGTTGGCACCGTGCTGAAACAAATCTTTGGCACCTTAGACGAGAATGACGCCCTGAGATACGATGAGGCAATAGAATCGCTACAAAAGAATGAAAAACAGATACTCTCATTTATGAAAGAAAACATCCTGGTCACCAAATCTATACTGACTACTTACAATAAAACCATAACACAAATTAAAGACAATGAAGTTATACTGATTGGAGCCATCGACAAACTCTCAATAAATATAAAAAATATTTCAGAAATAACTAACGGACTACAGATACTAGCTAACGTTAACGAAATATTTGATAGCATCGAAACCGCGATACTTGCACTGTCCTTCCAATTAGAAGATGTAATTAATGCCCTTTTGTTTAGCAGTCAAAATGTGTTGCATCCATCAATTATGACACCTAAACAGTTATATCGAGAATTTGTCGATCATTATAGATACCTACCTAGTAACTTAGAACTGCCTGTTAACTTAGATATAAATAGTGTACATGTCATTCTAAGCATTTCTACACTGGTATGTTATTATTTGAACAACAGAATTGTATTTGTGTTACAAGTACCTTTAGTTAGTATTACTGAATACATGTTTTATCAAGTTATAGCTCTACCTACACCATACGACAGTAATACGCCGAATAAATTTAGCTTTATAATCCCCGAAAATAAATATATAGCAATGACCAAAGACAAATCTAACTACTGCAACCTTGACACCTTAGACAAGTGCAAAACAATAACTCCCGGAAGTTACATATGTGACATTACAAACATTTACGCAACTGAAGCAAAACAGTGTTGTGAAAGTGAATTACTGTCGAAAGTGATTGCTGAAAAGCCAAAGGAGTGCAAAACGAAGTTCTTCTTAGGCGGAATGGACTTGTGGAAACCATTGATAAACAATAGATGGTTATATGTTCAATCACAACCAAGTAAAATTACTATAACTTGTGTCAACTCTGTAGACATAGAAATAGACATTTTAGGCACAGGAATACTTACCATTCCTAATGAATGTACCGGTTTCTGTAAAAGTACGACATTTATACCTAAACACAACATGTATAACGTCTCTTCACCGACGAAGCATTTATCGGATTTTAATCTTATTAATGATACCTGTTGTAACATCAATCAATTTCACAATTTTGCTGATAATGTATCCCCTATTACGTTACAAAACATAGATCTGGATGAATTCCATATGAAAAATCACATTAAAGTAGACTCACTACTAAACAAAATAAATAAAATAGAAAATCAACCCCATTTTATTAAATACGGGACACATTATTCGTCGGTCACTATAATTCTATGTATTTTCGTAGTGGTATATATTAGTTTTAAAATATATTTTAAGTTTTGTAAGTCAAGTGACAACCGCAAATCCTTTGAAATAGTAGAGTTAAAATCAGCTCGTAAATTAAATAACCCACAGACAGACGAACAGACATCATCCGACATAGAATCTGCAAATTTTGCTCCACTCAGAACTGAAATCTAAATCCTCGTCTTTTCTTAGAGACTTTCATTCCAAATCGAAAGTCTCTTCTTAAAGGGGGAGGTGTTATACCCCTTGTCTGTAGGCTTTGGGGCTGAATTGCACTTATATACAGCAATACAACTCAAAGGCTATGGATATAGGGTTGAACACGGTAGTCTGTCTCAATCCATAACCGCGAGCGGTCGTCTCTAAGACATTTATTTTATTGTAATATTTTATTTCTCGTGTTCGGAATATAATTTCCTTTTTTAAAACCTAAAGTTTGGTTTCATTTGTAACAGCCCGTTACCCTGATACAATTTAAATTTTGACTTCTTCTTCTTTTCTTCTTCTTATATGCCCTTTAAGGCTACTAGCTCACTGATTAACTCAAAAACAACTAGCCGCGAAATGCGAGCGAACGTGATGCAAATAGACAAATACCCAAGTGTAATAGGGATACCATAATGTTAAAGCTGCTCGAAATTAAATAACGCAGGTGGCATTAAAAACTAAGCACAATTAATTACAAATTATTTACGAAATTATTGAAACAATGTTTAAATTTAATTTCATTAAATAATTGACAAATACCTGGAGATGTATGAACCAAAATGGAATTTCTAATCTTAGAGAAGTATATATGGATTATTTTTGTTAAATGAGGTAATTCTATTCGATCTTGTGTGTGAACCATGATGATGCATTAAAATTTAAATACTATCAGTAAGCAGGATACGTTAGTCAATGTAGTTGACAAAGTTATAAGTATTGTGTAAGCTGCCAATAATTTCACGGGTTACTATGCATATATTTAAACTGAAACAAGTTTTTTAGTTTAGTTACTAGTAGTTAGTTTAGTACTTACTAGTACTTACTACTTTATTCATAAAATCCATATATCCGCTACAACTTTAAAGTATTATAATACTGCATTGATTAAATTAAACTTCGGCGTAGAATATCAGATTTCTGTTTACATTTCAATGATATATGATCTTGTAATGTCAATAAAATGCAGTCTATAATCGGGCCCATACCATCTCATACGTTACAACTTTACGAGTGATTGATTGTCTGAATAGCTATTATATATGTTTGTAGCTATGTACAACTTTTCTTTTCTTAGACCAGCCGTACACGGACTGCTTTAAGCAGTTGAGACCGACTGCTTGAAGCCGCGACCGCGCGGTGAACTATAGTCATTCATTCGCTGCCGTACACACGACTCGAGCAGTCGTGACCGCTTCAAGCCGTCAACTGCATGATGAAATTCCATCGTGCCGTCGACCGCTCGCGAGCGGTCCGAGCTCGTGCAGTCAACAACCGACCGCTCGAGCAGTTGACGCCGACCGCTTGAGCGGTCCGTGTACGTCGCTCAGCCGTTAACTGCTCGAGCAGTCCGTGTACGGCCGCCCTTAACTCTTGTCAAATTAATTGACTGCGGCCTCTCAAGCGTAGAATTTCTTCCACTCATTTTTTATATCATAAAAGCTAGCGTTGTACCACTATTTCATCTGTTGGTAAGTGACGATGCGGTTGAGGGTGCTAGCACGCTAGTATGACGCTAGGCCTAGAAACTGGCTCTGAAGGACAGCTGCCGGAATTCGCTGGCCAGACGGTCACAGGACGGTGTCCTACCAACATGCAGGGGTCGTTACTAGATAGATAGAGACAAACAAGCTAGCCCAACACCTGTATCCTGTTAGCGTACTAAGCCCGGGATTTCAGCCGATAACTCTTTAGACTTTCAAGTCTTTAGGAAATGTATACTTACAAAAATCTGGACATACTTACCTACTAGTATGTCTATTTCTATTAATAACTACGCTGCCAATTATTCAACATTTTAAGAATTCTTTTTATGAACCTACCTAGTTATTTCTAGTTTCCATCGCAATTTCTTATATTAGTCCTTTTTTATTGTGCCTAATCAAATGCTTTGACCTTGATCTCTAGAAGATAATAGTCGGGTGTAATATCTGTTTAAATACTCCAGAATGTTTGTCTTTTTATAACATAACAGTGAGGTTTTATAACACTACACAGATGAAAATGATATTTTCTACGTACCATACCATAGCATAACTTGTTTCATCATGGTTCCACTGCGCATTTTTCTCCGGTTTGTGGTGTTGTATGTAACCATACAGTATAACAGGTATGTAAGGCTGTGCTTTCTTGTAACACTTGTGTTTGTGCAATCATTGTCCGATGAGCGATTGAGATTTTACTGGAGCGTGTCGGCGACATCTCCTTGTCTAAACACTATCGATTAAAACAATTTCAATATCAATGATCTTGTAGAACAGAAATATATAGAAAAGTAAAGAAGCAATATATTGGCGTGGTATCTATGGACATGTGAAGAGTTAGACCACGTGATTAGAAAGGTGATGCACATAAAAGTTGCTATTAAAAAAAGAGAGGGAAAGACCTAAGAAAGTGTGGATGGACTGTGTATTGGAAGTGTATCGTCCACTATTAAATCCAGGAAGTTTTATAAAGAGCGGATATGGAAATGACAGCGGATACGAGGTAAATGAAAGATAATGAAAGGATCCGATTCACGATCTGGAATTAAGAAACCCTGTGAACTCTTTAAAATCCTTCAATCCCATTCTAGGCCTAGCGTGCTTTGCTTACCATCTTCGACCGCATCAACACTTATCAACAGGTGAAATAGTAGTCAAACGCTAGCCTATAACATATATATAAAAAATATTTAGCCTAGTGTACACGCTTATTTAAGCTTTCTCTGTAAAGTTAACTGTTAAGTCTACTATAGTCATCATTGGGAATGTTGGATTGCAAATATATTGCTCAGTCTTAGGGTTTTATCATATGCTTTTTTAAACTAAATTAGTACATATATATTTAAAAAGATAATTACATACTTATATTATCTATGTGGTTCTATGAAAGAAAGAAAAAATATTTATTCAGCATACCTCATCTTTACTATACTCACACTATAATCATAACATATTTTGATTGAACACCTTGATCGACTGTAAACTAAAAATATTGCAAAACCAAATGCTGAAACAGGCTAGTCTCGGCCAAAAATATCTAGATTTCCTGGATCATAGAACCTAAAAACTGGACTCGATTAAATTTATCGATTATATGACTGTTATTGTAAGAAAAAAAGTTATTTTCTTCTGATAATTTAACTATCTCAAGCAATATGAAGTTATAGGTTATATGACCTTGAATTTACATGAGTTGTTATCCCCTTATACTATTTTTGTAATAATCTTAGTTTAATATTGATTGAACAAAAAGCTTGAGAGATGTTTTTATGAGATGATAAACAGCAATCATCACGAAGAAACATTATGTACCATCATGTTACAAAGCAAAACAACACTTGTCGTACTTGATTATATTTTTTGCTCTTTAATCTGGGGAAACCCATATACAGTCGTATTGTATGTTGCATTTATGGATTTTTTGCTTATTGAAATTACAAGTAATATCGACTTAGGAATGTGTTAATTTATGTTGGTAAGTTGGAACTAGTAAATGCCGTGTTCGTTAGATGTATGTTTATTTATTACTAGAAGTGCCCCGCGGCTTCGCCCGCGTTAAAAACTTTTTTTGTTTACTTAAAACCTTTATTTTGTAAAAACCATTCTATCATAAAAGACATCTATGAAGTAAAAGCCAAATGGGTTCACTAGTTTTCAAGTTATTGCGCGTGACTAAGGGTAATAGGGATTCATATTTATAAAACCCGAAAAACCATATTGATTTTCAGACTTTTTTACCAACCCCTTGCAAAAATCCTGCAACATATATTAACTCATTTATTTACAGAAGTATTAAGTGAATCTATAAGTTTATATATATAATTAAAAATAATAAGTAATATCCGGGCAGAATATTTAGAAAATCCTTTCTAAGCGGATACCTACGTCATAACAACTATCCGCATTCTAAATTTCAGCGCAATCCGAAACAATATTGATTTTCAGACTTTGTTACCCCACTTCACCCTCTTAGGGTGGCATTTTGAAAAAGCCTGAAACTCTTATTTACTTATTTGTTTACAGAAGTACTTGCGTAAAATGTCGAAAAAAATTATTATCCAAACTTTGAACCCCCGCTTCATCCCCTTCAGGAGTGAATTTTGAAAAATCCTTTTTTAGAGGAAACTAACGTTGTAATAACTATCTGCATGCCAAATTTCAGCGCAATCCAAAACAAAATTGATTTTCACACTTTGTTAGCCCATTTCACCCTCTTAGGGGTGGATTTTGAAAAAACCCTGAAACACGTATTTACTTATTTTTTTACTGGAGCACTTGTGTGAAGTTTCGGATAGAAAAGTCTATCTAATCTTGTTCCTCAATACAAACTTTGAACCCCATTTCATCCCCTTAAGGGGTTAATTTTCGAAAATCCTTTCTTAGTTCACCCCTACGTACTAAGACAAATATACCCTCCAAATTTCAAGTCTCTACGACCAGCGGTTTAGGCTGTGCGTTGTCTGTCAGTCAGTCAGTATGTCAGGACAAAGATTCTTATAGTATTAGATTTTTTAAATAATTTGCTAGGTTCGGGTTTCTTTTATTAGAAAAGGAATGTATAGTTTAAGCCTTCAAAAGATAGGCAATCCAACATCGCCCATAAGCTATTTTGTTTGCCAAAAACACTATATCGTCATGGCACATATAATAAGGTGTAATAAGGTGAGCCAGTTATCAAACCATTCCAAACCTAGGTAAAAATGTTTGTATAGTTTAATGTATTAAACTAAAACTTGTCTGAAGACAAGGTTTAGCACAGTCATAGCTGAAGTCTACATTGCTAAATGCACCACAAGCTACTACTTACTACTTTAAGATTTTTCAAATCCCCTAAAATATTCCCTGCACAAAACTGCCGTGAGTTACCATCTTCGCATAGTGGGTGTTCAATATTCTCACTCCAAAAACTTTTTTTTAGATGTTCCACTCAAAGTGTGAAACCTGACTAAGAATCTTATATCCGCTTAGGTATTTCTATGCCATTTACCACATTATCGTTACACTTTTGATTGGTTGAAATTAAGTAATAATTCTTAAAGGTCAGCTGTGTTCTATTGAATTGGAACTAGCGGAGCGCGGAAATATAACGAAATGGACATTTTAACTAGGGTTGTCAGTTAAGTGGTAAAATAATTTCAAATTAAAATATGTTTGAAAGAAAAGTAACAAAGAACCTTTATATAAATTGATAACTTTTCAGTCTATTGCAGTACTTCAGTAACATGTATATTATTTAAAAAAAAAAACAGTTTTAAAAGAGTAATATTTTTTTATCGTATGAATAAGCTGTGCCGGACCAGAACACCTTAAGATTTCACACCGGCAGATTTGTTTTTAATTGTGGTAAGCTACTTATGGTAGCAAGTCAGGCAGAACATCGATATAATGCTCCTACCGCCTGAGGACGAACACCTATGAATGTACACAGAAAAATATATTGGTGCACGACTAGGATTTGAACCAGCGACTTCCGGGTTAGAAGTTAAATCTTTTACGCCAACGGGCCGTTCAAAAATTCAAAAGCATGCTTCCGAATGAGAATGTTTCCGATTGAAATTGGAATACTCATACTGAAACTATGAATTAGTTTCGAACGTGGTAAGTGGTAGTTAGTGACCCTAGTGTGCATCGTATATGATTGAATTAAAACCACATTAGACAAATCGCCCGAGGCCTCCGATTGTCATATGTATTACTATTCGTGTATAGATGTGATATAATCTACTAATATAATAACAGTTGACAGCCGAGGTCAATGCCACATACCTATTGTATGACTTGACCGGATCACGAACAATAACATAAGTAAGTAATAGATAATAGATTATTGTGCGAATTGGTTTACTAAGGTATGCTTGATGCTAAGGAATTTAGGATAGTTAAGGAAACAGATAAAACCGGCTACAAATGCCGCGTTAGTAATTTTCAGTACCAAGTTTGAGGTGTGTTTGCTTATCTTCATATTTCTGGATAAACTCATCAGGTCTCGATGAAATTACAATGGAACCAAACGGGCAGATTACTATCTCAACAAACAAAAAGATTTTTCCAAATAGGTTTATAAACGACTCTGTTCTGAGGGAACAAACAAAATAAACTGGCCAAGTGCAAGTCGGACTCGAACTCGTAGGGTTCCGTACCACACTACAGTATTTTATAAGATTGAGCAAAATATTTTTTGATAGTGGTATTCCACTATCATTTTTCGCCAGCAAAAAATAATAATTAATAAACATTTGGTTTCTTATAACGCCATCTAACGTCTAACAAAGGTGTTAGGGATCGCCATTTCAATATAACGCCATCTATGGGATGTTTACCTAACTAAGCGTTCATAGATGGCGTGAAATGCCGAAAAAAACACGTTTCTTGTATGGGGACCCTCTATTATCTTTAACTATATTCTGTTTTTAGTATTTGTTGTTATAGCGGCAACAGAAATACATCATCTGTGAACATTTCAACTGTCTAACTATCACGGTTCATGAGATACAGCCTGGTGACAGACGGACAGACAGACAGACAGACAGACGGACAGCGGAGTCTTAGTAATAGGGTCCCGTTTTACCCTTTGGGTACGGAACCCTAAAAAACAGTTGAATTCAGAACCTCCTCCTTTTTTGAAGTCGGTTACTGTTTGGGAAGCATTAGGTATTAGCGTAGTTGGCTCGAATCACTCAGCGACCAAAGACATGTTGCCAGTCGGTTCGCCGAGTACTGGAATTATACGCACTTGTGCTTATTGGATTTTCAGCCACAGATAGAAAAATAATATTGTATGTAATATTCTTTCATACATACATTTAAGCTAACACAACGCTATAATAAAGAGTCACAATTCTTCGAAAACTGTTACAAAGATTACGATTACATCTCATCAAATATCAAATCTTACTGTTTGGGA
The DNA here is from genome assembly GCA_954871355.1 of Cabera pusaria. Taxonomy (NCBI): domain Eukaryota; kingdom Metazoa; phylum Arthropoda; class Insecta; order Lepidoptera; family Geometridae; genus Cabera; species Cabera pusaria. The sequence continues at coordinate 16,061,703 of OX940903.1, read as the reverse complement.
AGCATTAGGTATTAGCGTAGTTGGCTCGAATCACTCAGCGACCAAAGACATGTTGCCAGTCGGTTCGCCGAGTACTGGAATTATACGCACTTGTGCTTATTGGATTTTCAGCCACAGATAGAAAAATAATATTGTATGTAATATTCTTTCATACATACATTTAAGCTAACACAACGCTATAATAAAGAGTCACAATTCTTCGAAAACTGTTACAAAGATTACGATTACATCTCATCAAATATCAAATCTGATAAATATAGCAGTTTCCATCGTATGTATATTTTATTGTTAAAAATAATATTAAAACGCCAGAAATGTAAGGTCACGTGCTGATATATTCGATACTTGTTTTTTGTTTTCCCTCGAAATAGTTATTAGCTGACACGATATTAAGTCATAACATTTGCATACAGTCATATTTGTCTCATTCGATTAATATAAAATGTATTAGTCCGCCGGCATTACCATTAGGATTTTTGGACATTTTCTTGGAGAGGTGAGAACATCAGGCTATCAGAACCTCTTTGTTTTTCCTACTACCTTATCATCATCTTTCTAGATACCATTACGTGGGGTAAGGTTACGCGGGGTCGGTGCAACATGTCCTTCTCTTTCGTTTGGCTTTATCCACTGTTACTTCTGTATTTACTCGTTTAGCAATGTATCATTAACCGCACAGTCCAGCCACACCTTACATAAGAAAGAAAATAAATCTTTAATACTTTGACCACATGCCTACCTAATTACGGCAAGTGAGCGCTTAAATGCTTTTTAACCGACTTCAAAAAAAGGAGGATGTTTCTCAATTCGACCGTATATATATATATATTTTTTTTATGTTTGTTCGCGGATAACTTCGTCGTTTATGAACCGATTTTGATTTTTTTTTTGTCCGAAAGGAGATATCCCAAGTGTTGTACCATGGTAATTTTATTGAGGTCTGATAAGTATCTCCAGAGATATTGAGATAAACATCTCAAAATTGATACTGAAAATGAATAGCGCGGCATTGAAGTCGGTTCTTTTTTAGTTTTTAAACGATATTATTGTGAACTCATATTATATCATTCTGCGCGTGTCTGTAACCAAAACTACCTACGGAAGTGCAAGAAACCATGATAAAAACTGCCTTGACCTGACCATACGTGGCTCGAGGCCTTCCTTCCGCCTAACGGGCGCCAGACTTGGTGCCATTACCAATTCGCCACATGACATATTTGCATCGCTTTCTACGTCGATATGACTATTGCCGTGTTTCCGGCAGACTAGTATGAGGTGAGGTGACCTTAAAGACACTGGCGGCGAAGACATACTATAGACAACTGTTATTTATTCGGCGCTATCGAGATGTCAAGGCGCTCATGAAAGTGGAAGAAGCGAAGGAGGTATGTCAGGATCGTAGCATGTGGAAAGAAGTAGTCTCTGCCTACCCCAACGGGAAAAAGGCGTGATTGTATGTATTGTATGTATGTATGTATCGAGATGTATTTAAAGCTAATGATGATGATTAAGTTTTCTTGAAAGTTATCCTTATGTGATGTCACTTTACACAGTATCATCAAATACAATGTATCCAACCTACGTGTAGGCACCTAAAAAATTGTTGCTATTAAAATCGAAGAAATTATGGAAACTGTGAGTTTTCTCCAAACAAAGACTCACAATTATCACGTACAATCAAATATAGTATTTGGATCTGCAAATAATAGTATATTATTTGTAAATTTTGATCGTTATTGAACTTACCCATTAGTTGAGTCAGTTACCATTGGTTCAGAGACCACACAGATCGTGTCTATCATAAAACTGCATTGAGTTTCGAGCGAAAGTGATAGCTTTCTAACCAATTTGGGTAATGAATGTAAAAGTAACCGAAACGGCTTCGAATATTGGGACTAATGGCAAAGGTCATGGTCTAATCGACGACTTCCTTCCTTCCTTCCACTTTCTTTAAAAGGGCGTGGCTGGAATATATGCTACATGACCACGATACACACTTTTAAAAAAATAAGATTATTTCTCAGCAGCCGATTAATACAATGTCCGTAATATCTTCAACATAAGTCGAAGTAAGTATTCCAACACCATTCTGAAATTTTCCTTATACAAAGCCTTGACGGTTTTGAATTGAATTTTCAGTTATTTTATTTATTTATACTATAGGAAAGGTAAGGAGGATTTAACCGGTCCTTTCTCGATTGGCTATATCGGTCACGACGCCCGAGGCCGGGTCAAACGAAGCTGTGGCCATCGAAGCGTGTCGCGGATGTGCCACGGATGCTCGGGCCTCAGGTAGATCTTGAACTTGACCTGCTGAATTCGGATTTGTACCTTGTCCATGATAATGTAAAGATGTCGTGAGCTTGAAGTAGTTTTAATGGTAGTTTAGGAGTGGTGCTATAGTATTGTGCCTTTATAGTGTGTTGTAAATCGATTTAGTGTTATAGAGGATTGTTGATCAAAATAAGACATCATGAAACTATTGACAGTCGTAAACATAATATAATAGGTGTACAAATTAATAATTAGATACACATTATTTTATGGCAGCTATATCAACAACACCACGTAGTGTATGTACATAATGTCACACAATTTAATCTGTCTCGTAAACATGATGCATGAAATTTAATATAGAACCGTCAAATCTGGATATCTCGGTAGCAAATGTTATGACAAATTGCTATTACAGTTTTGGCAACTGAAACGGATTTTGTTTAGTGTTTACCTGAGTGTTTACGAGGGACTTCTTGGAATCAATGACTAGTTGCTTTATTTAACTTTGAGTGCTATTTTCCAGGAGTTGCTGTTTTAATTTCTGTATAGACGATAGAGAGTCATCAATAATCAAATTCTGGCAATAAAGGCAAGTAGGGTTAAGATGTGTTACTCGTCGTATCCTCTCTCACTCAACTTATAGTGAAGCGGATATAGAGGGCGCTAGAAGCAAACAGTAAAAGATTAAGGGTCACACTGTCTCGTCCACCTGACCAGCTACCACCCTCTAGTTGGAAAATCTGTCGCCAAATATCCAATGTGTTGCGCCAACTGTCCTTGAGAGCCAGTTCCCATTTAGGTTGCTACCATCCTCGACCACATTATCACTTACCATCAGGTGAGATTTGAGCACTAAACGATTGCCTATACGATGTAAAAAAGAAGATTAAAATGATATCTACAGATTCCGTTACAACGGAACCAAATCCGAGAAGCAACAACATCATGTCGAATTTAGCTTGATTTAAAGGCAATTTAAACGTATCTATCATCAAAACTTACCTTTCAAGTTTACCAAGCGATTTCATGCTTGCGCATTGCGAAATTACTCATTTACGTATTAGATGCGCAAGAGTGCCCCCAGCTCCGTGAACTTGACCGCACGGTCGGATGCCCCGCGCAGACGCTGCGCCGGCCAGCCTTCTCTAAACATGGGCCGCGAATCCGCTATGATTTTGAAATGGCAACGTCTGGTCACTGCCAAGCTTAATAGTCTTGATCTTTAGTCCTCTGCCTTATACAAGTTTCATAACGTCGACGTAACGGCAAGTGCACTTGTAAGATGATGTTTTGAATTGCCTTCTCGTACGGCATTAACAAAATAACCGATCCGTAACTTGTTTATTAGATAATTGAGTTATTTTGGCAAAATCTTTATCATTACAGCTCGCAGATATTATCTTTAACGTCATTACGTCTTTTTAAAGTTATTTTCGTGGGAGCAATAAACCTTTTACATATTTGGAAATTTTAAAGATTCATCTCGATTTTTTTTAATTGGCGCTATTTTTCAACGGTTATTATAACTTAATCATATTTTTATTATGTTGGAGTATTTATAATTTGTGTATTCCGTAAATTCTCGAAGTTGTTATTAATTGAGCTTCATTAAAATGTTAATCACGAAATCAGAACATGCGCAAGAGCATGTATTTAATTCATCATGTCTGGTGCGCAAATATACCGTGCGACGGATGACAAGTGGTTATCTGTTAACATGGACATTTGACAAATTATTGAAGGGAAATCACTGTTAAAACTAATGACAGGAAATGTTTATGGAGTATGTAAAGACTAACCACATTTACCTACACTACGTATGGATGGATATAGTGGTAAAATCGTAAGTGGGCATGTTTTTGTTTCTAAATAATGTGAGTTGGTTTAAAGTAACATGTTTTATTATTAAAGTCGTCCTAGAGTTGACCCATAGCGACACTATTATTTTATACTTTGTTTTGTTCTGCATTCGTTAACATGTCTTCTTATTATTATAAAGTTTCATAAAAAAACTAAGATTGTAATTGCGCACATTTGTGAACAAATTATATCAATGAGACCTAGCCTAATTCAGCATCCATATAAGGTTAATTGCACTATAAAATTATTACAATCATCATGTCATGAATTAAGTGAACCGGACCAAATAAGGCCCCTCGGGCTTGAGAGCATACCATGACGTGTGCGGCAATGCCCATGCAGATGCCCATTAAAAAGAGCAGCCGACAATGTCGCTTGCATCACTCTGTATCTAACGAAGGTCGTCGCAGCCTTTTTAGGAATGGCGTATAATGATGCAAAACATGAGAAGCAGGACAAAAATGCAGGCAGACTTGCGAGAGTTATGCCTCTACGTGTCGAACGCTCCACAGTCGTTGACCTACTAAATCCAAAGCCGGTGACTAAATCGTGACACACATATAGGTACGCCTAAACGGTATTTTGTCCTCATAATTATTTGACCGCTGTGCTTTGCCTCTAAATCGACCTTTTTATCAGTTCAATTATTCGATTTCTTAATTCGCCATGTTCAAGGTTTCGACCGATGTCGTGGCATTTTTAATTAATCGTTTGTTCGTGATTTTTACTATAACTGTCTTGTTAATTAATTTCAATAATCGTGGCTCCAGTCATAAATAACTTAATAAAGTCTGACCTCTCGGGTCATGTTTTTTGGACATCAATTTATTTAAGTCCTACGGTGATACCCGGTTGGTTTACAACTCTAGTATTTCGGATACTTGTTACACGAGTTTTTAGGTTTCGTTGTTATGACCCTGTATAGTATTTATTACCTTACTTAGCCTTAACTTTTATGCCCGTTTAAATATCCTTTGTTCTGCATTTGTTAACCCAATTATGCATTGGTGGCGCCATCTATGACTACTTATTACGTAAGTTAATCATTCGGAAGAAATCATTACAGTTTTCAAATCCGACGAGAGATGTTGCACTGCGTAAATCAAATATTATGTTTCTTTGCAGTGTTTCACACTTTATATTTTTTGTAAATTGTTAAATGTGTGTTTGTCCGGAGGTTGCGGGTTCAAGTCCCGTCGGTACGATGAAATTTTGGATTGTGTTTAACAATTTACAAAAAATATAAAGTGTGAAACACTTCAAAGAAACATAATATTTGATCTTTTGTTCTATAATTTACTTATAATTATCTCCTGTTCAACTAGTCATCTTTCTATCTCTTAACTCATTGCTAGAGTGTGCTGATGACGACCAGAGTTTCCTATTTACAACCTGGAAAATTCAGTTGTTTTGCCAATTTTTTTATATCTTCCATCTCGGCAATCACTTCTAAGTCATACAACTATGAATGCGACTTGAATGGATGAATATAATACAAATGTTACCACTTATTATTCAGTTTATTATTGAATTAGATTGACGTTTAAAGGCGAAACCGATCAAACACGATATGGATTAATATAATTAATTTGAACAATAACATAAAATACAAGAATAGTTAAAAACGTGAATAAGGAAACACAACGTAAATGTAACAAGGAGTTATAAGAGACACTAAATAGATATTTCATCTAGGTATTTTAGCCGCTAAATGTCGAGGCAATAAATCGGAATGGGCGGGTCCATTGCGAAATATAGGTAGGTAACGTGGATCGACAGCACAAAGGAAATCGATTTTCGTACCAATATGCGATAACATTAGCTGTAAGTTATGTGTTACTTAAATTGAAAAAAATCGACAAGTAACCACAAGCGTAAGTAAAGTAAATATTATAATTTTTCTATTTACGTGCCGTAAAATTCACACTGAGAAGATAAATGAATTAGTACATAGTTATGTTTGAGGCAACGAATTCACTTTTCGAACCATATTATCGAAAAATATATACTACATCAAATAGTTATCTTAAACAAGTCTGGAACAAAGAGCGAAAATCTAGCTGAGTGGCACGCCACAGGTGAGGCTTATGTCCAGTAGTGGACAGAGATTGGATGATGATAAAACAAGTATTTTATGTGACTGGAGAGTGGAGACAACAGAATAACTTTCACAATATAGCTAACATCTTGTATGGAAATAATAGACACAAATCTGTAAGAGTATACGATTAAAACTTGGTTTTATACCAGGAGAATTAGTGGAGGACGTCTGCTAGTCCGCTGTTGGTGTGGTACCACCGCTTTGCCATTTATTCGACCTTAAATAGGGCGTGTTTTTCGGTTTGAATGGCTAAGTGTCCAATGAAATTACAGGGCATGTGAGACTTCTTGTCTCAAGATAACAGGCGCAGAACAGTAAGGTGCCAAATTCTGTCTATTCAGAATTTTGCATGCTACTGAATCTGTAATGCTTACTATAATTCGACCGTCGTGCGTGTCCTTTTATTTTGTATCTTAAAAAATAGGAGTGTGTGTTTTATAAGATTTTCTCTCTTAATAAAATACAAAGAAAATATAATTAAAAAAATATGTAAGTACCTATTTGTTCAGAGAGATTTATCGAGCAAAGAAATTCTGTAAACCAGGATTTACTCAGATTTTTTGTAAAACCACAAACACTAATATAAATGGTTTGGCTCATTAGAAAAAAAGAAAGATAAATATAATATCGTTTAAAAACTAAAAAAGAACCGACTTCAATGTTCATTTTCAGTACCAATTTTGAGATGTTTATCTCAATATCTCTGGAGATACTTATCAGACCTCGATAAAATTACCATGGTACCACACTTGGGATATCTCCTTTTGAACAAAAAAAGAATAATCAAAATCGGCGCATAAATGACGAAGTTATCCCTGAACAAACATAAAAAAAATATATATATACGGTCGAATTGAGAAACCTTCTCCTTTTTTGAAGTCGGTTAAAATGAAATTTATTAACATTACTTATTTGACATCATTCTGGTGAAATTTGGCATTTGGCATCAGTTGCATTTACCTCTAGAATAAACAATAAGGTACATGTACAACTTTCTTAAACACATTTACATAACCCAGAATTACATTTGCACAACGGGCATATTCTTGGTATCAGCTACTACACATATTTATAATATACTTATTGTTTATTTTTAATTTCATATGAAATGTTGATATAATATCATATGTTCTTTGTAATTAATTTATTAACCGACTTCAAAAAAAGAGGAGGTTCTATGTTCAACTATATTATTTTATGTATGTTCACCGATTTCTCATAGACGCCTGGATCGATTTGCAAAATTATTTTGTTTTAAAGCAGCGACATTTGGTAGGGTGTCGCTGTATTAAAGGTTATACATCTAAGGTGGTCCCATTTAAATTTCAACGAGATTTGACGAGTATCTCTAGAGATATGGAGATTAAACACCTCAAACTTGATACTGAAAATGACTAGCGCGGCATTTGTTGTCGGTTCTTTTCGTTTTTAAAGGATCTTAAATTATTTTGTTATATGTTTTATAAATTCTCAGCAGCTTTTAACACTCAAAATAGTAATAAATATCTACATACAAGAACAAAAAATTAAATACTACAGAGATTTAAAAAATTAAACATTTTACCTCTAGTCTGTATGTATATAAAAAGAAATGTGCCTGTTTGTGAGGATACATGCACAATACTTTGAAAAAAGTCTGACGTAGTGACTCGCATTGGGAGAACTACAAAATTTAAATTATATTATCCACCGTATAAAGTTGACATTGTCAAAAGAAATTCCTTTAGAATGGCCATAAATGTTTACAACATTGCCTATTTATTTGAAAGAGTTACCTTTCTTAATTTTTAAAAGAAATTTAACTAAGTGGTTAGGGGAAAAATGTTTTTACACAATAAATGAATTTATGACATATAAAGAAAAGACTTAATTAAGTAAATGATGTATCTTATGTTTTTAATTAATTATCATTCCAATGACATTCTGATTATTATTATTATTTTATTGCAATTTTTTATTCATTTTATTAAAATTTTTGACATCATAATTTCTATCAAATATATAAATACTATTTAAATACATTTTATATTGAATCGCGAATGACATTTAGTATAATTAAAAACATAAGAATAATAACATACTGTTATTAATTTTAATTTTAGATATAATCCAATATTTGCACACCATGAATCATGGTAGAATGTATAAGGCGCTACTATTATTATTATGTAACAATCAACATGCATGTATACCTACATTCTGCAAATAAATTAATTTTGATTTGATTTTGATTTGATTTGAGACCTACGTATATACGAAATGACGTATCTTTCAGGATTCTTTCACATACCTACCTTATTATGACAAAAAATTACCTCTAAAAAGAGAATAATAACCTTCGAAATGATAACCAGACTAGACTAGATCAGTATCTGTATAATGTACCTGTAAAGTAGTACCTGAGTGAACCATGATTCATAGGTTGCTGTGGGTAGTTCACAGCAAGCAAGGTTACGAAAGCTTGGCCTTTGTCTCAAGCGCCGAGACATGGATGCTTGTCATTCTTGCACTGCCACCGCCTTTATAAAATAGACCTTATTCGACGTAAAACATACAATATTTATTAGAATTGAACAAAATTGCTGAAAATACACGTGATTTTATATAATGACCCCTTTTAATTTTAATTAAAAGAGGTCATCAACTCATCATAGAAGAAACGTGGTTTTTCAGCAACTTTTTTGAAGTCGGTTAAAATAGATTTAAAAAAGTAAGAAATTCTCAATTTGTCTGTATTATTATTTTTATTTTTAACTCACCGATTTATATTCGTTCTCGTTCTCTCTCGAGTATGCCGTTTGGTCCCATTGTTATTTCATCGAGATCTAATGAGTATCTCTAGGGATATGGAGATAAACACCTCAAACTTGATACTGAAAATTATTAGTGCGGCATTTGAAATAGATTTTTAATCCCATCTATTCGAAAAGTGATGGTTTGTTCCTCGATAAGTGCGCGCAAGGGTAGGTCATTTCTGCCCTAGGGCGGGAAAGTAATTTTTTAATTTTTGGCTTATGACTGTTATTTTATAGTTCCATGTCTAAGGAGGTTCAACAATAATATTGATAGCGCGCCACGCTTGATGAATAAAAAAGCTCGTGAAGCTAAATATTTAATGTTATAAAACAATACCATATATATATATATATATATAATATAATATAATATAATATAATATAATATAATATAATATAATATAATATAATATAATATAATATAATATAATATAATATAATATAATATAATATAATATAATATAATATAATATAATATAATATAATATAATATAATATAATATAATATAATATAATATAATATAATATAATATAATATAATATAATATAATATAATATAATATAATATAATATAATATAATATATATAATACAGAAAAAAAAAGTTTAAAACGCGTGGCACAATACACTGATAGTGTGGTAGCCAGGATGAAAAAAAAAGAACTGTTGTTTATAGTCTAGTGAATTTAAAAAAAGAATCTCGTATGAAGAAATAAACAATAAGCACGCGAATCTATACGAAGTCCTCCTCGCATTATTTTTTTGTTGCAGTGCTAAATAAACTATTAATTCATAAAGAAAATGAGTTCTGATAACGAAAGTATTAATTTAACGCCTGAAAGAATACAAAACGACGCCACGAATGTTATAAACAATCTGTTATCTACAAAGTCCCGCGAAAAAATATTTAAAAGCCTATACAAAATGTATCGAGTGGAAAAGTGCAAAAAAGCGAATTCATTTTCAGAAACTGTATTTCTAGCTAATTATCAAGAACTGGCCAAATTCAGACCACTTTCTTGAAGTACTCGATGCTGAAATCGACAGTCAATACTAATAATAATATTCAAATCAGGACCTATACAAAATTGGTAGCATATCTGAAGGACATAAACCAAAAATCAAAAGGGCTTGTTTATGTGCTGTGTGTATATGTGTATATGTGTTTTGTTTAGTTGTATTAGTCTCTTCTTTAGTTAATATAGTGTTGAACTTAATTTAGGCCTTTTATTTCCTTTTCTCATAAAGGGGGATGAAAAGCAGAGTGTAAAATTCGGCTGCAATTTTATTTTCTCTCGGCCGACGTACTTTAAATCCCTCGCTACGCTCTGGATTCAAAATAGCGGCCTCGTAGAAATATACTATATTGCACCCTTGTTATACAATCTACTATTATTGTTTTGTGAAGTATTATTTGCTGTTTTACATACTCTAACTCACTTCTGTATGTAATGCAATGGGTGTTATTTTAAAGCTAGGTACTAGGAGACAAAATAGTTAAAAAAAACTCTTTCTATTAACAATTATTTTTAAGTTAATGTTATTACTGTTTAACCCTAGTCAGTAATTATTGTATATTCTCTGCCTGGGTGTGGCTAGTAATGCCCACATAAGTTCCAACACTGCACGAATTCATTGTTCTGGATTCCTTTGTCCGAAACTGAACAATTCACGACTTACATGCTCATGTTATTGTTTAGTTTATCGATATTCACCAGTTTCATTATAGCCGTGAATGTTCTAATCTAAGTGTGTGCATTCCACTACGTATGCGTCATTTGCGATTTACTTTATAGTTTATACTAAGTTCCGTGTTTATTTCCTTTGGCTTCACTAAACTTTATTATACTCGTAGATAGGTAGAAACATTATATCTAAATGCAACCCCATCTGTCATTTTATTTTTGTCGATAGAACATTTGATTTTGGTCCCTCATTGTGTTTATAACTTTAGTTTAAAGTTTTTATATAAATTACACAGAGGATCAAATTTTACAATTTTTTTTAACGTGGGCGCAGCCGTGGACCTCACTAAGTAGTATATACATTGTAATTTAAATTTAATTTTTTTTATGTGCGGTATTCAAAAAATTATATATTTATTTAACGATAAACCTAATCCGCAAAGAATAAATACTCCACATAAACTCGGTTATTGGTTTTTTTTATCCATATCTTATAAGAAAGGTGGGCTAAAACCGTTACAGATTGGGTCCCCACAGATGGTCGGCGACGATGTGGTCGACCACGAAAGAGGTGGCGTGGCCCACCAGCCTGGCTGGACAGACATTGCGCTGGAGAGAGATTCGTGGAAGGCTATGGGGGAGACCTTTGCCCAGCAGTGGCACATTACAGGTTAAGAAAAAAATAACTTATAGGAAAGTTTTTAACCACTCGCGTAAGCGATATGGCCTGCCCTTTTCTTATTATATTGGTCTTGGTAATTTATTAAAAAAAAAAACATACTGGATCTCGTTAAGATTTTATCACCTTCCACACTAAACCCACTTGAAACACATATCTAAACAACTTTTAACCTCGTTTCCCCTGCATGACTTGATATGTTGACAAGTAAAAGCCAACCGACTGGTTATCCTGTGATGATAACGCTAATGGTAACATACGGTGCTAGACAAGGTACTTGTTCGCTTGAGAGTGACAGTTTCCTTCCATCTATGGGCACGATCTTTGTTGTACGCCAAGTAATATACAAGAAGAATAAGGGTTTGCAATACTAATGTCAACTGGAAAATAAGACAATAAGGACGATAGATGTACGTGTACGGTTCACAGTCACACCTAGTAAGGCACTTAGTAAGAGAGTATTACAAATAATAACTTTATTTACCATACAAAAAGATACACATTTCATTGAGTTAGTTCGGCGGCTTCAGGCTGCACCGCGTGGCGTCTCGCTGCGCCGCGCGGCGTCGGGCTGCGCCGCGCGACTCCAAATGCATCGTCGTGTCGCGGTGTGAACTGACCCTAATGGCGTTGAAGTAAGGTGGTGTTAATGAAAAACTATAGATGAAGCGGTTAGTGACTGACTAAAATTAAAGGCTTTTAAGAACGCCGCCTCAAATTAATTACGAATAGAATAAAAAACATAACCTTTTGCGTCGCTGTAGTCGGGTGAATATTTACATTACATCAGGTGTGATAGTGGACAATGGCTTACCAATATTTAATAATATAAATAAAAAAATATATATATTTATATCTTAATAGCCTAGCGTTTGAAAACTATATCGGCCGGTGGTAAACGATGATAATATGTGGTCAAAGATGGTGAACACGCTAGGCCCAGAATACACTGACTCTCAAGAGCCGTGTGCTGCCGGAGCACTGCAAGATTATGTAGGCAGATTTATTCCTTGATGGTGGTACGCTACTTTTTGGTAGTAGTATGCTCCTACCACCTGCGAAAAATACTTAATAATCATCGGTGAAAGATATTTTAGCGCCATTGAAGTTGTGAAACTCGAAATAAAGATATTTTATTTGCATAAAACATGAGTATGCATGCATACAATTTTAGAATTAAAAGCAATTAATAGAATAGATCATTTAAAAGCACCAAATATGGTTAGTTATAGCCAGCGACATAATACCCTATGTAGCCGATACGTAATATACCTACTATACCTAAAGAGGTATGTTGTGGTTGCTAGAAGGAGTCTCCAAGTGCGGTCATTTCTAGGTGACCGAGGTAAGAAAAAATCAATAAAATGATCTCGATTTATTCGTGATCTCATAAATTATACCTCGTTAGGTGTCTTATAAAAAAATCATAGGAAACCAATGAATTACATTATTTATTGCAGATTTAAATGACATTATGTTTGTTGCTTTAGTTGTTGCACTCAGAAAGAAACAAATCAATAATTGTATCTGAATGTATTAACAGACATAAAACGCGACTTCTTAAAACAATGTACCCGAAATTTTCAAGTGAGTATGTATGTTGGTATGTAGATTTTTTATTAAGAAACAGGCAGTTCGGTATCAAGTCTAGCGTGCCATCATCGACGGCATCATCACTTACCGACAAGTGATATATTTATCCAAGACTAGTTAAAGTTCAGGCACATAATACTTATTAGTTTGGCTCAGGCTCCCGCTAAGTAGGGATAATTCATTTTACTAAGCGATTGAATTTAGAGTGATCGCGTGGTGCACTTTTCCATACAAACGTATTCGCCCGTTTTCTCCCTGGAAAATGCTTGTAGAGCAAAATTTGTTTCTACAAAACATCATGGTCTGCTTAGCTATTTGCTTTATTTGACCAACCAATTGCAAATAGAAATATGACCCTTTAAAAATCTTAAAGAGGAGATTAAAAGGCTTATAATTCCTTGTTGCAATTGGTTTATATATCTACAGCAAACCTTGATGCTTTCATAAACCAATTTTGCTTTGGAAGCATTTTCCAGGGAGTAAACGGGGGAATACGTATGTATGGAAAACTGCACCCCGCGTTCGCTCTTTAAGGGAAAGCAAGGCCGAATGTAGTTTGGACGCCCTCCAGCTAGAATAACTAGATAGAGTTATGATATATGCATATAAAAAATTAAAAAAGCAAAATGGCAGGAGACAGATACTCTGATGATAATCAAGGCGAGCGTGAGATAATGTTTTTATTAAAATTCATACGGGCATAATCATGGGACATCACTAGTATTTATAAAAAGTGTATTGCTTTTAATATAATTTATGGTTATGTTTAGATCCTTTGATATGCTATGAGCTTTGACATTATCTATTGATGGTAGCGATGATATTGATTTTTTATCTAAAGTGGAGTTGTTTATCGATACTATAAATGATTTCTTTTTCTTTTCCCTGCTTTAATATATTAGTTCGATTTTTATCGTGATTTAAGATAATTTATAGCACGGGTTTTCCCTAGGTTATTTTAAGGAGACTTCGAATTGCTCGATCACTTTATTTTTATTTGCTCTTGCTCTTTGTCTACCAATTTGAAATTTATATTAATACTATTTTATTAGTGTTACAATGGGCGAAGGTTTTATCGATAAAGCGATTTCTTCCAGGCAACCTTTGGATGGATAGGACTCATAGAAAAAAGACAATAAACGGAGGTATTTCTAATATAAAATTTAAAATCTAATATACCTACTAACTTTACTTCATAAAATAGTAACATTCCAATTAATGAAATATTAAATACTGATATTTTTAATACCGATTATATATAATATACTGATTATTTATTTGAATAATTATAACATTTTTTTTTCTTTATATACTTTTTTATAACAATTGATCAATAACATAGTACTTTCAATTATACAATGTGGCTTATTAGAGAGCACTCTCATTACGCTTCGTTTAAAGATACTCAGATAACATGTTATGTCGATTATACGTAATGTTGACCCGATAATAAACCTAATTCCCATTATAATTGCTAGAGTTGCAGTCGTTAAGGCTTAACATTTTCAAAACAAATTTTATCTAGAAACAATATACTACCGCAAAAATACGAGTACATCATCGCTCTCAAATGGAAAATTACAATTGGGTCTGGTGTTGAATACTCAATATACTCGTTATCCTCATTTGTCTAACTAATTACCACAATCAAGATTACTAGTAACATCTGTCCACGCTCAGCTAACAGCGAAAATGCTAATCATACTGCTTAGAATAATTATCACGTAATTTTTAGGGTTCCGTACCCAAAGGGTAAAACGAGACCCTATTACTAAGACTCCGCTGTCCGTCTGTCTATCTGTCTGTCTGTCTATCTATCTGTCTGTCCGTCTGTCACCAGGCTGTATCTCATGAACCGTGATAGTTGGACAGTCGAAATTTTCTTAGATGATGTATTTCTGTTGCCGCTATAACAACAAATACTAAAAACAGAATAAAGTAAAAAATAATAGAGGGTCCCCATACAAGAAACGTGTTTTTTTCGATATTTCACGCCATCTATGTACGCTTAGTTAGGTAAACGTCCCATAGATGGCGTTATATTAAAATGTCGATCCCTAACACCTTTGTTAGACGTTAGATGGCGTTATAAGAAATAAAATGTTTATTAATTATTATTTTTTGCTGGCGAAAAAGGATAGTGGTCTTTTTTGTTCGATCTTATAAAATACTGTAGTGTGGTACGGAACCCTATGAGTGCGAGTCCGACTTGCACTTGGCCAGTTTATTTAAAACTATATGTGTTAGTCATTTGTCACAATTGTCACGGATGGAATGGCACGCAATGCCACGCCTTATTTTATTGATGTATTTTTAAAAATTAATGGATCTCTTGATTGGACCATCATTTACTTAATCACGCGATTTTGAGATTTTTCATCGATTTTTTAGGTGGAGTTATACGTGTTTAGTAGCAGGAATGCAATTTGACTATTCGAGAGCATAGAAGTCGAGCTTGGAGAATAATATGGGATCCCTTTGATTCGCATATTTTTTTTATTCTCAATTGTATTATAATAATCGAGTAGTTAATATCGATACCAATACGAGAAGTTCGTGCTTTGTCTTGAATTGAATTGGTCTAGAAACTGATGTTTCAGATAGCTGAACAAAAGAATATTTCAGGATCTTCTAATCTTTACTTCGGAAATTCAGGAATGTACATGCAGACTTGATTTTCAATATCCTAAAAATAAACAATACTTTTGGCGTTTCCCTGATAAGAACAGGATTGTGGTGTGTGGTAAAATCATGAAGTGAAACATTGCATTATTCAATACCTGCGTCTGCCAATTGAACTATTAATAAACCGTGAACAGCAATTAAAACACAGACGATGATAGACATGAAGCGGTCTGGCGCCAGTATCAGTTAGATTTCTACCACAATCTTGTTCTTATCAGGGAAACGCCTTTCTCGTTCACATTTTCTGCTGGGCTATTCACAATCATTCGAAAACTAATTCTGATTAGGAAACTGCCTCTCAGATTTAAACTCCTTAGCATTTTACAATGCTTCGACCAGAAACTTGAAATAAAAATTAAAAATAATTAAGACCGTTTAAAAAATTTAAAAACTGACTTCACATTCCACGCCAGTCATTTTCAGTAGAGAATTTGAGGTATTTATCTCCATATCTCTGGAGAACTCATTATATCATGACGAACAATAGGTTAAAAAGGGACCAAACCGGAGGGTATATACGATGGTATCAAACAAGTTTTTCCAAATCGGTAAATAAATGACAGAGTTCTGGGGTAACAGGCATAAAAAAAACAAACAGTTTGAAAATCAGTGATTCTAATCGGAAATATTGTTGCGACCGAATATCAAAATAGCGCTTCTGATTTCGAATGTATCCGATTAAAATGAAAATATCTATCCTTTCTAATTGCTTTTAATTGGCTCTAAACTAAACTACATAAGTGGTTACTATAAAACGAGCAAGTTTTCGCTCAGTGTTCTACCGCGTTATAAAGTGGCTATCAAAGTCAAATAATTGGAATTTATAGTTCCTGTATCATTCATTCCACTTGCATTGCTCACTCTAGGTCTAGAAAGTTTCTTCCAACTTGTACTTGCATTAGCTGGATTGTGGAATGTATTCTATCAGCGTTGAAACTCAAAAAGCCGCAGCTGAAGTATACCACCAGTAATCATAATAATCACAATCATTTCTTCATGTATTTATTAATAAAATTATACGTATTGCGTAGTATTCACCCATTTAGCACCACTCCGGCCTGTTTGATGATAAGCGATGAAGGCTACCTATAACAGATACTGTAGCTAGAACTCTGGTAAATAAAAACACGCTTTATACGAGGGTCATTCAATAAATACTTAGCCTACAAAAAGTAAACGAAAATTTTGGAAAAGTGGCAATTTATTTTTCAACATAGTCTCCTTTTAGTTCGTTACACGTAGCCCAGCGATGCTCCAACTTTTTTAACCCGTCCGAAAAATAGTTTTTGTCAAACTCTGCAAAATAGGCCTCCGTGGCGGCGATGAGCTCCTCATTTGATCCATATCTATTCCCGGCGAGAGATTTTTTCAAATTAGGAAACAGAAAGAAATCACAAGGGGCCAAATCTGGAGAATACGGTGGATGGGGCAGCAATTCGTAGCGTAATTCGACCAATTTGGCCATGGCAACGGCAGACGTGTGAACCGGTGCGTTGTCGTGGTGAAACAGCACTTTTTTCTTAGCCAGATGGAGTCGTTTTTTCTTTAATTCGGCGTCGAATCGGCCCAATAAATCGGCATAGTAAAGCCCTTTAATTGTTTTACCCTTCTCGAGGTAATCGATGTAGATCACACCTTGTGAATCCCAGAAAACGGTGGCCATAACTTTTCCGGCCGATTTTACAGTTTTCGCCTTCTTTGGAGCACGTTCCCCGGTCTGGATCCATTGTTTTGATTGCTCCTTGGTCTCTGGTGTGTACCAGTGGATCCAGGTTTCATCGACGGTCACAAAACGACGCAAACACTCCGCTGGATTCCGCTTAAACAGCGCGTCTCCGATGTGGTCTCACGGTTGCACTTGTTTTCCGGTGTGAGTAAACGCGGCACCCATCGCGCCGACAGTTTTTTCATGCCAAGTTTCTCGTGAAGAATATGATGCACTGTTCCTTCTGAAATGCCTACAGTCTCAGCTAGCTCCCGAACCTTCAATCGGCGATCTGCCAATACGAGATCATGGATTTTTTAAATTTTTTCCTCCGTAGCAGCTGTTTTCGGTGCACCTGGACGTGGTTAATCAAAAACTGACGTACGGCCACGTGCAAACTCGTTGAACCAATTCTTGACGGTGGCCATCGATGGAGAAGAGTCACCGTACACAGCATCCAAGCGCACTTTGATTTCGATGCGCGTTTTCCCTTCCAAAAATAGGAATCGAATCACCGAACGATATTGCTCTTTTTCCATTTTTGTAAAACCGATCGATACGTTCGCTTCCATAAGTTGTCAAAATAAAACAAATGAAGGGATTGGAATGAAAATTTGAAAAAGAATGTGCTACACTGTGGTAGAACTCTTTTGAAACTACAGCGCCCTCTGGCGATGAGGCTAGGTACTTATTGAATGCACCTCGTAGTATTTTAGACAGGTATAAGGTATGACCAAAGTCTTCTTTACTCATAATTGTAATATGCAGTAGAACTAAGAAGTAAAAAAGACTTTAGACGCAAAATGTTTATCTTATGTTTTGGTTACACACGATGCAATTAGTGAAATGTTATTGCAAACACAATAACGGAGCATAACGGAAGTTACAAGATGATTTGTTGATATCGAGTATGCAACAATAATTGTAACCGATACCAACGAACGGTACATGATGAAATCGTAATGGTAAAAATGCGCAACCGTTGCATTGTAGCCAGTAGTCTAGATCGAGACTTATAAATGCCTTAGAAATACTTATATTGCTCCAGAAAGTTACCAAGTCAGATGCATATTGTGAATGACGTTTTTGAAGTGAAACTTCTTTAGGCGCGTTGAGCACTTTTTGGGTGAACAAAAATCATGGACCTCGCGTCGTGGTCACCACACGCTTCCCATGAACTATATATACTGTGTATCTCGACGATACAATTCACAAGTTACTTACTTTTCACTTCTATCGGCAGTGCCCAAAGACAGCTCTCACGTTTTTTTTATACATGACTGACAAAAGCACTTATAGTAACTATGCGATTTTTTATATCTGATAAGTTTGACCACTATCTCGCCTGGTGTTAAGCGATGATGTGGTCGAAGGTGGTGAACACTCTAGGCCTAGAATACTCTGACTCTCAAGGGCATTGTGTTAATACTATGTGCTGTGCTGGGTTTAGCATGGAATCGTGCTTGTCTGGAAATGGCAGACTGTGATGAGACGAGGCGCTGAACAGATGAGTGCAATCCATAAATCGCAACTATCACGATCAGTATTCAAAGCTGACTTGGCTATTGACATGTTTTTGATGGGTGGTCGTTACATGCCAAGGCCGAAGCCTACTTACCACCCGTGGTCACCCATGGATGGTGATGGTGACTCACACAGGAAGGTAATCATGAGTTATGGGTGACAATAACACCCAATTAGGTCACCCATGGATGGTGATGGTGACTCACACAGGAAGGTAATCATGAGTTATGGGTGACAATAACACCCAATTAGGTCACCCATGGATGGTGATGGTGACTAACACAGGAAGGTTGAACACCGATTGATATATTTAAAGGCGATACATTGTATCCCATGTTCTGTAAGGGACAACATTGGTTGAACACCCATTGATATATTTAAAGGCGATACATTGTATCCCATGTTCTGTAAGGGACAACAAACCTATGGTAAAAACGGCAATTACAATATATAAACATTCTGTCTTTAAACATCATTTATTGTTAACTAGCTGTGCCCCGCGGCTTCGCCTGCGATATAAACAACTTTTAATTTTTAATTTTTTTTTCATAAGAACCATCTCCTGACGATAAAAAACACGACAAAAAAAGAATTAGCGAAATCGGTCCAGCCGTTCACGCGTGATGCCATGACCAAGGGCAATTAGAATTAATTTTTATATATAAGATTTACTTTTTGTGCCAACACAAACGCAGATGTAAGTGAGTTGCTCAGTTTAGCGTGCAGGCAATCAACAACATTTTAAGTGTAAACTGTTTGAAAACAATGGAGTTACGTGATGATGACCTAAGGCTTTTATGCAGGTTTAATTCTTATTGACGATTGACATAATGTTTATTATGTTCCGGCTTTGCTGCGACTTTAGGCTACGAACTATAATTTTGTGCGATTGTATTACCAAAAATTATGAATGAAATATACACTTACGGACGCATAAACTGAATCAAAGTTCAGGATTACTTTCGAATTAATTGAATGGTCCTTTCCGAGTCCGTCAATGTACTAATTTAAATTGAGACCTATAGTTTGAATCGTTAACTTTATGACAGCGTAGTATTATATCCTTAAGTGTATGTTTGTATACTAGAAAATACCATTCAATTAATACGAAAGTAATCATTTTTTAATCAAATTTATGAGTCCGTGAGTGTATATACATAGCTAGTTTAAATATGTAAGACTAGCTGCGCTCCGCGGCTTCGACTGCGTTAAAAAATATTAGTGTCCTATTCTACCATACTAGTTCGCTCTTCCTAAAATTTCAGCCGAATTGGTCCAACCGTTTGACTGTGAAGAGATAAAGATCGTTAACAATAACCGACTTCAAATGCTGCGCTAGTAATTTTTAGTACCAAGCTGGAGATGTTTATCTCCATACCTCTAGAGATACTCCCATATCTCTATGAACATGACAACAATGGGACCAACCGGGAAATATACCTACTCTCTCTAACTAACTCTCTACCCCTAGAAAGTTCTTTTTGTTTGAACAAAATTTTTCTATATCGATTATTTAATGACGGGAGTTCTGAGGTAACCAAGTCGAATTGAGAACCTCCTACTATTAAAGTCGGTTGTCAAAAACAAATGTACAAAATTACATTTACATTAATTGTATTGGTTGATAAGTCCGAATAACAGCATAGTTTGAAGTAAATATACTCCAATTTTTTAATTATTTTGGCATTACACATTTTTTGGACGAATTGTTACCTCTTAAAATAGGTTATTGTTAGGTACAATAGGCACCTTTGAGTCATCTTTCTTTAAATCCTTAACGTGAGTCCTCCCTTATTCATATCACGTTCGTACAATCCATTAATGCATCTTTGGTTTTCCTCATTTTTCTTTGCGGATCTTGCGGGCTACCTACGGATTATTAGATGTATCTTATTTGTTCAGATAACATCTTCTAGGTCATCTATCAATGTGTTGTTGATATATCTCACGAGCAAGTCCTCAGGAGAAAGTAGATTTAGTATACGAGCGTGCTCTATCGTTGACAATCAGTTGATGCCGTGCCAAATCAAGAATCTTTTAATCGACAAAGAATGTATATAGTGATAACTGATCTGAGAGTCTAGTGCGAGTTTCTTTAGATAAATTTAGTTACTCACTTATGGCCGGTTTCTGAGTACATTTATTAAGAGTTTATCTATTCGATAACGGTACAATTGAGTAGATAAACTCTCAACAAACGTGCCTCAGAAACCGACCATTAGATCACCTTAAAGTAAACGCTGATTTGTATGGAAATTAAAAAGTGCCATCTAGTGTGCATAATAAGTCATTGTAATATCTATACAAAACTGCGTTTACTGTAACATGATCGAGTAAGTAAAAAAATCTAAACAAACTCTCACTCAGAGGTTAATGTTTCCCGTAAACTGGTGTGACGTAGTCAATATAATTAAATACGATCACAATATGGTTGTATTTAAAAATATTATTGATGTATCGTATGCGACGCAGATTGGTTAGAAGTGTTTAACTTGCCTCTAATGTTTTTTCTAAGGCCTGTTCCACTGTATTTTCTTTTTTATAAACTTTGATCGATTTCTATCTCCAACCTACTCGATCAGTGGACGTCCCATCCAGATAGGTTCAAACACACACATATAAAAAATTGGGGAACGAGCTTTTGATTTAGGTCTTCCAGCTGGGATACAACATAACCTATATCTTCAAGAGAATAATTATGAAATCTTGAAGGGCAGGCATCGCATCAGCAACGCCTCTGGTGTGCATAGGCGTCGGTGACCGCCTACAATCAAGCGGGCCGTCAGCTTGTTTGCCACTTTATATAAAAAGAGTATCTGTTGTTTTTGTCATTATCAGCCAATTTCTGTCCACATCTGGACATAGGCCTCTCCTGTGGCACGCACGTCATTAAGCTCGTTCCTTAGCTATTCGTTTCCGACCGCTGCTAGCCAGCTTCAGTATCTTAATGCTCCACCTAGCTGGAGGATGTCCTACGCTTCGTTTACCGAACCGTGGTCTAGAATACATCTATGTGTTCTAGAGTGGAGACCACGTGGCTCGGTAGAACCAATAACCGTTGAGGTATATCTGCCCCAACGGTTATTGGTTCTTCGACAGATGTGACCAACCGACTGCTATGAATATTGTGTCAACCACTCGTACAACTAGTAAATAACCTTCAAAAATTATCACATCATCGTTCATCAGACATGTATTTTATGACTTTTGACCTTTATTATGTCCCATTAAAATTATTCCTATTCCATCGATCGATTCTCGCTATACCATAGTCTGACGTAGCAATGACGGAGATACAATAAAAAGCCATGTGATAAGTCCTATTATCATTTACGTGCTTTTGATGGAAAAACCGGTCCCTATACAATGAACTATCGTCATCGTTTGAGGTAGGTCCTCATACCAGCAGGATATAACGTCAAGTACAGCGATAAGTGATGATGTGCAATTCAAATAATTGATTTCTCAGCCAATAATAATAAATGACTGTTAAGTATTGTTATTTTTCACTACGGATGTTTTTTAAGAAGGTTTATAAAATTGAATATTTTTCGAGTTTTTATTCCCGGATGGATTATTTTTCTTGAAGAGTTTATTGTAGAGCTGTTTGCGGAGGTGTGAATAAATTCGTTACTGTTATTATCTTTTGTAATCAAGTGGCAAGAAGGCAACAAATATAGCAGGATAATTATCATGAAGATGCCGCTGTATCATCGTCTGCTGGTAGATATTGTGCTTAATTATTAAAGTCAGTATGAACTGTATCCACATTTACTAATTATATACGTTAGATCGTTGTAGACATATTTAATTTGACGCAATAACATAATTTGACGTTTTCATTTATTAATCGTAACAACACTACTTTTTACTTGTAAATTGCTTATATAATCAATGATATAAGGAGAACAATGCAATGTTCCCATTGCTTCCAATTAAGGAATCAAGAAGTAACGGGCGCGTGCAAGTTTTTTTACTTCGTTTTGTTGAATGTCGACGTATTTTTCAGTATAATCATCTTCTTTGTAGTGTAGCATTGCTCATTTCTACTATTCTATTTTATATTCATGGTGTCATTCGTGGCTAAAATGTGTTTGATCCAACGTTTGTCAAGGATTCTATATATTCTATACGATACTCTGATACTCTGCCCTCATAAGCTCAAAGGGGTATCTCAACATTGGGTGTCTTTTGAGAAAACCATGTCACGTAAGACATTTTTCGTTACTATATTGACATCATTATCATCAGCAGCCTGTGTTAGTCCACTGCTGGACATGAGCCCCTTCTAATGCTCTCCACGGAACCCGATCTCCGGCTTAATGACATTTAAATATTTTCAGCTATTTACCTACTTGACGATACTTTCCTTAGCCTAAAATGTTGCTGTAACATTATTGACGTCACCTACTTCTACTATTATTTATTCTGTGCCTATATCATTGAATCGCTTAAACCTTTGCTTTTCCAATAAACATTTTTTTGGATGTGATATAATTGATGTTCAATTATTACCTACTACACTCTCACCTAGTTATTAAGAAATTCAGATGCAATGCATTATACAAACTGAATGCATTTGTCTAAACATCTGCGCACTCTTATATCTACTCTTTGTCTTCTTGTGAAGTGTCAAGTCAAATACTTCTTACACAATTTTGGATTGCATAATATTTAAAGCGGAAATATCCGGTAACCCCTCAATGATAGTAATTAAGAGATTTAAGTTTAAGATAGCCATTTTAAAATAACTGTGGGACACTTTATCTTGAGTACTGTCTCTATTCGGGAGTATTTTTGTATTGCACTGAACAACATAATCTACACTTAGTTGTTCACATTATTTGTGTTTGTTTCTTATAATTACCTGAGACCCAGACTTTCACGACTCTTATTATCGTGTGAAGAAAGTTTTTCTCCTTGCTTTGGTGATTTGTCACTTTTACCGCTTTTAATTGTTGTATGCTGAATATGAAAGCAGGTTCTTTTTGCATATATCTTCATTAACGCAAGCGGTTATTAAATGGTTTGAGTGAATTAACTAGTTTTAATATCGGACAAGGTTAGGTTTAAATTCGACTTTAAGGTTTTCAACTGTGTCACTTGACATTGTTTTAAGAATTTTGTTTATTATGTAAACATATCTCAACGATGAGGACCGAGTGGATTTTTCATTGCGATTTAACTCCTTCATAGGGCGAACTTAATCAATTGAATGTTCTTCATTGCTTATAGTGTAGTGTGCTGAGCGTGCTCGTTTTTATCTCGCTGATTATTTCGGACCGAAGTTTTTAGTGCTCAGGCTCTTAGAAAATCTAGTGCAAAATGAAATGTAGTTCACATTTCATTTTGCACTAGATTTTCTATTATTTTCTATTCTTACGTTAATTTTGTTAATTTGTTAATTGTGAACCCAGTGGTTTAAAGATATTCATCATCTATCAGTGAATCAGTGCTTAGCATTTCATTACGTAGTTTTGCCCCTACTTGTGACGATGTTAACATAATAATATTTCTCCAAAAAATTTAGACAACAATATGCCTTCAAATTAGTAGGTAACAATTTCGCATATAATAGACCTAACTGTATTAATACATCATTTAATAAAAATTCGTCTATTAAAACCATTGCAGCACATCTTAAGATAAAACTGGATAAAATTTAGCTAAACAATAGCTATATTCACATTGCATCCATACATGTTTTGAGTAATGAGTTTTTCATGTCGCCACATCGGGTCGACCATGTTTTGGTTGTATCGGGCACATCGCGTGCCGTTATTATGCGTTGTTTAATTGAATATTGCGTAAGCGCAATGTAATAGTGGTAATAGTGAATAATATATTTGACGCCTGTGAAGTTCATTAGGTTGTAAACAATTATTAGTTAACTGAAGGCAACGTGTTAATAATAGTAGGTCGCCGTTGACTTTTATTTGTGCCTTTACCAATGAAACACGACGTTAATTTGTATGCCTATTTATTTATTTTATTTTTCTCTAACTCTACCATCGTTATTTTATATATGGATATTACTAAACGTTTTACCAAATTATATAAACTTGGATACTTGGAAAATCAAGCCTCCTGTGACTGCCACGAAATTAGATGACACAATAGAAATAACTAACAAAAAATATTCGTACCAAACTTGCGGTCCAACACATTCGTATGGGTAAAACAATGGCAACCGCCTGTCCTTTTATGGAGATAGCAAACTAAAAAATTCAATTAATTAAATAATGACAGATGTTCATTGTTTTGAAATAATCAAAGATGGCTTATAAAAAGTAATTACTGCAGATGAATGCGAAATGTGAGTCGCGATTGAATATGTTAATTGTGTGATGTTTTAATTTGCTAACAATTAAATCAGACAATGGACTTTATGCAACGCATTTCAACAACTGGCTTATATTATTTATTTATTAGACTAGCAGAAGTTTTTAGATTAATTATTCGCTGATCATTATCATTATCACCGGTTAGCCTGTTTGATTCCACTGCTGGGTAGAGGCCTCTCTCAAACAATACCATTCTTCTTAGGTCTTGTGTCTTTCTTGTGTAAAGACCTCCGATCTTAACTATATCTTCGGTACACATTAATGGAAAAGAAAACTGACGCTAAATTTGCCATGTCATGGCCTCCATAGATTACAGCGATTGCTTTGGTCCACATTGTGCTCACTGCGTATGGCCACATATCCATCCCAGATTTCTAATTGTTTTTATAGATATAAAAAATTTTAAATGTTTGATATTAGCAGTTTTGTATTATTAAAAATAAAAACTAACGAATCTTCTCCAGATTCCAATGAGCAATTAAAAATATAAAATGAACATGCATTAATCTGCTCCCATAAGACAGGACAACATCAGATACAATTTTAAATAATGCCTGTAAAACCGGACTCGCATATTAGAATAACAATGAACAAATTAACTAAATTCAACTGTTAATACCTATATTTTAATGTAATTTCATCGCGCTCTGACACTAAGTAGCGGCAGTTTGAAATCTTTATTTATCATTTACATGTAAAACGTACCATTAACGTGTCATATACATTCGTTGCTACTCGACACTGATTACTTTAGGGCACGTCTATTTAAATATACTTTGTTCAACTCGCAAATTTACTGCTTGATATTGAACATTTAATAATGTTTATAACCTTTTAAAATTAAATGTACAACAGTCGGGGGCAATAAGTTGTTGAAGACAGAGTTAATATAACATTAAATTCCATAAAAAGTTTTACTTTCAGTTAGTTTTACTTTTAATCGTTGCGTTTTGGATTTAGCTGTCTAGTGTCTCTTCTTGGACCGCATCATCAATGCTTTACATCAGGCGAGATAAGTGAATCTAGTTACAATTAAACTAAAAAAATCTGAAGAAAGTAGATGTCTGTCCCTTATCCGAGTTACTTATATCCCCATAGATATTCCAATCTTGCTGTAGGTATCACTCTGTTCATTTATGACATCTCTTGACCTAATTAATTGCAACAGAGTCGTCTATGACGCCCATTACAATGTCAAGCAGGATCGTGACTGGACTGGACCGCGCGCCACTTGTCTCTCCCACCCATTGCATTATAGTCCAACCACATTAAACTGAATTCCAATCGATAACTGTCCGGGATAATGGAATCGATTTGTTTATTGTCGGCCGTAAAAACAGTGCGGCGCGGCTCTTGAATAGAAATCACAATGTGCAAGATCTTGCGAATACAATTCTTTGACTGCGGAAAGTTTGGTTTGTTCTACTTTAGTGTACTATAACGATTACCTAAATAAAACTGACCAAGTGCGAGTCAGCATCGCGTCTCTTATCGCACATTTAGGGAGGGTTCCGTACAATACGAAACATAACAGAGTTTCAACCTCATATATTTGATTAATTGATATTACCAAGAATATTTGGTTTGGTCGCGATATAGAAAGACTCGTTTACTAGCGCCATCTATGTCATTTTGCCGAAACTAATTAGATAGATGGCGTTTAAAAACACGTTTTTTTGTATGGGGACCCCCCTTTAATTTTTAACTTTATTTTGTTTTTAGTATTTGTTGTTCTAGCGGCAACAGAAATACACTATCTGTAAAAATTTCAACTGTCTAACTATCACGGTTAATGAGCTATAGCCTGGTGATAGACGGACAGACAGACAGACAGACAGACAGACAGACGGACAGCGGAGTCTTAGTAATAGGGTCCCGTTTTACCCTTTGGGTACGGAACCCTAAACAGGATAAAACTTTTGCAGTAACTGTGTTCACCACGTTACTCATCACCGGTTGGTTACTTCTGATATTAAATGTCCAATTAGAATACATCTTACTCATCAGTCCGTGTAAGTCTGCTGCTGGACATATGTCTCTTATATTGCATGTCACGGAGCTCAATCTTCGGCTGTTTTGATCAGTAAGATATATGTTTCACTACATAGTTATTTCAACGGGACTTCAAATGAACGGTCACACTGAAAATGTTTTGATTACCAACTTTAATCATAAAACTTTGACACTGAAGTGAACTGAGAACATTGATTATTAGGATTCTGTACCCAAAGGACTCCAACGGAACTATAATATTGAGACTTCCCTGTCTGTCCGTCCGTTCATCCGTCTGCTGAACTGTAATAGGTAGACCTAGACACTTGAAATGTTCACAAAGTGTGTATTACTATATGAGTAAAACAACAAATACTAAAAACTGAATAAAGTTGAAAATGAATGAAAGGGGGTCCCCATAGAACTTAGAAGCAACGTGTTTTTAGTCGATTTTTGCTTGATCTTATGAACCTTAATAGATAGAGACTTGAAATTTGCACGAACTGTGAATTAACTATAACTGCTATAACTACAAATAATAAAAATGTTACGACTTTAAATTTAAAGGGGGTTCGGTTCACACACAAGTAACTTTTATTAAACGGCAAATTTTGTTTAATTTTATTGTTTATTGTACTATGGTTCGGAACCCTACGTGTGCGAGTCAGACTCGCACTTCGCCAATTTCCCACGCTGTGTAGTTAGTTGCACTGACTACTTCGATAAAAAAATAGGGCGTGCTATCTAAGCAATAACCACTATCTACCAACATACATAAGTTGATACATATCAATAATCTTGATAAATGATAAAGCACCTCAATACTTAAATCTTATCCGCAATATGGTGCTATAAATGTTCATTACGATGGGACTTTATCGTCTATTATTACAATTACAAGCACAACGTGTTGGTATGTAGGCGTGATAATCTAAGTAGAGGTTTATAAATATAGTCGAGTGTCTATGTATATCGCAAGGCGGATATAACCCGGCAGTTTTACTTGCCAAGAGATTTACCGCGATTGAATATTCAAAGCTCTGATGTTTTCTTCCGAGATTAATCCTTTTCAATGATAAACAGGCTCTTTCAATGATCGCCTCGTTGGCTGCCTTCAATGAAGTAAATCTGCGTTTTTCTCGATACTACTTCATAATACTATTAAAAATAATATTTTGTTCTAATGTGAAAACATGTATCTAAATGTGTCTAAAAAATAATATTTTAGACACATTTAGATACATGTTTTTTATGTATATAGTACAGTATATAATATATATAGATATACTAGGTATCTAATACTATAAGAATCTTTGTACATACTGACTGACTGACTGACTCACTGACAGACAACTCACAGCCTAAACCGCTGGTCGTAGAGACTTGAAATTTGGAGGGTATATTTGTCTTAGTACGTAGGGGTGTACTAAGAAAGTATTTTTCAAAATTCCCCCCTTAAGGGGATGAAATGGGGGTTCAAAGTTTGTATGGAGAAACAAGATTAGATAGTCTTTTCTATCCGAAACTTCACACAATTGCTTCAGTACAAAAATAAGTAAATACGTGTTACAGGTTTTTTTGAAATTCCACCCCTAAGAGGGTGAAATGGGGTAACAAAGTGTGAAAATCAATATTTTTTCGGATTGCGCTAAAACTTGGCATGCAGATAATTATTACAACGTTAGTTACCTTTGAAAAAGGATTTTTCAAATTTCACCCCTGAAGGGGATGAAACGGGGGCTCAAAGTTTCTATGGAGAAACATTATTAGATAGTCTTTTCTATTCGAAACTTCACACAAGTGCTTGAGTACATAAATAAGTAAATACGTACGTGTAAATACGTGTTTTAGGCTTTTTCGAAATTCCATCCATAAAAGGCTGAAATGGGGTAACAAAGTCTGAAAATCAATATTGTTTCGGATTGCGTTGAAATTTGGCATGCAGAAAGTTATTACGACGATAGTTCCCTTTGAGGAAGGACTTTCCAAAATTCACCCCTGAAGGGGATGAAACGGGGGTTCAAAGTTTGTATGGAAAAACAAGATTAGATTGTATTTTTTATTCGAAACTTCATACAAGTGCTCCAGTAAAAAAATAAGTAAATATGTGTTTCATGTTTTTTGAAATTCCACCCCTTAGAGGGTGAAATGGGGTAACAAAGTGTGAAAATCAATATTGTTTCAGATTCCGCTGAAATTGGGCATGCAGATAGTTATTACGACGTTAATTCCGTCTGAGAAAGGATTTTCCAAAATTCACCCTTGAAGGGGATGAAACGGGGGTTCAAAGTTTGTATGGAAAAACAATATTAGATAGTATTTTATATTCGAAATTTAACACAAGTACTTAAGTAAGTAAAAACGTGTTTCAGGCTTTTTCGAAATTCCACCCCTAAAAGGGAGAAGTGGGGTAACAATGT
Organism: Cabera pusaria; assembly: GCA_954871355.1. Taxonomy (NCBI): domain Eukaryota; kingdom Metazoa; phylum Arthropoda; class Insecta; order Lepidoptera; family Geometridae; genus Cabera; species Cabera pusaria. The sequence continues at coordinate 16,032,044 of OX940903.1, read as the reverse complement.
CTGAAATCAATATTGTTTCGGATTGCGCTGAAATTTGGCATGCAGATAGTTATTTTGACTTAGGTATCCGCTAAGAAAGAATTTTTCAAAATACACTCTTTCAGGAGATGAAGCGGGGATTCAAAGTTTGGATAGTCGTTTTATTCGACATTTCACACAAGTACTTCTGTAAATAAATAAGTAAATACGAGTTTCAGACTTTTTCAAAATGCCACCCTAAGAGGATAAACTGGGGTAACAAAGTCTAAAAATCAATATTGTTTCGGATTGCGCTGAAATTCAGAATGCAGATAGTTATTATGACGTAGGTATCCGCTCAGAAATGATTTTCTGAAAATTCCTTCCGGATATGGAACGGGGATTCAAAGTTTGTATAATGGCGAAACAAGATGGGATAAAGTACGTGTTGTAGGATTTCTCGAAATGGGGTAGGTAACAAAGTCTGTAAATTTCGGTTTTTAGGGTTTTATAAATATGAATCCAGAATTGCCTTAGTCACGCGATAACATGAAAACGGTGAACGGATTTGGCTAATTCTTATTTGATGTGTTTAATGATAGAATCGTTTTTACAAAAGAAAAGTTTTAAGTAAATAAAAGAAGTGTTTAAAGCGGGCGAAGCCGCGGGACACTTCTAGTCTAGTATTTAATAAAGTAGTTGCGTCCCTTTATCTTTGGCGCAGTAAGTCTCCAATAAAATATTTTTAGAACCAGTGGTAGTAGCTGTAATCCCGTCATCTCACTACTTTCTGCCATTGCCAGATAAACCCGATTCCATCTTATTTTTTCAAACAATTTGAATGCAAGACTATAGTATCCTGTATTTAAGTATTAATGCTGTCAAGATTTTATGCATTGAGACGACTTAAATACTGATCAGATTATGCATTCCCATCGTTCAATATCCTGTTCTGTGAGTGCTCTTAAATTATGAATACATCACATAACACTTAAGATCTGGAAATAACGTTAGGATTTTTAAAATCTATTTACGTTAATAGATTGGAATTATTTCTATGCATTCTGGGAATTACATACATTACACGCATTTTTCTGCTATGACGATGATTTAACATTGTATGCAATGGTACTTTTTTACAATTTTGAAAGTGCTTTAATCCTTTAATAAAAATAAAGTACTTAAATTTGATTGAGTGTATAGGATTTTAATTATAATTTACAAGCTTGCTTCATTGACGATAAGGTTATGCATTTAATTTATTGTTTAGTCGTAATTGTATGTTGGTTCTGACACGTGACTTTGATTGTTGTAAATGCTTACTTACTATAATTGTACTGTATCAGATATTGTAAAGCGTAAAATTTAAGCAACAGAATAATAAAAATAGATTATTCAAAACAAATCGATTCATGGAAAAATTAGACATTCTAAATGATTTAAGAATAAAACATGGGACATAAGTAATATTCAGAGAGAAAAAAACAATTATTACTGTTTAGCAATGTAGTAAGGCGTTTAGTCAACGTAGTAAGTTTGAAACTGAATAGAAGCTCATTCCAGAGTAAGACAGCTTGTTTTTTAATATTTTTTATCGTAAAAAGTGCTCTGATGACTTGGAAATGTGAGCATTAGATTCTCTCAATGAACTGATGTCAATGGCCATACACTTGTCACCATTACGCATCGTGACTCCAACCTCATAACATCGCACTAAGTACAAGTCGTGATAATGTTTAGAAATCCCCGTAGTAACTGTCTGCATTATCTCAAGTACATGCACGCATTACCACCTAACACCTTCGGCGGTTCATCGCCTCAGATCGGCTTGTCATCAGGTAAATACGTCTATTGAATATGTATGCCTCGATCGAACCTGCACGATGGTCCTCAAAAAATCATCTAAACATGATTCGTTCCGCTAAACAGGAGTCACGACGCCATATCATCATTCCATAGTGTTAAACAAAGTTTGCAGGCGACGTCTGTCTCACTATTTATTTCTGGGTTTTGATCTTAGAACTAAGCAAAGAATTTGATAGATTTTCATATATCTTTTTATAAAGAACTGGTTGAGCCTTAAAATTATATTATATTATTATTATAACTATGGTTATAAATATGAAAATACGGGAGTTATCGCGCCTAAAACATTAATTTTATTTAACTCGACGTTTCGACCAAGTTGCATTGATCGACTGGTCGTCTCGTGACCACGTTCATATTTATAACTATGTGTTCAAATCGCGAAAGTTTAATGTTTACTATTATAACTATAGCAAATGAAAAATTTCAAAAACAAAATGAAATTAATTATACTTGCCGAAAATCAACTTCGCATGACCTAGATACGAACATTTATGGTTGCCACCTAAATAAAGGAACAAAAACGTCAGCCAAAATCGAAAGGACTTCGTGTCTAGTCCATCATGTTTTCAGTACTAAAAACTAGTCTGTGATGAATACGCAAAAACCTTGCCTTCTTCTAAAAAAGTTTAACAAAAAGGAGGTCCAAAAAAGCATTGCAAAAAACTTCACACTTGACAGTATTTTTCATAAGATGTGCTAGGTATACTTTTTTTTTAAATATTTAAATAACATTAAAATTGTATTTGATAAATATAATTTAAAATTGGAATGAAGTTAGTACTATTAATGATGTTTTTCTTAAAGCGAGCATGATGACTAAGTAATGAATATGCATAAAGAATTGACAAATTGGTGTAACTCGTGCATGGAGTGGGCGGTATAAGATTTATCTTAATAAGGAGACTTGCATTTTCTGATTCATTGCTATCTCCTCATACTCTGTCCATTGACCACTTGGACCTGATTAGTGCAGTATGTTGGCAAAGGCATTTAAAAAAATACCTCTGACAGATTTTTGATGTAGGTCCAAGGTAAACTTCATTTGTAAGCATTGTTGTTGCGAACAATAAATCGTTATCAATGTCTTATTGGGTTGTAATAATTTAGAAACATGATATTTCTTATTTCATAATTTTCATTTTTATTAATTCACTATTGCAACTATTACAGTAAATCTATTACCAACACAGTAATTTTTTTGTGATTGCTTTTTTAATAAAACACTTTTTTTTGTAATAAAATATGTTTACTACTTACCAGGTTAAGTCATCATTACGCATTTTTTGTCCTGAGACAAAGTAAGAAGTCTCAAGTTTTCTGTGGTTAACTCAATATAATTAAATCTCTCGTTTGCTTCTTGTTGCCTCAGCTTTTAAAACACCTTTACAAAAACATAGTAAATCATACTTATGCAAATTACTGTAAACATCATCGGAAAACCCGTTTACAATTTCATACAATACTGTGTCCTTGTCACTGTTAGATTTATTCTTTCCCACACCGTTATACACTTCATCATTACTTTTTACTAGGAAGAGAAGATTCGCAGAATATTTCCCTGCAACATTGTTAGTCTTCTTTAAGTCTTCTATCTTGATATTATTTTCGAATTATTTATAGTTGCTGACGATATTCGATAAATCATGTTCAAAGTTCACCTAAACATCTTTACAGACATCAGTTAGAACCTCATTATCAAACCATATGATCTTATTATTCAAGCACTTGCTTATTAGTTACTGCATGTTGATTATATAGTTTCTGCGAACTATTTACTATGTTTCTCCGACATTTAATATTGATGCGGTGCATTTGCTATTCCGGGTTGTGACAGTTTAATCATATCCCATGATTCTCAGCTCCACGATATTAAACCTTGATGTAATCAAAACATTGATTTTAATCGATCGACACATCACGTCCTTGAAAATATCGATAATCATGTGTTTCATAATCCTTATACATGTGCCAGTCTATTTACGGTGATCGCATTCGTCATTATATCCTGTCGGAACATCGTTTGTTCGTCGTTAACTAGAAGTCATTACATAGAGAACACCATCTTTGGTGCGATATAAGATTGATGTCATTATTTCTTCTGCAGAACGATTTAAATGCAAATGCAATTAGAACATACATAGACATGATCATGTATGACAGATCGTCTTGATTTGCGCTTCCACGAATAGAAACATTAATCTTGGTTTTTCTCGGTTGACTTTTTTCTTGCTTTATGAAGTAGGTAACTATTAAAACATCCGGGATAAAATAATTCCTTTTCATGCGGCTTTGTGTCCGGGTCGCTGGCCCTTTTGTGTTTATATCTTGCGACTCTGAATTATTTCCATTGTGTTCTTACATATTAAAGATCTAAAATTAGTCATGAGCGGTCAACGCAGAATAATTTTTTCAAAACTAATAAATAGTGACTCAATACTTTACTACTTCAATATTTAAGTTGTCTGTCACTCTTTGCTTGTCATCAATTCGGTATGTAGTGACGTTTGAGTGGATTTTACTTTTGAGCTTTAGTATGATGTCATTTTGCGTATGAATATTTGCTACGACATAATGGCTATTTTTATGTGTATCGTCATTAAATTTTGCGTAACAGTTCACTATATATACTTTACAGTAGTGTCATGTGCAACATCACGTAATCACTAGCAAGGTAGCAAGCTTGAACGTACATTAAGCTTTCAGGTTCAAGTCGTAATCTTTATATCTTTGATCACACAAAGACGGATTACAAAGCTACGTCGTTTTGCCAAACCATAAACTAAAGATTTTATCATGAATACAGTTCTTGCATACAAAGTGACAGAAAGACTGTGGTATCCCACATGTTTAATGGTTTAATTTGTGTTCCGCCCATCAGAGGTCATATATCAAAATTGGCTTCCAAGTTTAGTCTTCACTTTAACAGTAAGGATTATGTAGTACATTTCATTTACGCTTTAGTTTCATACGGTACGGTATACGGGTTTTCGTAGAAGAGAAGCTTACGGCAAGCTATAGCGTCTCTTTTACAAAAATGAGCCAATCAAAAAGCATGCTCCGCATCTGCAATATATCTCAGATTAGCTTGCAGTTTTGGGAACTCAAGCTTCGTGACTTCTACCTGCTTTACGTTACTGTTTATATAGTTCCCAGGCTGAGTAATGTTCTGGCTCCGTTTAGGCACAAAGGTTAACGTATCCTCGATCCTACGTCACGCCTACGCTCGCCAGTGATCCATTCGAATGATGAGGCCGTGGTGATGCGTACCACGTGCTGCGCCTACGCATGGCGCCTCTGCGTCAGTTTACGCCACGTTTTTGCTCATACAGGCCTATGTTGATCTGTGCGTAAACTTAATTCTATCATACGTGCCTGGAGGCAATTCTAGGGATACTGTTTGGATTTAGGATAATCTATGTATTTATAAATAGTTATGCTCTTGTTATTGTGGTGGTGTGAGAACCGTCTGTCTGGTTAATTAGTTTTCTTACTGCTTGCTTATCTAAGCTCCTCACGCTGTGTGTTTGTGAATGCAAACTTAGGAATATCTTGTTTAGTTCGCATTTTGGTTCCATACCATGGCATTAATTGAAGGAATGAAAGAAATCTGCTTAAGACGCAGTTTTTAATTTACATTTTTTTATTTTTAAAAAGAGTAATGTGTTCTAAGAATCTTACTTACTTTAACTTACTACATATAGGTAATAACATATATACATACATTTCTGGATATGTTAAAGTTATTATAAAAATAACTCTAGTTTTATAAATGTTATTGCTCATTCTCTCGATAATATTCACTGGGAACCGAGTGGGTTTTTCTCTGTAGTGTTTACTACTGGTCGGTATGGTAATAACATTCACGATGATCGAATGCAAAGCACCGCGGATGTGACCAAGTGCTAATGACCATGTTTGCAGTATATGACGTACACGATGTTGGTACAGGATTTTTCGGAACGCCGATTGCCTAACAATTGGCAGGTAATTTTAAACGTACAGTAATGTGTATGGAATGTTAGAGTAAATAACTTACTGTACGTTTGAGAGTAATAGTTGTTAATTTTCAATTGTTTTTTATTAGCGGTCTTACCGATTGTGTAGTGACACTTGTGGCTAGCTTTTAGTTGAGCTCATCTTTTCTTAATACTTTTTTATTAGCGTCGCTTGTAACCAACAATGTAATGTAATCTAATCTTGGACCATTTTAATTAATCTTATTTTATTAATTTAATTTAATTATTTTATTATCTTTCATTAATCTAATTTTAACCTTTTTCTTCGTATCGAATATGAAGGATGAAACTTTGTACGTATATGTAGTTGGGATGACAGTAATATAATTTGGAATCTTAGCACTGATTGAGTTAGGAGGTGGAAGTGGAACCCTTCAGTGGCTACAAGTAAGTCTCTCGAGTTTGGGTTCATATGATTAGTTTTGACTAGTCCAATAAATTGGTCTCGTGATAGATTAGAACCAGGCTACTTTTTAGTTCAAATGTGAATTATTAGTATTTTTGTAACTATTTCATAACTCTTCAGTGGCTACAAGTAAATCCCTCGACTTTGGGTTCATATGATTCGTTTTGACTAGTCCAATAAATTGAGCTTGGTAACGAGGGTCTCGTGATTAGAGCATACATTTTAGTTGAAATGTGATTTATTAGTATTTTTGTAACTATTGCATTTATGATTTGAGAAATAAAAATAATATTGTGAGAATTTTCAATGCAGGATGAATATTTGAACAGGGCATGGCTGCCCATTTGGGCAGCCATGCCCTGTTCAAATATTCATATGATGATATATTCATATGATTTTTCATAAGGATTTGGTTAATCTAAGTTTTGAAAAGATCAGCCTAAAAAACTGTTCTGTGAAGTTTTCGATATTCCTAATGCTTTTAGTTTCAGCCATAAAATACTAAATATAAAAGGTATAAGGTAAATGTTTCGATGAAGCGTCCCATAGAAAGATCTTTCCTAAAGGTATAGTATGTAGCTACATATTCTCATCTTATCTATGTTATGAATTATGTACTACATCCCTAAACTACAGTACCGCTAACTTAGCGTTTCTAGCATTTGAATGGAAACTCACGTTCTCAATTCTGAGAATCCAAGTTGCATGTAATTATGATACATCCACGAATAATTTAGTTCATTAAGTCGGTTATTTGCGATGCATAATTTTAAGGGTCGTAGGTTTTACCCGGCGGCGTACTATTGGCGTGTAATTTCCGTTGGCCCTTTGCTCTTCGTGGTGTCACGACATTGCCTAAGCTGATTGTGCCAATTACGCACCTTTTTTGGTGACATAATGTTGTGTAGAATTATGACTGATCTTGGTTGCCATGTTAGGCGATATAGTTTTTTTATGTATTTAGGGAACGGGGTGAGCAATAAGCTCGCCAGATGGAAAGCGACGATGTCTATCTGAAATATAATATATTAATTATAGGTACATCGACACATGGAACTCAGCACATCAAAGTTCTGTCAATAAAGTATTTTGCGTGCTATATTATTCTGTGCTACAGTTTCTGGGCAAGCGTCATAGCTTACCATCAGGTGAACGCCTTGCTTGTACTATGCAGATAACATTGTACGGTTGATTTTTGACTACAACAAATCTCACCATCAAAAAGCTCTCAAGCTGGAGGGTGAGTACGAGCGAAGAATGTTATCTTACTACTTACTCCGTACCTTGATACTCAGGTAATTACCAAAGTCAATGTTAAAAACGTTATCAACATTAATGTCACAATCCGTACAGGATTTTTGTATAAAACATGTTTATTGTGGCTTATCGGTATAACTTGTACAAGAATCTGTTGCGAAAGATAGCCACTTTCAAATGCTTTATTCACGTCTGTTTAAACAAGTGCCGCATACAATCTTAGTATTTCAATTTAAAGTGGAGCACGACGGTTACTATTGCTGTCTTCTAGAATGGGACCTGTAGCCACAGAACAAATAATAATACTACGTACTGTGGCTTGAGAGTAGTTGAGAGATACAATGTTTGTGTAGATTTTAGAAGTGGATTGAAAGGACATTAAAGCAGTGTAGTATTAGAAATGTTTTTATCATGCGAAAATGGGTAGCTCTTGATGATGTAGCGCGTTTACCCAAAATATCTATTCACGACTTAAAGAACCCTAAGTTGTATCTTGTATCCAATCAGAAACACAGACTCAGGCAGGGAATCCAATACCATCAACAGATCTATGTGTAATGATGTCTATTATGATATACTAGCTGACCCGGCGAACTTCGTACCACCTAACGGACAATTAATGTCGTGTTACCTATTAGATTAACTTGTTTTAGGCTTTTATGGGCGTAATAAATGAATACAAAAGAGATATTGAATTTGGTATGGCAATACAGATATATCTGAATAAAAATTGGTAAAAATGGTTTTTGGAAATATACACTTTTTTAAGTTGCTTGTAAGCATACATTTCTGAACGCACGCATATTTGACAATCAATAAATATGTCAAACAATTATCATTACTGACAATATTTAACATTTTTATTGAAGAATTTATACTTGACTTACTACTTTACACGGGCTAAATACACTAATCGTGTGGAGCCATAATTATACAAAAAAATACGGCGGGATAAACAATTGAACGTCAAATGATTGGCAGTTTTTAAACCCAGGAACATTTTGGCAAGATATTTTTTCTTATATAATTTTTTTAGGTCAATGATTCATTGTTTTTAATACTTATTATCCTATTCCTGACAAAGACAATTCCAAAAATACATAAATCATAAAAATTGGCCCAGCCGTTCTTGAGTTATAAGTGTAGTAACTAACACGACTTTCTTTTATATATATAGATGATGCTTATTTTGAAAAGAAAATGAGGTGTCACGGATTTCTTCAATCCGATTAAATATTGAACTGTGGTACGGAACCCTACGTGTGCGAGTCCGACATTCTTTGGCGGTTCATATGATGAAAGAGGAAGCAAATCGCTTTGTACGGGTAAATGGTATATCTACCATAAAGCGGTAGCCATAAGCGGGTCTCTTAGTATCCCTGGTTGCCGATTATAGAATGGAGATGGCGGAATCAAATTATGCAGTAAAGTTACATTTTTTATTGTGTCACATAAGCTTTTGAGTAGTGGTCTAATGCTTGCACCTGATGTTAAATTAAATGCCAGTCAAGTAGATGACAACTGTGAGACGAGACGTTAGCAGCCGTTGGCACTGTAGGTTAGCGAAACTTTACTATCCCAACCCGTCTTCCGCTCTGCTGAACTGCTCGGGAGAGCATTGCTGGAACTTGGCGCACCGATTGGGGACATTACTTTAAAAATATTTATAAAAGCAAGAGAAGAAGAGAAGTGTATCAAGTTGTGCTTTAGCACGAATCTTCACTTATGCGAGTTATTTCAATATTCTTAATAAGCATAGTTTTGAACAAAATTGCTCAAATTGTCATAGTTACGCTTGTCTCAAATAATGTTATGCATCTAGCTTTCATACTCCATCATGAATGATGTAATTTTGTAATGCTTATTATAAATTAAATAATAAATGTATAATAGTTTTCGGTTAACTTTGCATTAGAGTACTTAATTACTAATAAAAACATCTTGAAGATAATTCAAAATGTCTACATCCTGTGCAATATTATGTTCTTGTTTCCTTATGATTATAGTTGCAATTTCTCCACTTATTTGCCATTTCCAATTTGATACTAGGTTTATATTTGTATATAGGAAATTAAATCCCAAAGGCATCAATTACCTCCCAAGGAAAGTATCATCAATCGACTGTTATATGATCGTTGAAGTTACGTATTATAAACGTTTCTACGCAACAAATTACATAATGATACCGTCCCTTAACAATGTGCCTTGAGACCACATGCCTGTTCGTTAATATTCTCACAGTTTTACTTAAGTAATAGCGGCCATTTTATACTTAAACGGTTTTACTATTTGTGGCATTCATTTCAACATTAACTTGCTATGTTTGCTTAATTTACAAGACACGGGCTATTTATTAGACGCCTTGTAAATTAGACCAAAAGCCTCAGACCTATTTCCTTTTCGTCTATTATATTTTAATCTGAGGTGGACTCACCCATAGCTTGCTAGCCTCGGAGAGTTTACTCAAAATTCTCTTTAGGGATTAATATAAGAATTAAAAAAGTGTCTCAAAATCTTTAGTAGCGTCTGAGATTAGAGCGTATATACTACCATGAAGACAGGTGCGATAGCACTTAAATTAGCGCGACGCACGACAATCAGATAAAAAAAAGCTTTTGCAGTAAAATGTAGACTATAAATTATTCATTATTGTACACTGAAAATAACTTGCCTATTAGACATGAGAACGACCAAATTCAGCTATACAGTCGGCTATCCTAACATTAAGCTTTTCCAGAGCCATTCTCTGTTGTAGATTTGTGACTGGAAGCAAGAGCACTTGCCTAACTATTAACAAGTACAGTCTTGGGTCCTACTACCACGGTAATATTCTACTACTTAAATTCGAATGAGAAGAATTTATCCCGGATGGGATAACTACGAGTCTCCATAACTCTATGAGTGTATCAAGATATCACATTGGCCTTCCAAGAATGGAATGCTCTCGTTAAGTAGACATGCTTAATATATGCCGACCCATTGCCAACAGGAAAATCAATCTGATGTCTGCATATAAGATAATAATAGATTTAAGCGTTATTGCAGCTAAATATAGGCATATTATACTTAGTGATTTACATTAAGCAGCTGAGAATTATTGTTGTGATCTAAAAGAACGGAAGATGACCTTAGCATGATGTCAATGTAAGTTCAAGTCGGATAGAATTTATTCAATGAAGTATTTTATTAGCGCCTTGTTTGTTGCCGTTGCACTAAACTTCCTTAGTGCTCCTTCCAAACAAACAAAATAGGTTGACTGAATTCATAATCACAATCATATTCACAGACATTAAATTACCCTATGATTTATCTATGAAAATTTTTGGCATAATCTATAAGAGTATACCGACGAAACCATCTTTCAATGTCACCTATTTTAAATTGTATCGCCAATTTTCTCACCATACGATTTAGAGGTCGGCTCAACTGAATTCTACCAAATTGGCCATTTCATTGCCTTATTGATCATTTTTTTCTTTAAGATTATAAATATTAGCGGGAATATCATTTTGCAAATACATAACTAGATTCAACAGCAACATAGAGAGAAAGGATGTCCACACATGCCTATCCGGTTTGGCTGTGATAGTTGCTCCACACAATAGGTTCAGGAATATCGAGCAGTTGTATAACTATCACTTGACCACGCAACAACCAGTTCTCTCAATGGTCTAATTGATTGGTGCAAATGCACGTTCGTCGAATGAGGGCATACGAGAGATGCACGAGCCCATTAATTTTATTCGTTGTTTATTTATCTTCTGTTGATTTCCGTGTTTTTTTTATTACTTGCTGATTTGTAAGCAAAACTACTCAGTATTTCGATCAATCATTACAGCTATGGAGAGGATATACCTACGCTATGGACCTACGCTTCTAAAGTTGTATCAGTGGCTGAAGTAATGTTGTTCATTTATATCGTCTTAGTTTTGGATGTGCTTATTACATGGCATCAGATGATTTTATTGAATGGTGTCTCGTGACAATACAAAATAATTTAATATTATATTCGCGAGTGAACGTGTTTGTTTCAAGACAACAGTCTCGTCGCGTCGCATCGTCATTTTACATTGTATAGTGGTCAAACGTTTGTCTATCAAGCATAAAACATTCCCAATGATGAACATGTTAGATTAAACATCAAATTGTCATATTGGCTACCTAATCGGCTACCGAGGTAACTAAAAAGTTTTATGATGAGCATTACGTTAATGCGTTAATCCACTGAATTAGCGAATTACAGTCTTGTTCTATCCTTTATTCAAATCACAAGTATCAATAAATTCCATGAAATGCGCAACTTCTACCAAAGCGTTTAATTCAAACAGTTATCTGAAATACTATCGACATATCACGAATTCCACAACCTCGCGCTGCGTCTGTTCCAACCACTGTTTATACGATTTTATCTTAAGTAAAAAATCAGTAAGGTAAGTTACCATTCTAGGACTAGCGCGATACCATCCTCGACTACGTCTTCATTTACCAACAGGGGAGATAGTGGTTAAAAGCTAGGCTGTATTATAATTATTTGTAATAAAAGTTTATAAATCCTTTTGATGGAGCCTTACGCATTGTTCTCACTCCTCTTTGTAGGGTGGCTCGATCAGATTCTTCGTGTTTATTATACTTCTTTGTATTGCTTTTCTTCTGACTGGACAGAGATGCCTAGACTGTCGTCAGGATTAATCTTCCTTGCCAAGTGAATTTGACGTTTTACATTGACGCCATTCGCCACATTTATAACCGATTTTTAGTATGCTTCTATAGTTTTAAGTATTTGGAAAAATACCAAAATTGTTATTTCAGCGCTGTTAATCTATTCAATCACCGATGTCTTCAATGTCCTCCATTGATTTCATATCAATTACTAAAAGTTATTTAAATAAAGTACTTTTAGAATTTGTTGCCTCTGCTACTTTTTGTAGCTGTGGCTTTGCCCGATAATATCTATTTTCAGGGTAGATTTTTGAATTGTCCTTACTGTTAACGATTATATATGAACTTAGCATAGATTCATTAATAATAATACAGTAGAGATTAATAGCATTGCGCAGGCGCAAGCGCCGGGCAATTGTGAAAGCAGACCACCTGTTTAGAACAATGACATTGCGGGATGGTGTTTAGCGCTTGCGGTTTCAATCATATTATCATACTAGCTGCCCCGCAGCTTCGCCCGCGTTTAAAAGTTCTAGTTATAAACTATGTGTGGGCCAAATTTTATCCAAATCCGTACTTGCGTACTTTTTGCGTGAAAGAGAAATAAACATCTATCCATGCATGCTCACAAATATTCGGCTTTACTATATTAGTAGGATGGTTAGTTACATGATCTTTTGAACGGTAATTACTATTGAATGTTACTTACTGTCAATAAAATTACATGGCATGCGATGTACAAGTTGTTGTGTATTGTGTTTATTTATCGAATTTCGACTTAACTCAAAGACACCTTCAGAATTAATCATTTAATATTTATTGTATGTTGTTATACGTCTTCTGTCTAATATTTGCTCTGTAGGTATATATTTTTGACACCCAGTTTTTATCTTAATAAATGATAGTTTAAAAAAAACTAAAAAAATACGCTTTTATAGAAAATCCAACTAAAAAATAGAAAATAAATTTTAATAAATTTGAATTAAAAATAGTGTAAGAAAAAATGATTTTATTGTAAAAAAAGCGTGGTAGTATGCCAAATTTCGAGTTAATCCGACGTTTTGAAGGGGGTTAAAATCATGTTCAAAGATTCCGTTACATACTAATAAACATACATAATACAAACATACATACGTCTGAAGCTAATAAAAGCGTATATTAAAAAACATGTCGCGAGACGTTTTTCTCTTTATTTTTCTTTCATGGGTTTTTTTTTAATAATTTACCTCATGTATGTCAACTCAACTATAAGCAACATGTAGGGTCTGTGTTTTTGCTTTAATTCAAACTAACTGCGCCCGCGGCTTTGCCCGCGTTTAATCCTGGTTATAAACCTTCCTCTTGAATCACTCTATCTATTAAAAAAAACAGCATTAAAATCTGTTTCGTAGTTTATATGTAATGTAATGTAAATTTACAATATGTAATCGTACAGAGAGCGGGAAGCGACTTTGTTTTATACTATGTAAAGATGAGTCCCAGGAAACAATGTAGTTCAAAAATCAGATTACAGTTGATATTTATTTTAATTTACATGAAGTCTGTATGGAATTTAATAACAATAAAGCGCATTTCTTACAAAACGTTTGAAGAACCGCAATGCGGAAATGTTTATGCCTCATCAAGTTATATTACCGCATCAAATACAAATGATAATAAATTCTTTAGAATATAACTGTCAACCTTGTACGAGACAAAAATGTTTAGTTCAAAAGTTCCTGTTTTGAACTTTTCATATAAATAAAAATATTCAGTTGTTCTTCAAAATGAATGAAGTATTTTGTGCAAAAAATTTACTAATAAAATAACAGTGCATGTTATGGTTACTATTCTTAATATTTTGTTGTCTGAGAGAAACGAGCGCAAAGCTGGAAAGAGACGCAACGATGGAATTTTGGCTGTTCAGAGTTTCGTGTTTATCTTTTGTGCCTGGAAGAGTGGTTATCCTGCGCCAGGTGTCTCTGCCGTCTTCCATTCCCGGGCAAGCAAGATTCCATCTTAGACCTGTCGTCACTTAATTCACGTGAGGTAGTGATCAAGTGCTCTTTCTGTCCGAAATAAAAAAAAATATTATAGGCAAATGTCACAATCAGTATCACTAGGTAGGACAGAGAAAAAAAAGATTAGCGAAATTTTAGGTATGTGATCATTACTGACTATGTAAGCGTCTTGCATTTTTATTTCAGAAAAAGTACTTTCTCACTTTTCATTTCAAGCACCGCTATCTTGCCTTATGTTAAGTGAAGATGCGGTCTAAAATGGAATCGTGCTAGTCTTTAATTGAAAGACGGCATTGAGTCTAGGCGCTGGACAACTACTGACTTTAGTCCAATCTACAGAACACGTAACTATTCCAACTAGTCTTCCATTGCTTTTCCTTTTGGACTTTTTCGAGTGTTTAGCTAGAGTTAATATTTTTGTAACATTAATAGAATTCCCATTTTCCAGCAGCCGTTCCGACAGGCTTAAAAATACTTTTGGGACGAAAACGGTATAAACGGCAGAACACAATAAGATCTTATAAATCTCAGTAGGAAAAATCTGGAATAAACCGCCCTTGCGTTAGTTCCTACTGTTCCAAGCAAGTAGCTTAAGCACGTAGATCCGTATATCGTGTTAGGTAATGCGAACTAAATATTATTGAACAGGATGTTCTGTTTGCATTTACAGTTTTGTATGTTTTTGTTGAATGTTGAATTGAGGCATTATTTTATGATTTATTATGTTGCCGCTATATTATGTTATGATTGTTATATTATGTACGTAGTTAGGATTGTAAGAGATCGGCAGCCAAAACCTTAAATAATCTTATACTAGTTAGTGGCTCTCTGAGCTGTAGACCTCGCGAGTCTGTCTTTGTAATGCAAAAATCTGAATACTACCCCTTGCAGTCAAATTGTACTTATCGAATGAAAAAGTTGGAAGTAATAACAAAAAGTATTGTGACATTTTTGAACATTTTTCAAAATGGGTAAAATATGATTATTTTACGTTTTCAATCCCCATATCTCTGCTCTTTTGAAAAATATTCAAAAACTGAATTTAAAAAAAAACCATATAATTATCGAACCTGTTCACAAAATGTATTGAGAATCTGTTGAGAAATGCGACCTGTAGAGGAAAACAGACATAATTCGAAAGCATTTTTTCCCAACCTGAAACGGAGACCTTTGCTTCGCTCGGTCAGTAACGTTTTCTTAAATTGTACTGTCTAAGCAAATTGCATATTAAACTTTTTTAATTGATTATGTTTTGTTAATTCAAAGGTTGAGCCTATTAAAACTTTCTTGCAGATCTCTGCAGATAGATAGACAAGTAGACAGACGGTAGTGCTGTCGCGTCGTAGACTAAGTCATATGGTCCTTCTTATACGGAACCCTAAACAGCCTCGCATTTATGTCTGGTTATTATGACCAGACCCAAGGGAGAATATGTTCATTGAAAGCTTCGTGCAACCATACAACCGCTGAGAACACAGCAAATCCTTATCTGATTTTTATACGATACATTTACGGCAGCATTGCAAAAAAAGTAGTTTGTCACTGATTAAATCCATAATATTCTACTATAAATGGTTCAGATAAGCAGTTTATAGCCGGATTACTATCGAGTAGTTTTGACCGAATTAATGATCGATATGTTATATGTCGCATGATTTTTATGGAAAAGTACAAAGTAGGTACAGGAATTTATCAAGTGCAAATGAATGTTCAATATTTGTTGATCGTTTAAAAAACTAAAAGAACAGTATTCAATCAAACGTCACGCTAGTCAAAGTAGCCTGCCTGCAGTAAGTATGTAGCATGTTATCGAAGTAAATAAATGCTTAATGCATCGTAATACAAATGTTGATACATTATAAACGGCTCGACCGATTTCGTTAAAATTTAAATGAGACCACCTGGGAAGGGTACAAAACAAAAAAATAATTTTCCATATCGGTTCAGGCATCTTCGAGTAATCGGTGAACGTACATTTTTAAAAAAGATTCCGACGAATTGAGGACCTCCTCCTTTTTTGTGAAGTCGGTTAAAAAGTCAGTCGCATTTAAACCTAGACGTACACAAACGCGAAGGTCTTCAAAGCGCATGCAAGGCATTCAATGAACTTCCGAATTCGACATAAGATTTTATGAGAACATTCATTAGTTTTATTATTTCTTCTGAATGCACATATTCACAGTAAAAGTTTAAGCAGAGAATATTTATAATGTTTATTTGTAGCCCATCGTAAACAACATATTTAGCGGTCATTGTATTCAAATAAGACTTGTCGTGCGACCCATTTCAGATATTGTTTTGATTACAATGAGGTACCTATCACTGTATGTATTGTATTGCGAATATTTATAAGTATGCAACTTGTAACATATACATATTCATGATATTATTATTTTGTATATTAATTACTATTGCGGGTTTAAGAGGTTCTTTGACCCATCGGGGTGTACACAATTAAAACAAGACTCGGAACAATTGTTTGTGGATCACACAAAGATTGTCCCGTGCGGGAATCGAATTCACGACCTTCGGTTTCATAAATAGGCTCACTCGCAACTTGACCAACTGGAGTCCAGTTTATAAAAGACGGACAATAACACTGTCCAATAAGTGTTATTGTCCGTCTTTTATAAACTTTACTACTGCCCATAGACTGTAATTAAGTAGATATAATTAGAAAAATACCTTTGTCCAGTAAAGAAAAAAGTATTCCTGCTTTGCTTACTTATATACCTACTATTATTGCCTCAAATTATGACCAATAATCGCTTGTACCTAAATATACTCGTACCTCCAGTAAATACTTGCACATACAGTGCCTATACCTACTGATTAATGCACCCTAACATTACCAATATATCTAAACCGATTTATGATTATTGTGTTAAGTAATAATTATGAACATTAATATATTACTACCAACCTAATATTTCAACAAAATCCAGGTTAAGTTAGAACCTGCTAAATACTTAATGAATGACAATTTAAACGCGTCAAAATGCAGGTTAATGTTGCAAAATGTTGATTTATATCTCCAAATAGGTAATATATTTTATTAATGCAAAAGCCAATTTTATTTGCACGTTCCTCTCTTCAATGCTTAACGACTCAACGGGCGAAGCCGCGTGGTGTGGTTATTATGAAAATGCGAAAGATAGTTTTGTTTATTTGTTTATTAACTCTTCACAGGCTCAACCGATTATTGAAATTTTGCACTGACAATATGGTGGAATAGCTAATAACTTTTAAACGATGTAACTGGATCTGTAATTCGGCAGTCGGCGCAAAAGTAGGATTATCTGTTGCTAAGTCAGGCCTAGATGATGTTGGGAAATTCTGTGAAGGGCAACTTTAGGGCTAGCGGGCAATGTATTAAACAGATTTATTCTTTATGCCATTTCTTTCGCTTATGACTTATATATGACAATACAGTTTCATATATTGCCAAAAAGTGGCTTATTATTAGTAATTATATTTTTTTATTTCCTTATTGTCCTATTGCTAGGTCTTCCTCAAAGCCTTCCGTTAATTTCTATCCTAAGCTATGTCTGGACAGACACGTAGCAATGTACCTAAATAATACCTAAATATAAAATGTAAACCACCCCCGACTGATCTATCCAATATATTTATTAATTGTGCTTGGTGGTAATTATGCTGCATGCATTAAGTTAATTTCTACAATAATGATGGGATTCAGAATTATACATTTAAAAGTAATAATTTTAAGATATTTTTGTTTTGTATACCAATAACTGATTTAACTTCTGATGTAAATCAACAATACTACGTATATAGTACTATGTACGAGGGTCATTCAATAAATACTTAGCCTACAAAAAGTAAACGAAAATTTTGGAAAAGTGGCAATTTATTTTTCAACATAGTCTCCTTTTAGTTCGATACACTTAGCCCAGCTATGCTCCAACTTTTTTAACCCGTCCGAAAAATAGTTTTTGTCAAACTCTGCAAAATAGGCCTCCGTGGCGGCGATGACCTCCTCATTTGATCCATATCTATTCCCGGCGAGAGATTTTTTCAAATTAGGAAACAGAAAGAAGTCACAAGGGGCCAAACCTGGAGAATACGGTGGATGGGGCAGCAATTCGTAGCGTAATTCGACCAATTTGGCCATGGCAACGGCAGACGTGTGAACTGGTGCGTTGTCGTGGTGGAACAGCACTTTTTTCTTAGCCAGATGGGGTCGTTTTTTCTTTAATTCGGCGTCGAATCGGCCCAATAAATCGGCATAGTAAAGACCTGTAATTGTTTTACCCTTCTCGAGGTAATCGATGTAGATCACACCTTGTGAATCCCAGAAAACGGTGGCCATAACTTTTCCGGCCGATTTTACAGTTTTCGCCTTCTTTGGAGCACGTTCCCCGGTCTGGATCCATTGTTTTGATTGCTCCTTGGTCTCTGGTGTGTACCAGTGGATCCAGGTTTCATCGACGGTCATAACAACGACGCAAAAACTCAGCTGGATTCCGCTTAAACAGCGCCAAACACGTCTCCGATGTGGTCTCACGATTGCACTTGTTTTCCGGTGCGAGTAAACGCAGCACCCATCGCGCCGACAGCTTTCTCATGCCGAGTTCCTCGTGAAGAATATGATGCACTGTTCCTTCTGAAATGCCTACAGTCTCAGCTAGCTCCCGAACCTTCAATCGGCGATCTGCCAATACGAGATCATGGATTTTTTAATTTTTTTCCTCCGTAGCAGCTGTTTTCGGTGCACCTGGACGTGGTTCATCAAAAACCGACGTACGGCCACGTGCAAACTCGTTGAACCAATTCTTGACGGTGGCCATCGATGGAGAAGAGTCACCGTACACAGCATCCAAGCGCTCTTTGATTTCGATGCGCGTTTTCCCTTCCAAAAATAGGAATCGAATCACCGAACGATATTGCTCTTTTTCCATTTTTGTAAAACCGATCGATACGTTCGCTTCCATAAGTTGTCAAAATAAATAAATGAAGGGATTGGAATGAAAATTTGAAAAAAGAATTAAAAAAGAATGTGCTACACTGTGGTAAAACTATTTTGAAACTACAGCGCCCTCTGGCGATGAGGCTAGGTACTTATTGAATGCACCTCGTAATAATAAAAAAAAAAAAAAAAAAAAAATCATATTTTTATTTAATTTAATATTGTAAAGGGCCTCTTGACGTTGGCTTCGGCTCCGTCAATGCCTTCCAAAGGACCGGGCGATTTGCAGCCCGTGATGTGAATTAAATAAAATAATAAAATAAACATATAATGTAACAATAAAAATAACAAACTATTCAATATAATATCCGTAATATCTTGTCCGGGTGTTAACACACCGCTTTAATGAACACAAGTGTACTTACCCCAAACTTGTACCTATTTTGAATGTATTGCATGAATAACTTAATTTTAGTTAAGTAAGTGGATTATGCATGATATTAGTCTATATTCTCATACTCAGATTGTATATGTAAACTTTCTGTAAAAACAAAATAAATTTCATTTCATTTCATCTGTTAATTGAGAATGAGATTCCAATTAGACCAAACTTACATCTCTACTTTAAGTTTGGTAAAGTGTTAAGTATTCTGCAGATTCCAGGAGATGTGCCAGCATCAGATCTATGTTACCATGTTCTTACAACGTATAACAAAAATTACAATTTCGAATTGATCAGACCTATGAAATTTGATTTCATCAACTAGAAAAAAGCTTCCTAGCCTTCAAATAACTGAACGGATTTTCATGAATCAAAGCTAAGAACACTCTCGATGAAGACACCTATCAAATAAAAATAAACTAAATTAAAATTGATCCAGCCGTTTGGACGATACCATGCCACAGACAAACACACACATATACAGATACACACGTCAAATTTATAACGCCCCTTCTTTTTCGTTGTGGGTTAAAAAAACGCCCTTTTGACTGACATGTCTATTAATAATTTATAATATTTCACGTGAAACAATGTCAAAGCTTATTTTAGTTCATAAATTTTCCACCCTGACATTGTTAGTGGGAGTCAGTCCTGTCTGTTAGTCTGTTGTAAAGATAACGGTGTGTATCGAATCGGAAGTGATGCAATAGTCACTAAGAGCGCATATCCCACTCATGCTTCCGAGAACGCCAATCATCATATGATCATTTTTAACCGACTTCAAAAAAAGGAGGAGGTTTCTCAATTCGACCGTATATATTTTTTTTTTCTGTAAGAAAATTGACTATATTCATTAGAAAATTATGAATGCATTCGTCCGTGAAGCTGTAGCTTTTGTTAGAATGGACTGTCTTATCCTCGAGTAGTCAATACTACCTAAATGACAAAAGTGATTGAATCGCATTTATGTATCGTAAGTATACAGTATTGTAAGGCGCATTTATGTATCGTATTTAGTATTGTAAGGCGCAGGCCAGATAGAAGAGTTATAAGACGTAGAACAAAAATGTGTCTCTGCCCCGTCTTCTATATTATGTTTTGCATCGCAAGACTTCAGGTTACACTTTGTATAAAAGTAAATTTATAAGACGCAACGTCGACGTCTCGTCCTTGCTTTACGTCTCTTCTAGATGGCCTGCGCCTGAACTTTAACGGTAATAGTTTACAGATGGCCTACTTTAGCAAAAGCTTATTATCTTTTAAGATGGTTTCTTATATTAACCTACTTGCTTAATACCTACCATTTAAGTATAGTAGTTCCATTTTACTTCTGTCGATGGTAAAGCAGTTTGACTAGACCCATTGTTACGGTGCTCGCAATTCTGTATTTTAATTATAGCGGCGACCTCCCCGACCCTCGCGAACCACGGCCGTTCCATTACTTTTGCGAAATCCATCAGAATTGGAGCAGCAATTTGTGTGTGCGACGGAGACGTGACGTGTCCTAGATCATTGTGTGCACCGAATTCTTATACCAGATTACTGTCATCTATTCTATTCCTATCTCTACAATCTGCTAGTTTGGTTTGTGCTCTCCGATTTCGAAATAGTAGGTATTCTTTTCGACTTTTCGCAAAGGTCTCACAGTAATCAAATATGTAAAATTAGATATGACTTGCGTATACCTATATTTATTCCATTAATAACAATAATAAATATAACAGTTTTACTACATATATTATGATATTATTAGTGATCATTATTTATTAAATATTAAGAGCGTTATTGAACCTCAATTTGTGGCTACGTAATTTATAAAGTTTTTCTGAATTCCTTTGGATTTATTTTACTACTACCAGACTGTAAAGAAAATGTTAAATAATAATCAAAGTTAATAAAAATTTTAAGGGGATATTAACAGTCAAATCTCAGATATTTTGACCTGTTGCAAGCACCGTGATAACAGATGAATGCCGATAAATCCTATATATCAATCCCATAGATACATTTGAAAACTGTAAAATAAGACACAGAGGCGCAGTGCAGTGGTCGATAAGAAATTTTCATTTTGTTACCTGCGAATATTTACCCAGAATTGTGTCAGAATGTTCATTCGGAAGTTTCATTCGTATTTCCCTGCCAAATGACGCAGGAAGACCGTCATCATATCTCACAGTCACAGTCTGTTAATTACCAATTTCAGTGATAGTGTCACCAGTTTCACGAAAAGTGAATAAAATAATGATCTCTATCGATCGATTGAGAGAATCGGGGTTTACCCAAGATGCAACATGAAGATAAATCTCGGATTTTTTGTTGCACTACCTATATTGATAAGCTTAATGATACACACACACCTTTTTAACCGACCAAAAACAAGAAAGTTGATAATTAAATTAGTCTTAGTTTAAATTTTTATATATTACGTGTTGTCGTGTCGCCACTAATTGTGACCTGAACGATAATTTTTTCAGGAGTAAAATATATCTGCGGTGGTCTCATTCTATTTAGTTTTCCACAAAATCTGATAAGTTTCTCCAGATACATATGGAGATAAACACCTCAAACTTGCCACTAAAAAAGACTCGCGCGGCATGAGAAGTCGGTTTTCAAATTTGCCTTGTTCTTATTGTAGGCTAAATGAATACCCAATTATTAAAAAAATAACTGCTTCAGCTTAACAGTATTTCTCGAAAAGTGTATTAAATAATTATCCTTATCGATTTAGAAGATCATAGATATAAAGACCGGTGAATGGTTGGTTACCTTTTATAGTGTGTATCGTGTACCTATTGCTATTAAACTTGGCGTTTGGGTACTTACTAATCCTGCTTATTAATAAAGTTCAAATAGCTGTGATTGTATATATATATATACTAGCGGATCCGGCAGACGTGGTCCTCCCCGATCGCAGCGCCATCTCAACAATCTATAGACCATCTCAAACACACAACATATTTAAAATCGGTCCAGCCGTTTAAGAGGAGTTCAGAGACAGGCATGTACAGAAAAATTAATAATATGATCGCAGCGCCACCTATCGGGTCCAATTGTAAATCTAAACCATCTAGGGACCAAACCAAAAATGCGCACAAAATGAGTGCAGCCGTCTAGGAGGAGTTTAGTGACAAAAGCACATACAGAAGAATTATATTATATATTATGTATATGAATATAATTCATTCATAATCATTAAAAAAATTAGGGTAAAATCTTAAATCGAAACCCCCTTGACCCTCCCACAGCAGCAGAATCCTCAAATTCAGGCGACGCGTTTTAAGATCCCACCCAAAATTTAAGATTTATACTAACAAAAACCCTGACTTCATGATATAAGTACACGAGTAAATCGAAGATCGTACGCGTTCCATTCTTGAAAAATCTTAAAAATGATAATAGGTATGTAATACCATTCTGCAATATGACTGTCTTATAAAATATACGTTGAGAATTGGTACTGTTATGTCTTAGTCTGATTATGAGCAAAAGGCGTAGTCGTGACGACACAAGTTATTAGTTTGAGCGACTGTAGTTCGTAGCATTGAGCACGTGCGGCGATGCGCGTGACGAGCGCTCAGCTTAATTGGACAAACGGTAAAGCCAAAACTGAACTGATTGTGCAAGCGATATAATTGGAAAGATTGAATACATTTACGTGAGATTTCATAGACATCATGACCTTCTGCTCATTATGTCGGAGATGGAAGCACGCTAGGGGATGGGAGCACGCTAAGGCCTATAATGTAGAAAGAATAGATTCTTATCCTTATATCATCTTTTGAAACGTGAGTTATTTCCTGGAACAGATTATTTCAAAATTATTTGGCGGATGCATGAGACAATACCATTTTCTCTAATTTTGTATGAGCTGTAGCACTCTGAAAGGCTCATGAAGAGCTTTGTAATATTAATTATATTGAGTAGATAATGTATTACATATACATGATATACTGGTAAAGCAATCTGAGATAAGATCTAGTCTAGTATATTATTATCAATATGAATTGAACTATTTCGTCCTAGATATGTTTAATATATTTCATAAAGAAATACATATCTCCAAAGTGTATTTCTGCTTATATCTCCGGGTCGAGCATGCACATCGGTCGTGCTTTAAGCCTAAGTTGTGCATTAAACGGGTCTAGCAGCTTTGCTATGCAAATATCGAGAGCACTGGTGTCAGATGTCGAGTCATGGGTAATTGCGATATGATATCCGGCACACCCAGCATTCTGCGCACTGGACCAGTTCACAGCCAGGCGAGAATATTTACAAGAATAGTTTCATCATGTGCGTGTCGCCTATTGTTACTTCTTAATAAAACGTGTTGAGCTTTGTAGCTACAAACCTACGTTTATTGTTTATTTAAGACAGACAAGCGATTATTTGACCACGACCTCATAGCTAATTACATGATACCGTTTAAGATGTAACATTCTTAACTGATAGGGTTAACGGTAGAAGGATGGCGTTGGATTAATTTTAATTGAACTTCAGAGCTTAACACTTCGGATTACGCTTTGCGATAGATCTTCCTCAGTACATTACAATATAATTATGTTCTGTGGTTCTTCTGGGGATTGGGCTCGACTAAAGGCCTGTTCAGCGCCTTGTCTCAATTCCAGAAAAGTACGAAGCTGGCATATGCCGCATTGAATGCCCGATGTGGTTATAACTGGCCTTTATATTTTGCAGTTGCACCTAGCATGTTAATTACCTTGTCAGTTATATCAATAAATGTATTCTATTCATCGCTGCTTTTTTTTATTGTTATCATAGTTTTCCAACAAATAAACATTCATTCATTCATTCACTAAATATATGTTTAGATATGAGAGAAGTGGCTCAGTGCTTGCCTGTTTTTAATTGGTAAAAAATATTTAAATTAGCTGACACAAAATAGAGTGTAGGAATTGAACTATAATCGTCGTTTACTAACTCGCGTGGACACTGAATTGAAATTTGAATTAGAACCTAATTTCTCCGTTATTATTCAGTAAGCATATCAGACAGAATTCACTCGTCTGAATACCTATTGTATGCTCACAACATATACAGTAATCACTATTCCTATTCAATGGCAGCGTACGACCAAATTCGTGCAGTTACAAATTTACAATAGATTTACTGTTATGATTGTATGTAAAAAAAACCGCTATAATTTGCCTTGTGTCCTAACAAAGTAGGAATATTACTATGACAGTAAAATTGTTGACAGTTGGTTTTAAGAGGGATATCGAAATGTTGAATCACACACGCTGGTCAGTTCACTTGGCTCTTTATCCGAGAATCTGATTTCACACTCGAATGACTAAAGTACAATATACTGTGTACAATATACAATATAAGACAATGTACTGTGGAGCCTGTGAAATAACTAACAGACTGTCAAAGCGGTGGTGCCACCGGAGATGGACTAGCGGAAGTGCTATCACAAAATAAACTGGCCAAGTGCAAGTCGGACTCGCACTCGTAGGGTTCCGTAACACAGTAGAGTATTCTATAACTATGATTTTTCGCAACCAAATAAATAACTTTGTTTTTCAGTATTTGTATTAAAAACAAAGTTATATTTGCAGTCGCTGAAGTTTCAATTCTGTAGTCCTAATAGTTTCGGAATATAATGGCTGTGACATACGGACGGACAGACAGACATGACGAATCTATAAATAAGGGTTCCGTTTTTTGCCATTCGGCTGCGGAAACCTAAAAATGCTAGTCGTCTACATTGTATAATATTTCTATACAAATTTAACAGGAAACAGTTGTAGTGTATTTCAAAGAACGATTTATCTTCAAAATTACTTTGATATTATATTACAAAAGAAGAGACCATTTCCTTGTTTTGGTCACCGTCTGTTGTTGGTATCGCCTTGACCTTATCAGGATCCTATTTCTAAATAAACAATCAAATAAAATTACTCTTCCGTTTCATCAATTGATAGAGTCCAATCAAAAGTTAAGTAAATAATGAGGAAAACAGCTTCATAAAATTTTATGACTCCGATGATTTTTCATCCGGAATACTTTGACTGAGATTAATTGTGTCGTTTACGTCAGCATTTAAAAAATTTGCATGTGCTTTGAAAATCCTCGTCTCGGATTAAAAAATCTGTAAATGGATGAATTAAATTTAAATAGAAAATCATGCCAATAATTACGAAAGTTCAATCCTCTGAATTTATTGAAAAACACACTTTTTAATAAATCGTAATCGTTGATTATCATTCCCTATCATCAGTGGATTTTTTTTCATTCTTTTCTTTTCATAAGGTTCCGTACCTAAAAAAAAGGAACCCTTATAGGATCACTTTCTTGTCCGTCTGTCAGTCTGTCTATCTGTCCTTCTGTCCGTCTGTCAAGACCCTATATCTTCGAAATGGTTAGAGGTATCAATTTGAAACTTATACTAAATACTTGGGTCTACGGTATCTTTCTTGATATTGAGATTTGATAAAATCAGACCTGTAAGTCAACGCGATTAAAAGATATGACTGTTTATGTCGCATAATTTGGCATATTTTGCGATTTCACAAGGGAAGCAAAACCTATAGGATACAATACTCCACGTTGACCTAGAATCATGAAATTTACCAAGAACTAAGGTTTTGAACCACTTATATAGGAATAATTTTTGAAAAGCGTAAATATGTAGTGTAATAAAAAAAAAGTGAATTTACTACTACAAACTTAGTATTTGCGATTGGTGCAATACATTTTCTATGGATTGAAATGCAAAGTTGACTTTGTCTTTTAACCTAGTTTTAGAAGTTGGTACGTAAGCCTCGGTGGGCGAGTGCAACTCGACATGGCCGGTTTTATTTTATATAAGAATACTCCTCATTAAGTCATAACAAAAATAGCCGACAACGTATTCGTGTTCGTGTACTCAAAATGTGTCGTACATTTTGTAGTAGTAGTTTATACTGACATTGAAATTTTATTCATACCCAGGTGGTTTTCTCAGAGCATTAACTGGTTTCGAGCACGAGTCATGTCGCAAGCTGTTGCGAAACTGTCTCAATAATGTTCTATGGTCAGCTGCTCTAATGCCACCGCCCATTGTTTGCCACGAAATATTTATGTATACAATAATTGTGAGTTAGTGTCTGCCGTTTTTTACTAGTCTGAAATTCTTCTTTTATGTGGGACACCTTGCAGATGATTTATAAGAATGACTTGTGACGAGGGAAGACTTGTAACTGAAATTCATAATTCTTTTGCCAAAATAAGGCAGGTACACATGGTCGTAAACAATTAAATTAGTTCTCTTATTCTACCTTTCACAGGCGTGCATATATAAAAATTTTATTAAACCGTCACAAATCTCAATTACTTAAATTAAAATAGATACTTTTAAATAGGTATTAATGAGCCGTTTTAAAAAAAAACAATGGGTTTACTCCGGGAGTGCCGGCAGAAGTGAAAACTTGAACATTAACGTTGTGCATTTGGTCTACTCTCTCTCCGTCTTACGAAATTGTCGATCTGGTCACGTGCCCTGACGCGAGTTTAACAGTTTTTACCAATCCCAAAAAAGTTCACAACGCCGCTAAGGAAGTTTTCACTTCAAAAAAAAGAGTTCCACTATACTTGCTAGGTGGCCTTTGCATGATGCACCATGATAATCATTCAAATAATATACTTGCTGGCAGTAGTAAACAAACTCGGCAAGTGTCTTTTAATACGATTCTTGGAGGTACAGAGCAATTTATGTAATTGCTGTTCCATGAAAATGTACCGTCATTTGTTTTAAAAAATTGTTTGGGGTCCTTGAACTTAGGGATTTGTGCATCATTGCCATATCCACTTAACTGAGACAGGCGGTTTATTAAACCAATACGTCCGTCCTCTTTGGAGGCTGAGTCAGGGACACACATTTCATGTATCAGAGATCAGGCTACAGCACTGTGTTATTTTCTAAGTAGGCAAAGCAATGCCGCCTTGTTAATAACTTCTTAAATTGACAAGAAAAGTCTTTTAACCTGTGGGACTATTATTATATAAAAAAATATTTCGTGTGTCGCAAATTTAAAAAATGATAAGCGAGGAAATGCTACTAAAACATTAAGCAATAACTTAATTCTTTTTAAAAATTGTTAATGCTTTCAAAATCATAACAGATAGTCAATAAGAGTCAAGTAACCCAAATAAACTCCAAAGGTCCCTCAGCCGTCGCCACCAAGTACATGAACCTAGCAATTACTTACATACCGCCACAGATTATTATACGAGTTAGTAGGGACTGACGGCCACCAGCGGCACAGTTCACGTAATAGGCCGTAATCACACGCCCGGCAGGTAATCGATAATTAAAATTCATAATGACTGTCACGCGGTCGACCAACGCAAATATTCTGATATTGACCGAATTGTTTGGTAAGAACTGACATAATATTCGTAATTGTGTGTAATATAATATAAATAAAATCTAAATGTATCGTCTTGTCTCAAAATAATATTGTTTTAAATTGTTTTAACACTTATAATTTAATATTATAAACCTCCGGCTGAATTGAAAAAAGAAATACCTCTGCTATGAATTAATTTGTTTTGATTTGGGTATCCTGCAAATTCTACGATATGTCCCAGCATCCTGATGCTGGGATCCTGATCCTGATATCGTGGTAAGGTAACAAAGCTCTTACAATATCGTTGAAGTAAGTCATTTTTTAGAAAAAATATATATAATTTACATTGCGTTCAATAACCTCAAACACGACAGCTCTGTATCCTTGTACCTTTGCTAGTGCAAGTTTTCATCGTGAAAACCATTAGAGGCGCAGTTGTATGATATCGAGTTGGGTATAAAAACTAGTTCTAAGGGTACTGCTGTAAGTTGGTGAGGAGTTGGATGTCCTGCTCCAATCTTTCCGCTCCGTTCCCCAGTTCAAGATTACTATTATCTTACTATATCATAGAAGTTACATTATTGCGTAGGGGAAAAGTAAAGTAAGTGTGTTAGAGTGGAGACCACGACTCGACAAACGTGGTATAGGACGCCCTTCAGCTCGATGGAGCGATGATATACTTACGCAAGCGATTGGAAACGATCGAGATCAGTGGCGTGTCCATAGGTGAGGCCTACGTCCAACAATGGACTGAAATTAGCTGATGATGATTATGAACAGGACAGCAAATATCGAATCGACCACTTTTGTTATATACAATGCTAATGTAGGTATGCTGATTGATTGAAATAAACAAGTCTGAATAAATAACAATTTGACTTCTTTTGGTAATGTCAGGCCTGTCGCACTCCGCGCTGTAGCTATGAAACTACAAGTGCCTCCGCGCAACCCTCTCGGGTGCATGTTCAGTCAGTTCAGTTAAGTGTCACGCGCGCTCTCGATCGGCCGCGCGCCTTACTCGTACCTACCTCATTATTATATTCCTTGCTTACGATATTAACATACAAAAATGTTATTCAGTATGTCTAAACGAAGGGCTACAAAGCATTGCGTAGCATACGGATGCTTAAACAACAACGGGAATAACGACATTTCATTTCATACACTTCCTAAGAATCTCAAGAGCTAAGGCATTAATAAACTTAATATTATTTATAAATAATGTAAATCTAGGTAGTAAGGCTATCTAGGTACTTTTTGTTTAACGATCCGGTCATTTAGTAGTAGTTTTCGACTTTTTTTCGCGTAAAAGTCAATGGACCTTAAAGATCGTTCACTGTAAGTAGACCTCCCGGGTACTAGTGGCCGCCTTCTAATGCAGGGTCAGTGTATACTAGTTTTAGTTTAATACTTATAATAATTGAACAATAAAAGAAGGGGATAGAAAATTTCATTTTTTTTTTTTACTTTTTAGGGTTCCGTACCCAAAGAGTAAAACGGGACCCTATTACTAAGACTCCGCTGTCCGTCTGTCTGTCTGTCTATCTGTCTGTCCGTCTGTCACCAGGCTATAGCTCATTAACCGTGATAGTTAGACAGTTGAAATTTTCACAGATGGTGTATTTCTGTTGCCGCTAGAACAACAAAAACTAAAAACAAAATAAAGTTAAAAATTAAAGGGGGTCCCCATACAAAAAACGTGTTTTAAAACGCCATCTATCTAATTCGTTTCGGCAAAATGACATAGATGGCGCTAGTAAACGAGCCCCGTCTTTCTACATCGCGACCAAACCAAATATTCTTGGTAATATCAATTAATCAAATATATGAGGTTGAAACTCTGTTATGTTTCGAATTGTACGGAACCCTCCCTAAGTGTGCGTTAAGAGACGCGATGCTGACTCGCACTTGGCCAATTTTATTTTCACTTTATTTGTTAATTTTGTCGTCGCGCTGCACATGTAGGTACTTATATAAAAAGCAAAGAATGTTACACATAAAATGGTAGGTGACACAGAAAGTCAGCTGAGTTTCATGTTTCAAGTTCAGATCAAGTCAAGGTCTTTAGGGAATTTCTATCGACATTACATCTTGCAAAATATTAATTGTAACCTACTTGAAATTGGTAGGTTATTTTATGATTTACTGTAGGTAGGTTACGTAGATCCTATAGGTAGGTACCTACCTAAAAGAATAAATCTGACTGACTGATTGACTGACATATCAGTGCAGAGATAATGACGATAAACGTCTCAAACTTGCAACTGAAACTGACACGCGGGGCATGGAAGTCGGTTGTTTTAGTTTTAACTATCTTAATTAAACTATCACATAAACTATCTTAATTATAGTACAACTGTAGTACTTTTATCCTACCTCGACATTAAACATTAATGTAGCACTTATTATCAGTAATGTACTCATATCATTGTTCTACCTTAGAGTATTCTCTTCATAACATTCAACCCTATAGGAGAGGCCGCGAGTTGACCGAGTTATTCAGACTCTCGCTGTGCGGACTTACGGTGCATTTTACTGTGCGCAACACGCGGTTCATAGTTACTATTAGTTGATAATGTGACGCAAATTCAAGGTCGCACTCGAGGCGTGAAGTGCATTTTGAACGTTACCGGCGTTGTAACTAGGTTTAATCTCACATTTTTGCCCTCAGGGAGTGCAATTTCTGTACTTGTACTATTCATTATTCTGTGGTAATGTGTTAAAGTTCAATTGGATAGATCCAAAATAGGAATAAAAAAATGTAGATCTACATTTTTCCTTTAACTGGCCTACATGAAGTTTTATTATAATCGCATTACGATTCTTTAGACCGTTGAACGCATTGAAATCATCTTGATAATGCGCTGATTGCATGGACACAGAATATTGCAAATATTAAAGCCGATTAAATCCAGATCAAACATAAGGTTACTTCTGATGACAATATTTCATTCTTAATGACAATTAGGAATATTGGCAAACTAATTTTAATCTTATTTCCAAAATCTGAATACACCTACGTAAGCCAGATCAGCTGGCACTGTAAGACCCGATGTCGCAGAAGATTTATTGGAGCGCGTGTTGTTACAACAAAGCAGTCATGGCTGGTATTCGTGATATTCAACCAGTGTTGCCAACACCTTTAAAATATTTTCCTAAAACTAAAGTAAAAAACCTCTAAAATAACCGAAATCCGATTTAGGTGTTAAGGTTGTCGCCGACTGGTCCAACACCGCTCCCACCCGGCAAAAAATGTTCATTAAAATGTAAGCCTTATGACGTTCACTGTAGAGTAGGTCAGACAGACTTTACATTGACAATATACAGAGCAGACAGCGATGTCTGCTGTGTTTAAAAAAAAAACTTTCTGTTAAAAAATGGTAAAACAATTCAAACATTAATTAATTTTCTGATGGTTTACACTGTTTAAAAGGCATATATTTTATCCTACTAATAAATAAATGTTAAAGTTTTGTATGTTTTTAA
This sequence comes from Cabera pusaria, assembly GCA_954871355.1. Taxonomy (NCBI): domain Eukaryota; kingdom Metazoa; phylum Arthropoda; class Insecta; order Lepidoptera; family Geometridae; genus Cabera; species Cabera pusaria. The sequence goes on along the minus strand of OX940903.1, from coordinate 16,000,670 downwards.
CTCAGTCAAGCTTCTTCTCAGTCTTCTTCTGTCTTCTTTCTTCTTCTCAGTCTTTTTAAAAATCTTCTGAGAAATCTGAATTCTTAAAACTATGAATTATCATAATTTAATTTCCCTAAAAATGTAAATCCCATCCCACTTATTTCCTCCCTTGATTTGGGGGAACTCCTTACGGTGGGTGGTATCTCTATATCCAACTAATTTATAAAGACGTGACATGTCGTCTAGATAAGTGACACATATGGCTATTTAGCGTGCTCCACTCATGGCCCAATAGACTGGTTCAATTATAATTTAACTATGAACATACTGTATTGTATAGTAATAAGCAGATACAACATGATCGATTGGTTTGTGGTTTTAAAATGATTAAATTATAGAGGCAAATTCAGTTCAATGGCCATTTATTATTTAAAATTTTCGTGATAGGTATATGAAAGCTGTTTATATTGTTTAAAGGATTAAGGAAAATACCTTTAAGGTATCCTATACCTTTGAAGAAAGGTGGTCGACTTCAACGCTGTAAAAGTAAAAATAAAACTAAATGCCCATACTTATATAAAAAACTTAATAAGTAATAATTACTTTCTTTATGCCAGAAGGTATTTTATTGATATGTTTCGTCTCTTTGTTTAAAAGTTCTTCTTCGAAGGCATCTTCATAACCTTTCCTTTAACCGCACCGAAAGTAAAAAAATAAAATTCGAAGAGCTATTGATAAAAGATAATGTGTCTCATGTTTTCTTTGAAGTAGCCCTCTATAATTCTATCGCTCTCTCACATTCACCGTATATTTTCAAGACTATAATTTTGATGTGTTTCTTCTCTTTGTTCACAGAAAACCTTGCGCCATCAGAACTGAAGAAACTTAGAAATAAACAAAGGAAAGCGAAGCGCAAAGCGGAACAGGAGAGCGCGTTGCAGGCACAAGTACAGGTAGTTTAAATTCATATGTAATTGGCTGACTAATGGTGCAACACAGTGGGCGCTGAAAATGCTTGTCAGCTTTTAAGGAATTTTTGGGTACAGTAGTGAGTGTCAAGCCATAGACTAAATAAAAACATATCGCCTATACTTCGCGAATTCCAGCATGATGTTCGGTGCCAGCCACAGTATGTGCTTAGATTCGACGCGCGATCTGCATCGTAGGCCCACCTTTGAAGTTAAGTTCTTCACCTTAATATTCTTTTAAATATTTTCTAGGGCTCTAGGCTAGCGTTTAAACACTATTTCACCCGTTGGTGAGTGACGATGTGTTTGAGGATGGAAGCACGCTTAGAATTAGCACTGGCTCTTAAAGCATTCCTTTAATTGTAATCTAACGATATGTTCGGTGTGTTTTCCAGGTTAAGAGAGAGCAGCATCACAAGGCACGAGCGCAGCAGGAGCAAGGTGACCCTGAGGCGCCACAGCTTGACGAGCTCATACCCGACAAATTAGCTAGAGTAAGTCATCCAAACCACTATTCCTTCTGACCCCTAGCGTCCATATGCACGGTGCAATAAACTGCTATTAGGAATTACGAAAAAATGAACTAAAATTACGAAAAAAAACTGGGCTACTAAAATGTTTTCTACATTTGTTGCAAATTGGACAAGTAAGCTCAACACAGAGTGCAGTCCAAACGGCGTTACGATAGGCGCAGGAGAAGATGGCTAGAATAGCTAGACTCCTGATATAAGGACTTGTCGAACAAAGCTTTAAATTTTAAACCGAACCCGAAAGAAGGAAGAGAGGTCTTTGCTCTGCTGTAGGACTATAATTATAGCTATGCAGTAAATAATACAGTTTCACGTACGGAATTGGTAATTATTTTACAGTCAGCTTTCCTTAAAGAACAAGCTACACGATGCCTGGGCCGTGCCTTGCCCTGTAATTCCCCTGGACTTCACTGTATGAAAAATAATAGGTTACTCTAAACACAGGTTCTACAATCAGTTCAACAAAACTCCCTACGGCCTCAAACAAATAGTGAACTGTTTACTTCTATAAATTATTTCCTATACAAGCGGAAGTCGCCTAATGACATTACGACGGAGTGCATAATTGCATTCAATCAGTTCCATACAGTACCTTTAATAAACCAATAACTGGCGATTGTATCATATTATAATGCTACCATCACTTCCTGTGTATCAATAGGAAGTAAATATCTATGACAATAAAAGGTTATATTTAGCTGTCACTTGGCTAAATATAACGATAGGAAATCGCAATCAAACACGGTAGGTACTTTTTAAACTAATTGAAAAGCTTTCGGATCAAAAAATATACGATATATAGGCTTTAGTATACGATACAAAAATATACGATAGTTAGGCTTCCCTGACCTAACGTAGGAGTCGGTGTCTCTTTGTACTAATAACCTTTTCTTAAACCTTATTTCGTGATAGTTTCAGAGTAGGTACCTTATCTTTAAATCTCTCAAACAACTTCTCAGCAGATAGCAGAATTATTATACTCGAAGCGTATTTATTCAGCGACATGGGCATATTATGGTTTGTTAGTACAAACATCCATAAACGTTTCGTTTTATTCAATTCAATATTATAACAAAAAAAAAAAAAAACATACAGACGAATTGAGAACCTCCTCCTTTTTTGTGAAGTCGGTTAATAAATAGTAGATTGTATCACGGAGTGCAACATGGTATATTTCTTTGAGGCCGCTATTTATATTTAAAGTACGTCCGTCGGCCGAGAGAAAATAATGATACCGCCGAGTGACTCTGCTTTTCATCCCAAGAAAAAATGAGATGGATATAATTTTAGAATTAAGATCGTTTAAAACAAAAAAAAAAGCAATTTCAAACGCTGCGCTAGTCATTTTTAACCGACTTCAAAAAAAGGAGGAGGTTTCTCAATTCGACCGTATATATATTTTTTTTTGTGTTTGTTCGCGGATGAACCGATTTTGATTATTCTTTTTTTGTTCGATAGGAGATATCCCAAGTGTGGTACCATGGTAATGTTATCGAGGTCTGATAAGTATCTCCAGAGATATTGAGATAAACATCTCAAAATTGGTACTGAAAATGAATAGCGCGGCATTGAAGTCGGTTCTTTTTTAGTTTTCAGTAGTAAGTTTGAGGTGCTTAACTCTATATCTGTGATATATATGTTAGTATCTACTAATCAGGTCTCGTTTAGAATTTAAATGAATTTAAAATTCAATGGGACCACCTCAGGAAAAAATTACCATTTCCATAAACATCTAACTAAGCTAAGCGTGCTACCTCGTCGATCTCATCGTCACTACATCGGGTAAGAGCGCTCAAATCATAAATAAATCAGGTCAACTGCTTGCCCATCTGATATATAAAAAAAACCACAATATTAAAATCTTGTTGGCTCTGAAAATTCTTAGCAAATATCTGCTTTTTCGTTCAAAACTTTGAAATGACTAGACTTTAGCTCGTACATCAAAATTTACAAAAAAAAACCTCAGCGACAAATTGAAGTGTTGTCCACAATAACAACGTATCTTATCTGACAAATCAAGAGACAAGCAATTAACACCCCAAGGTCCTTAGTTGTCACTTGTCACTGCTCACCACGACATGTGAAATTGTCGCGTCATTGTTTTCACTTTTCACTACTAACCAAAACGATATTAGTTCAAAAGTTTTTTTTATATGATATAAGGTCAGGACAAGCATGACGCTCGCCTGATGATAAGCGATGAGGTATTCCTATTACAGATACAGAAGCATGCAAAATTCTGAATTGACAGAATTATGCACGTTACTGCACAGTGCTGGTTACCTTGAGGCATAAAGATGTTAAGGGTTACATCATGCCCTGTAATTTCACTGGACACTTTGCCATATAAACCAAAAACATAACTATATCACGGCTGAAAATTAATTGGCAAAGTGGTGGTACCGCCCCAGGCGGACTAGCAGAAGTCCTACCACTACAAAAAACTGTTTTCACTACTGACCAACACGATTTTCGTTCAAAAGTTTTTTTTATACAAGGTAACAGAACAAGTACGACGCTCACCTGATGGTAAACGATGACGTCTACCTTTTAGAGATACAGGAGCATATAAAATTTTGGATAGACAAAATTTTGCACGTTGCTGCACTGTGCTTGTTACCTTGAGACAAAGATGTTAAGTCTAACATGCCCTGTAATTTCACTGGACAGAAAAAAAGTATGACTTTTCACGGCCCAATAATTGACAAAGTGACCCCCTGCCCCTGACGGACTAGCAGAAGCCTGACCACTACAAGGTTATAAGTAGATCTAGCTAGATGTGTTTAAATAGCCTAGGAGAAAGTACATTCGATGAAAGCCTTTTTGTTTGCATGCCTTATTCAGTCGCGGACAAACCACCCTATTTTATATCGTTTGACCACTATCTCACCTGTTGGGAAGTGATGATGCGGTCGAGGATGGTAGCATGCTAGGCCTAGAATGGGAACTCGCGTTCAAGGAGCTATCCTTAACGACAGCTATGTCGGAACACATTAGATGTTAGGCGACAGATTTTCTAACTTGAGGGTGGTAGCTTTCCAAGCGGACACTAGGTAGTGTCCTACTACCATGCGGGGGTTGAGGTTTCTTAACGATGTTTTTCTTCACCGGAGGGCTACTGTGATAAGCGCACATACATTTTTCGATAGAAATATCCATTGGTGTACGGCTGAGAATTAACTCGATACCTCTGGCGTCAAAGCCGACCATTTTCCCTCTACACCATTGGGCCCTCAACGCAAGCTCTACCAATTTACCAAATGCTATCAATTTTTAAAACGTTTCTTTTGTATATTCCAGGCAGAAGACCCCTTAGAACAAGCACTGAAGTTCCTACAGCCTTTGAGAACGTTAGCGGCGGATAGAATAGACACACACTTAATGGCCTTCGAAATATATTATAGGAAAGGTAATTTTCTTAAGCTTTTCAGTAATCATTAAGATTTATTTTATGTTATAACATGTAGCTCCATCTATTGGCACGAAGCGAACCTATGTTAAAGTCACTGTGGCGCAATAGATGTAGCTATTAAAAAACATTACATTATTATTTTTCTTACTTTAAAATAGAGATTTTCAATTCCAGACAAGTATGACTCCATATTTAACCGCATATTCACCTAACACTTGCGAAAGTACTTGTCTTGTGATACCAGCATTTGTCATTGTGATAAATAAAGTTTTAGTTGAGCTAAATTCAAACCATCCCGTTCCTATTCTAGGCCTAGCGTGCTACGATCCTCGACCGCATCATCACTTACCAACAGGTGAGAAAGCGGTCAAAAGCTAGGCTAAACCTTCCTATGTTCCCATTCTAGAATTGGTTCTCAAGGTTTTTCAACAGATTTTCTAACTTGAGGGCTGGCTAGGCGGACACTGGATAGTGTCCTACCATCATACCTACTCGGAGGGTTGGGGGTTTCTTAACGACGTTTTTACTTTACCGGAGAGACACTGTGAAAAGCGCACATAAATTTCTCAATCGAATCAAATTTCGAAAAATTCTTTTCTGCACGTCGGGGATTGAACTCGCTGCATCTGGCGTCAAAGCTGTCTATTCTCCCACTACGCCACTGGAACCCTCAAAAGTCTATCAATATAAGTTTCAAGTAAGTCTAAAGTACCCATAACCGGCGAGCATGTATGAAAGCGCTCATGAAAGTGGAAGAAGCGAAAGAGGTTTGTCAGATCGTAGCACGTGGAAAGAAGTAGTCACTGCCTACCCCCATACGGGAAAAAGACATAATTTTATTAACCGACTTCAAATAAGTAGGAGGTTTCTCAATTCGACCGCATATATATTTGTTTTATGTTTGTTCGCGCATATCTTCGTTGTTTATGAACCAATTTTGATTATTCTTTTTTCATTGGAAAGGAGATATACTAAGTAGGGTACCGTGGTTATTTCATCAAGGTTTAATAAGTATCTCCAGAGATATGAAGATAAATACCTCAAAATAAGTAATGAAAATTAATAGCGCGGCATTTATAGTCAGTTCTTTTAGTTTTTTAAACGATCTTATGTATGTATCTATAAGTATTATATTCAAACGAAATGTTGTTTCCCAGAGCGGCCCCTCCTTATGCTTCAAAGCTTGAAGCGAGCGTGGCGACTGGACAGCAACCACCACCATCTTCACGACTGTCTGCTGCGAGCAGCTCGCTGGCTGAACACAAACCAGGCATCTCTTCACCCGCACGTCGCAGAGGTCATCCGAGTGGAAATGATACCGGTAAGTCTTCTATTTTGGAGACGCCTACGTCCAGCAGTGGATTGATACCGGCCAATTATGATGTAGCCTTCGATAGTTCACTGTTCGACATAGGCTACTCCCATGGAACCACCAGTATTTTTTTGTGAAGGTCTTCGCTTTGATGACAAATGACAGCAATGTCTCAGTAATAGGGTTCCGTTGGTACCCTTCGGGTACGGAACCCTATAAAGCTATGAAGTGAGTAATTCAGCGAAGATCAAACTAGGCGAGGATGAACCGAGTTTCTTTACACTATCATCATTCTTTACATGATTCTAGGTCTACGGGAAGTATAGGTTTATATAAGTTATATATAGACCTTAGCATTTGGTATAAATTTCAACTTGCTAGGTCCACCCGTTCCTGAGAAAATCGGTGGTGACACACGGACAGACAGACGGACAAGAAAGTGATCTTACAAGGGTTCATTTTTTACCTTTTGAGGTACGGAACCCTAAAAAGTGTGGTGTGGTTTTATGAATCCACGATGCAAGTGAATCTTTGTTTATGTGTAGCGAGGGTAGTTACACTACTATGACAGCATTTTACATGACACATTAGCATGTATACAAATATGCGTAAGCGTCCGCCACAGCTACACCTAAATGTCATGCATCATATCCACCAATCAAGCTCAATCACCGGCTGTAATGCGACAAAATCGGCCCGTAAGAGACCGACCTTGAACGGAGTTTGTCCCTTTCTTTTGTATGGACCACATATATATATATTCTATACATATAGTATAGTACATATATAGCTCTGGCACGTTGTTAAACTAGGACACACTCCCACCTAGATGCCTTTCGTGCCTTTCGTTTGGGCCGTTATGATGTACAAAGCAATTACAACCTTATGCTCTAAAGAGCATACGTACGGATTAAATTGAATTTGTCAAAACATCTTCAGTGCACCATCTTTTTATATTAAGTCTATGATTGATTTACAATATAAGGACGACATGCGATAGATGGACGACAACATTTGAGGCGATGTAATAGAAGTTTAACTTTATTAAAATTTAATATTCTTTTCGGGATTGGAGAAATCACAAAAGACTTATGCGGTCTTTTGTGATCTCTCCAAAGCCTTTGACTGTGTATGTCATGATATATTGATCAGCAAATTGGAACATTATGGCGTTAAAAATACTCAATTAATCATCCTAAAATCGTATTTAACCAATAGAAAACAAGTAACGGAGATAAATGGATGTCGATCAAATGAGGAAAGTGTAACTATGGGTGTTCCTCAGGGATCGATCCTGGGGCCCTTATTATTTCTCATATATATAAATGACATATCCACTGCAATTAAAAATGATATCGACATTGTGTTATTTGCAGATGATACAAGTCTAGTCATTAAAGAAAAAAATAATAATGGTGTAAGCAGTAAATTGTGTGAGGTTATTCCAAAATTATTGAATTTGTTTACAGCTAATAACCTACTGCTAAATGTGGATAAAACACAGACAGTGAACTTCTGTTTAGGTTCAAGGTCACAATTAGCTCTACCGGAATGTGTAAAGAATACATAAGATGACTTGTCTCTGTCTTGTACTAATCATATAAAATTTTTAGGAGTTTGGATCGATAAGAAACTTACCTGGTCAGTACATATTAAGGAAATATGTAAAAAATTGAGTACTGCAACTTATTCCATAAAAAAAATTAAAGAGTTGAGTGTAACACAGGCTGCTAGAGATACTTACTTTGCTTATTTTCATTCGTTAATGACGTATGGAATAATATTTTGGGGCATGGCTGCAGACGTTAAAAGAGTATTTATATTGCAAAAACGAGCTGTGAGATATATTTTAGGTTTAAAACAGAGGGTATCGTGCAGAGATAAATTCAAAGAACTTGATATTTTAACAACGGTATGAGAATTTTAGTTTCAAAATATAATGTATGCTCGTGAAAATTTAGGAAACATGACTTTACATGAAGACCTACATAACCACAATACCAGGAATAAAGATAAAATTGTTATTCCTAGAACAAGACTGTCTAAAGTTGCAAAAAGCTATTTGACCACATCTATTAAATTGTACAATAAAATTCCTGATCATGTTAAAAATTAATCTCATAATGAATTTAAACATTACGTAAAAAGACATTTAATTTGTAAAAGTTATTATAATATTGACGAAGCATTTGCTGATAATAATATGTTCAATGTTGAAACTACATTAAATGTAGAATAATTTATTTTATAAATTAGTTTCTAAGACGACATTTTATTAATTATTTTTAGTGAGAGTAACTTGTATCAATATGTATGTAATCTTTATTTTGTTTTTATAATGAATTTATTTTGTAGCAACTATGACATATCTAACCAAAATTATATTGTCAAAAGTTGAAAATAAATGAATATGAATATAATATAACTTTAAATATATCCTCTATTCCAGATGGTACAAGAGCGCACAGAGCTACAGATCGCGGAGCAGTTTATGTCAACGCGCGTGTCGACGCAGGCGTCCGCGCTATGGGGCGCGCGCGCCCTCGCACGTCTCGTGCCCGCACGTACCAACGACGCGCTGCGGACTGCCACGGCGATGCACTACCCCGATCTTACTATACAGGTCAATAACTTCAATTAAGCGACAATAGGCGTGACGAAAGATTTTGAAATCCTCTTCCGTAATGTGGGAACACATTTACTATTCACGAAAAAACCTTTATTTCGGTAATAAACTTAAGTTTAACGAAGTTTAAAGCAATTTTTCTAATATTTTTTCATTAGTGCGCGAACAGGTCACTTGTGTCATGGCGTCGGCTGTGACGTCACGCTTAGGTTAATGACATACTTAACGAAGTAACTATTATATAATCTGTGACAATGAATACACATGGGTTTTCCAAAATGTTATAACATTTTCAAGAAAACCTCATATAAGAGGACCTAAGCGTGACGTCATGCGCTGTAATTGGTGTTTCAATCAAAATGGCCGATTGCAGTATTTTAATGTTTTATTTTTATTGAAAATCTTAATAATCTCAATTTTTAAACGACTTTAAAATAAGGAGGATGTTTCTCAATTCGACCGTATATATATATTTTTTTTATTTTTTTTATGTTTGTTCGCGGATAACTTTGTCGTTTATGAACCGATTTTGGTTATTCTTTTTATGTTGGAAAGGAGGTATCCCCAGTGTGGTACCATTGTAATTTTATCGAGGTCTGATAAGGATCTCCAGAGATATGGAGATAAATACCTCAAAATTGGTACTGTAAATTAATAGCGCAGCATTGAAGTCGGTTCTTTTTTAAAATCATTAAATCTTCGAAGTTTTGATACTGTCGTCATGCCTATAGCAGGCTTGTCTCACTCAAGTACTTGCCGCGTTAGTATACACGAGATCAAACCTAGATACAACATCAGTAACGTTCAAAATACGCTACACTGCTGGGGCCCCCGGGGGCTCTCAGCAGTGTAGCGTATTTTGAACGTTCCCGACGTTGTATATAGGTTTAATCTCGAATATTGTATTCTCGAATATTGTATTCTCGAATAGTGAGTCTTCTGTACCATAGTACTGTTAATTATTCTGTGACAATAGCCCAATGGCTAAGGTGTCGGGCTGGCGATCGAGAGGTCGTGAGTTCGATCGCCATCCTAGTATCCATTGCACTATTGACGTGAACCTACTCCAGACACAAGTATATTTAGCTTAGATGGAGCCTGGAGGGGTTAACAAGAATACTAGTTATGTGAAACCCACGTTGCTAGTAAGGTTTCAATAAAAATCATCTTGATTATAAAAAGGAGGAGGTTCTAAATTCGTCGGAATATTTTTTTTAATGTATGTTTACTGATTACTCGAAGACGCCTGAACCAATTTGGAAAATTCCATTTAAATTTAATCGAGATATGTAGAGATAAACACCTTACACTTAGCACTGAAAATGACTAGCGCGACAATTGAAGTAGGTTCTTTTAGACAATCTTAAATTATTCATCGCAATTCACTATCCTGATCTTATCGTAAAGACGAATGTAACCCCTATTACAGATGGTATAGGGTTGCACGGAGATCATAATCGATTATTTTTTTAATTACAGTGCAATAAATACCCGTACTTATGTTAATTTAGATTCTATCATAGATTGCACAAGATCGAACAATAACTTCCCTATTATTTCCAGCTCTATGGGTGCAAATCTTGGGGAAGTTAGGAAGTCTCGGAGAAGTTTCCAACCATCTAATCCAAATCCCAACTATCTTGATGGTCCAAGAACTCACGAAAGCCACGCAGGTGCAAAACGTGAACACTTTATTTTACAGATCATAACTTACCCAAATAGCTTAATTTTACTGTAATGAATCTTTCATTAGTACGATAGTTTAAAAACTAAACTACAACAACCGACATTAATGCCGCACGAATCAGTTTCAGTTACAAGTTTGAGACGTTTATCGACATATCTCTGGAGATACTTATCAGATCTCGATTAAATTACTATGGTATATCTTCCACCACCCTTGGGATATCTTCTTTCCAAACAAAAAAGAATCATCAAAATCGGCTATCCGAGAACACACATAAAAAAATATATACCGTCGAATTGAGAAATATCCTCCTTTTTTGAAGTCGGTTAGTAAAAATATTTTGTGATTTGGTTTCAGGGTTGCGTGGAGGTTCTGAACAGTTTGCGCGACGGCGACTTCGGTCCGTGCGAGAAAGAGATAGAAGACTACGTAGCCGCTTGCAGCGCTAAATTCCCATACGCCATCGCGTTCAAACCTGACGCGCCACCTACTGATGTGCCCAACGCCGATACTGATAACAATCAGGTAAGAACCGTACAAAAGTATATTAAAATAGACCTGGCATTCAAATAACAGTAATAATATGACAAGGATAAAACTATACAATCACTAGTATGAGAGAGCGAGATGGACAACAATTTTTTATCCTTCTTTGCATATGCGATTTTATTGTTTGGAGCCAGCTCTGGCTTCAGGTTCTAGTGCGCCTATTGGCTTTCACCCGCTGTCATGTATGACCTTGTCAATTTGCGTTGTTCATTTTATATATGTATATATGTTCATTTTATTTATATATTTATAGCTGGCATATGTATTCATATTCATATTCATTTATTCATTGCGAATACAGGTCAAAGTGGTCTTAAAATAAATAAAGTAGTACTGCTGTATCCTACCACATGGCATGCAATTTTTTTTTAAAATATAATTAAAAATAGTGAGTTCATCATTACGTTTATATAAATTATTAGAAACATTCAAAAACAAATTTTATAATTGATAAATTAGTAACCAATTTCCTAAATTGACAACTTTACACTCATAATAATTATTGTCATTAATAATACTATAGTGCCAAATAAAATTCAGTCATCAAATGTCAAAACCAATTAAATGTCAAAAATACAAATACCTAGCCTAGCAATTAAATAATGTCAAAATAATAATTGAAATTAACATAATTAATTGTATACTATGTCCAATAAAATTTATCGTATGATATGTATCTCGTGTTCGTCATTTTAGCCGGGTTATATCTCAATAGCTATTTCATTCGCATACGCTAATGTCTTGTCTATTTAATTTTCCAGTGACAACACACCACTCACTAATCTAATAATATCACAAACCTTATACCGAGTTCACACGAGGCGCATTTACCTAGTAGTTCAACTTCCTAGGGATGTGCTTTTCTATCGATATTACCGAGTAGGTATCGGTTAAAACTTTAAAAGTACTCGTATCGTTACTCGAAAGAACATTTTAAGCTGATATTATAAAGTCGTTTTAAAGTTTATAATTAAGCTTTTTGATTGCTTAATCAAGCGCGATTTTGAAAAGTATAGTATAGGTATCAAATTGTATCTTTGTATACTTGTATCTACTCGTATCGTACATCCCAAGAATTCGTATGAAGTTGAATAACTAAATTCGCCTGGTGTGAACTATACGGTACGGTATATAATACGTCAGTGGGTTAGGCACAGTTTTTTTAATAGTATTTAGATAAGCGCTTGCCCACTTTCTCATCTGATGTTATGTGACGATGCGGTCGACGATGTAGCACGTGTTTGTTTTGTCAGCTGTTAGTCCTCGCGCGATAAAGTTCGTTAGCCAAGCTGCTACCACGTGACCAGTTGAAGCCATTCTGAGCTGCGATTGGTTTAAGTTCTGCACATGTATCTTTTGTTGCAGTAGGCTGTAACTATAACATGTAACTCCAAAGTTCTTGGTTTTAACTAATCTTAAAGACTTACACTTCGTTAGGCTTTTTCATTTTCAATACTTGTTGTCTAAATTATACAAAAAAAAATAAAATTTAATGGCCACTGCAACAAAATTACACTGTTTTCGCAGTTAAATTTGATAAAACTTATTACAAATGCAGACATAACGTAAGTCAGTATTTTTACTGACACCATGCGTGTTAATTAAAATTTTCATAAATCAAAAGTTGATTGATCTGTACTTTAATTTCTGATATTAATTTTCAGGCGTTCGATGATTCGACTCCGCTTCAGCCCAAAGAAGTAGCTGTAAACAACTGAACATCCTTTCTACATGTGTCGGTCCTCGAGGTTGTGAAAGCATGTCCGAAACTAAACTATGAGGCTCGCAAGTGATACGGCAGATTTTAATATTATTATACCCTACGAAGAAAATATGTCATTTTCTTCGTAGATTATACCTATAACTTTTACACTGTAGCACGTGGATTTATATTTGTACCTATAGACTTTTTGCAAGGTCTTAAAAATTCTTATTTTAATCTAAGCTGGATAGAGCGAGATGCTACTTTAAGACCTTTAGAAAATTGCGATTTTTAGAAAATAATCTCGCTCTCTCACTCTAGCGTAGTAAAATTAAAATGTTTAAACGTTGCAGTAAGTTGCTATTAGTCGTGCTGATCTGAAGGTCTTGCTAACTTTGGCGCATGTACACTCAGAACACAAAGTTTTCGCATAGGCAAACTTTTTATCATATCACTTTTTTTAAGTTCTGATATGCTAGCGATTGATACACAGCTATTATGCCTGGTGGTAAGTGACGATGGTCTGATTCTCAAGGGCTGTGTGCTGCCGGAATACCGTTACAAAATTGTAATAATACACATAGATCAGAGAATACGCTACGATCTTCTAGTTTGTGGTCGAAATCGCGGCGATTTCAAGATATACTGGTAAACATCGTTGCCACAACGACCCCGTATATTCTGTGTATGACTATTAATTTATTGTTCATCATTAACAGCCAGTATTTGTCTACTGTTGGAGATAGGCCTATTAAATATTATATAACTTAACCTTTCGGCGTTTATCAAGGAATAATATTCGAAGGTTTAATTAGAACATACGTTAAAACCCATATGATTATAACCGCGATGCCAGTCTCTAAAAAATGTCTTAATAATTAATATTGATGCGTTCTCTAGGTTCTTTATATTATTGGATTATTACATTACAAGATTGTTTTACAAATAATTTAGATTCTTTGCCCAAAGTAGATTCCCAATGCTAGATTTATTTATCATCAGCAAATTGAATTACAGTGATTCAAGTAAGTAAAAGTTTTTAAATGTAATTTTAGTTCTGGAAGTTTTTAAATGTAATTTTAATTCAAAACAAGCAAAGGTTATGTATTTCTGCGGTATCACTTGTCGCTACAAAATAACCTAAAATTATGAATGTAGGCTTGACAGTCACAAAATGTACGCCGACAAATGTCGCAGCAAAGCATTTTGTAGCCGTGCGTTTTGTCGTGCCTATCGGCCTCTTGCAATATTATTAGAATATAACCATTCTTTTAATCGAAAGATCAAACTGGTTGACACGACTGAAAAGAAAACTGAATTTTTGAATCTTATCTATTGAAAAGTAACGTTTTTTAACGATATTTGTAACGTCTTTTGTACCCCTAACAAGACTACGAAATGTCTGGGAAACGTAAGGAAGTTGTAATGTCCTTAAGGCGAGTTATGATATGACTTAAAGTAATGATAGTGATATCTATTTGAATTGGCCTGGGCTTTCATACGGTGAACTAAGCTCGCCAGGAAATAAATAATCTAGTTAATTTTGTAGTGATGGCGGTTTCAGTTTTTAATTTGAGTTAGGGGCTATAGGTTCTGCACTAACGTCCCGCTTGGGGAATATTGTGCATTTCTTCTAATAGCTACTAACCAAGCCTACTTAGCTCCATTTTGAAGAATAACAATCTTAGTGGAAAATAATGTGTTGATAAAGCCAGGGTTGCGTTCAAGTACTTTGAATGTCGAAAGTTTGATTGTTTTGCTAACTCGCTCGAAGGTATGGTATGTATCACGGGTGATGATCACTCAAATTGTGACTTTGACATTACGCTCTGACGCTAATTTTGAGGTTATTTTCCAATGTTTTTTAACGATTAATTGCATTTGCTGTATATTTTTGATTATATTCGTCTACGCCTCGGTATCGAAAATCTACATTTCTCCCCAATTACTTTATCTAATCCGAGTCTGTTATAACAATAACAGCTATGCTCGGAAAATTTACCGTCACAAACGTCGGAGCGTTTTTTCACCATCGAATTATTGTTAAAAAGTTGCAACTGGAGACAACTGATCACTTGAGCGTTTGATTGCATTCCGGATGTAGGACGTGGAACGCACCCCAGCGATTTTCTTCAACATTATCGACACGACGTATGGATTATTTTATTAGGTATATTTCGACCTACGAATAGATAAGATTTCGACAAATGTTTTTTGCAACTAATCGGACAAACTGTGGTTCAGAATGAATGTTTGTGTGTGATAGGCAACATCAATATACTCTTAACAATGAATGAGGACTAAAGTTAAGCGAATATTAATTTTGGCGTCTATATTTTTATTTATAATGAAATACATATGCTTTTTGTCACAAAATCAGTTGCCAGTCAAATTATAATGTTAAAATAACATTTGTGCAGTTTGGCAATTTTTTAATGTATTCAGAATATTAAAAACATAGCAATTTTCAACTGTGGAATTAAATTGTTGCTTTACACCGACTTGACAAGCACTTGCATCATAATGTTATCAACGTCTTTAAATGTGACACGACATTTTACTAACTCCCTTGTTAAATTATACCTATGGCTTTTAAATTTAATTTTACAAAATAAAATTTGTGAATTATAATAGTAACTGTGCCCGGCGGTTTTATCCGCGTAGACATTGTTCCCGTGGAAATATCGGGGTAAGAAGTACCCTATGTGTTATTACAGGCTGTAGGCTATCTACATAACATACTTCAGCTCAATCGGTTGAGTAGTTTGAAGAAGAAACGAACATACACACAAACTTTCACCTTTATAATATTAGTAGGATGTGTATAGAAATATTGTTTGATTTTATTATTAAGAGGTCACTCACGTACATTTGATGAATGTATCGATATATTATGATAACGAGTCGAGTCGAACGCGATTTGAAAGTTTCACTAGTGAATCTATAACCGTTTTAATAATATGTCAGTCTAATTTATCATAAAAATGTCACTGCCTTATAACGACTGGTAATATTATAGTGAAATTGCGCTTAACATTGCTTGTATCGGCATTGGGTCTAGTTGAATTACACTTTGGGGGCTTGAAATATGGCAGCGAACAAAGACTACATACATTTATCTATTTCTTATATCTAGCTAGCTATCTCCGCCCCGAATCGCCACCACCGTTATATATATCCCCCATAGTGTAGGCAACCTTTCCATTTAACAAATATTAACTTATAGCAATAAAAAAAACTGTATTAGAACTGTGATGGCAACTGTTACGGCAATTCTACAATAACTCGATTAAATTAAACAGTTTTATATAATTACTTAAGCGTTAGGTTTTTGTATGCAATTAATTTCTTTGTGATTTACACCAAGTGTGGCCTGAAAGTGTTCAGATGTATATGTTAGAATAACGATTATTCAATAACTCATACTAAAAATTATATAGATTCCGTACCTACCGTCAACGATAACCGGGGTACGCTTTGTAAATAATTATTTATAAGTTTGTACTGTAAAAAGAATTGTTAGAATTCTCATGTCTGTGTAGACACTCATCTCCGACTCTCGTCTCTATTTTAGGATATTTGTAAAACTTGAATTGACTATGAATAAAATTGTAATACTTCGGTTTAGTTTTTGTCTACATTTCTCATTTTCTTTGTAGATATTTGTAAAGTTTGGACAATAAATTGTATAATTGAATATTTACTCCAAATGCGTATTTGTAACATAGACCTGTTTTCGCTGGATTGTGCATCATTTGTGACAATTTGTTATTAGAAATCTATCGTTATTATTGTTTTGTTAACTTCATCGTTCAATGAATAACAAGACTGTTAACAATTTACTGAGAAAGTAAATATTTAAATATCATTAGTTAAAAATGCGATTTTGGGTACAAATAAAACAAAAAGTTATATTGTACAAATCGTCATATGCATACATTTGATTAAAATTAATAACTTTTGTGTGATTATTTTAGAGTAACATGCAATTTTGGACACAAAATAAAACAAAAAGATACATTGCATGTATTTAATTTATGAATTCGACATATAAAGCGCATGCTGTGGATTGTAACCATCATTTTCAATATTTTTGATTCCGTTTAGTGAATAAAGGCTGTGTTATGTTTACACAAATGTTTGAAGGACGGTTTTGAGTTATTGTAAACAGCTGTTAGTACCATTGTACTTGGATTGTACTCTCTTGTCTTGTACATAAAGTAATAAAATTTTATTTTACAAATTTATTTACATTTCTGTTTTATTTACAGACCTTTAGTAGGTGTGTCAATGTCAATTTATACATATAAATATTATGATCATCTAATATCACATGATTTATAGAGATTTCAAGTACCTATTTTGTAATTGAATTTCATTATGTATAAAATTATAAAAAATATATACTACATAAAAAAATATGTACTCGAATTTAACTTAACTTATTTAAAATTATTATTAGGTATGTCATTTGTATGAGTTACTTAATTTTTCCCAGTCCACTGCACCAAAGTCAATTTCTATTTTATTATTCTTAGGTTTGAATTGCCTGAAAAATAAATCAAATGCGAAAGTCAGTTTTTATAATTGTTCATTTCTACCTCTTCACGATCAAATGGCTCGACAGCTTTGGCTGAAATGTTGCTTAAAGGTAGCCTGTAGCGTGGCAATTTCACCTTTAAGATATATTAAAAAGGAAATAATAAAACCATATGTGAAAAATAAAGACTTATAAAATGTAGACAAAATAATTTAAATAAAAACCATACTGACCGATATTTAACACCAGTAGCATCCAACATTTTCTTAGAAGCTATATACATTGGCTTCTCAGCTCCTTTATCAGACAGATACACGACTTCCCGAATGCCAGACTGTATGATCATCTTGGCACACTCGTTGCACGGGAATAGTCCAACATAGATGGTACAGTCTTTCACATCCGCCGAATTCTTGTTGAGTATTGCATTCATTTCTGCATGACAAACTGCGAGAATAAATTCACATTTTATTTTATTGTTGATAGGCAAGGTTATATTACACACTGAAGGTGTAGCATGCTTGGCTAGAAGATACTTGTTCATTCTCGACTTGAATACATTATAGGATTACTTCTTAGATTATTAGTTATAGGTTATGGTACCGGAAAAAAGTTAGTTGGCAATTTGCTCGATTCTTCTGTGGTTCGAATGATGAACTGAAACGTTTTTTTAACTAGAGTTCCACCAGGTAACAGATAAACATTTGACTACAATTCTATAAATTCCAAATCCTTAAGCACATAAGTGACGACATAAGTGAAGATGCGAACTAAGAACATATCAAATTAAAGCATTTATCTAAGACCTTGTCCAGAAGGGGCGAATTCGCCGCGAGTCTCTCGCGCGTTATACGCGCAACGAAGGAGGAGCGTACCGACGCGCGAGCATTTCACAATTCTGTTCAACATTTTGGCGCACTCGCTCTAGAGTTCGCGCGTTAACTGGACGCAACAAGGCGTCCCTAGTATCTCAACTCGCGCGCGAGTCTTGCGTAGTGCACGCGATTTACGTGCGTATTTTAAATTCCGCGATGCTTGTGGACACGATGTATTGGTGTCTAGTATCTCACTAACGCTCGAATGATTTCGCGCGAAACGTTTCGCGGCAAATTCGCCCTTTCTGGACAAGCTCTAACATGTAGGCGGTATTAATATACGCACATATATACACTTCAAAATCATAAAATAAATCAAAATCAATTATCAAGTACATGGCAAAAGCATAATTTAACGCAAATGATTAAAAATTTTTTGAAGACCCAGTGGTGTAGTGGAAGAATGGCTTTGATGCCAGAGATATCAATGGATTCTACTATCTAAAAATGTATGTGTGCTTTTCACAGTGGCCCTCCAGTCATAGAAAAGATAATAATACTACGTATAGAACGGACACTCTGTTCCCCCCACCAATTCCAGGCTTCCTCACCCCGCCACCGCTCTGGAGCTGTCGAGGAGCTGCGCTGAGCAAGGACGCCACACGCGTACGACTATAGAACAATTACTACTCACGGAGAGAAGAACATCAACTTCATACATTTATGTTGGGACCAGTAGACACTGGAGGTTCAAATTTACGTAGGTTCTTATTACGTAGGTATATAATAAACACTTAATTATATTAGTATACCTACCTACATATTCGTATTTTAGAATTCATTTTCATAAATGAAACAACGATATACAGTGTGGAAATTAAACTCAGGCCCTGGAGGGAAACTACTTTAAATCCTTAAGCTAGCTCATTTTACTTAAAGGAGACATTCCTTTATTTTTGAAAAGAAACAAATCTGCATTAAAAGATTTTTTAAAACTCGCTTGCTTCGCCCGGGACTCGAACCAACTAAAATTAAAAAAAATAAACACTCTTTATTTTAATATACTAATCGGTAGTATTAATATTCAGGATAAAGTTTCTCTAACAAACATTAGGTCTTAAAAATAAAAATAATCGTTAAATCTAACATCAACTTTATTTTACTATCAATTTTGTAACACTTAAATTATTTAACTGATAAATTGTTCGAAATGAGCCCCGTCGTTCCGGCTACACAACATTAGTCGCCGTTGAAATTAATTTCTTGTAGCCTTCAGCAAAGTGTTGTGGTGTATGCCCCTAATAACATTTTGTATCGCAATCCTTAGCTCTTGAACGGTTTCATAGCAAGTTTCATAAACAACATTTTTTACATGACCCCATAAAAAGAAGTCCACGGGCGTCAGGTCTGGACTTCTTGCAGGCCATCTAATCGTCCCGTTTGTACCTATCCAGGCATTGAAATTTTCGTTAAGGTATGCCCTGGTAATTCTGCTGTTGTGGGCAGGTGCACCATCTTGTTGAAAAATGATATTATTTCGTTCCTCTTCTGGCAGAAGGTTTAATTGATTTTGTAAAAGCTCCAATATTTCAATGTATTTTGCTGCATTCAGATGTCCTTCGTAAATGTGCATCAAAACAACCATGTTACTTTTGATTCCACACCAAACATTAAACGAAAATCTGACCTGATTATTCGTTTCACGGACACGGAATGGATTTTGACGAGACCAATAATGATTGTTATGTCTATTATACATTCCATTATTACTAAAATTTGTTTCGTCAGACCATACAATACAGTCCAAGAAATTTGGGTTGCGGGCTATTTCTGTTTGAATATTTTCACAAAACTGTAATCTCCTGTCACTATCTCCGGGATGTAGTTTCTGCACCAATCGCCCATCACGATAACATTTGTATTTGTATTTTTTCAGAACTTTAAGTATACTAGTATGGTTGATGCCTATCTCTTGAGCAGCTTCCCTGCTTGAAGCCTTCGGGTAACACTCGAAGTATGTCAAAATGTTAAACTCAACATCGCTATAGTCCAAATTTTGTTGCTGTGGGCGTCCAGTCTTCTTTTTAAAACTTCCAACGGTCAGTAAATTATTCACAATTCGAGACAAAACTTTTCTAGATGGTAGTTCTCTGTCTGGATACTTCTCGCGATACCACTGCAGAGCTAAATCGTAGCTCTTGTTGCAAACAAAGTAAGCTTCTAATAACTCGAATTGTTCTTGATACGCCATTATGAGATAATTTAATTACGTAAGGAAAGCAACACCACTTAAATAAAATCTGTTGATAAAAATCGTTCGAATTTTAAAATTATTGTCCCGCATTGCAAAAAAAGTCAAACGTTCCATTTTTAAACTTCTCCACTGAACGCCTCGGATAATGTAAGAAGGAAATGTGCATAGAGGTATTACCACCATTGAACAATTTTCTTATCGAAGATTTCAACAAGGTACTTAACGATAAATTAGCAAGCGTGTACTTCATACGAAGTCTTTGAGTGTTGGAGAGATAACAGAACTGTTACGTGTCTTTTACTTGTTAAAAGTGAACAGTAACCAAACATTTTTTAGAGAAACTTTATCCTGAATATTAATACTACCGATTAGTATAATAAAATAAAGAGTTTATTTTTTTTTAATTTTAGTTGGTTCGAGTCCCGGGCGAAGCAAGCGAGTTTAAAAAAATCTTATAATGCAGATTTGTTTCTTATTAAATATAAAGGAATGTCTCCTTTAAGTAAAATGAGCTAGCTTAAGGATTTAAAGTAGTTTCCCTCCAGGGCCTGAGTTTAATTTCCACACTGTATATACTCGTGCGTAAATAACGCTTAATTTGTAAAATATTTAAAAAAACTTTCACGTTTAAACATTTTTATAACACAGCAATTGGGAACTTGATGTAGGTACGTAGTATTTATATTCTCTTTAGGTACTTGATGTCGCTCTAACGTGCGAGCAAGACACACGACATTGTTTCGTACAGCTCTGGCTGGCCGCCTAACACAGAATAAAAAATAGTTACTGTGGTGCAGTTTGTTCTATGCAAGTCGACTGGACCTGGAGATGATGGTTTACGAAATAGCGACTAATATTTTTAGTGTTAAAAGGTTTTTGGGTAAGTGTACAAAAAATATTCATACGGTCAGTACGTAGTAACTATTATATAATCTGTGATACGGTGATTACGGGCGACAACCTTAGACATCACGCACACAAATGCACGTATAGAAAAACGACCCGTGGGTAGTGTCTGTGTCGGTGTCACAGTGTCGGTCGTAAAAACGCTAGTTTGTATGGAGATTTAGCGAGTGTCCGGGGTGTGCTCCAGTGAAGGAAAAACATCTTTAAGAAATCCCCAACCCCCGCATGGTGGCAGGACACTATCTAGTGTCCGTCTGTCCTGCTACCACCCTCAAGTTCGAAAAGCTGGGGCCAAAACATCTAATGTGTTCCCATTCTAGGCTTAGCGTACTGCCATCCTCGACCGCATCATCACTTACCATTCTTACAAACTGGTGAGATAGTGGTCAAACGCTAGCCTATATGATTATAAAAAACTTATTTCAGGATTATCACTGTCTAGATTCTTACCATAAAGAAATTTACTATCCAATGGAGATGGAGTGTTCTTGCCCCAAGGAAATTCTTCATCACTACAGCCTGTGGGCATACCATTGTATCTGAAATGGTTAAACAGAAAATGCATGAAGACTTCGTCAATCAACTATCAGGTTCCAGTTAGGCAGACTGGTAGGGATAGTTGCACCGAAACAAATAGGTAGAGAAGTAAAGCTTCATAGTACCTACGAGCAAGCAACGAACACATAATGCTCACGGACATGAAATCTCGGAATATTTCGGAATAGTAAGAGCGTGAGTGCAGCTTATAGAGTACATTATTTATGGTGCACACGCATTACTCGACTTTTTGCATTAGGGATTGTTTACAATATACAGTTTCGACCTCTGCTCGCCACCTGGCCTGCTGAGCGTGACGGAGCGACGACAACCCTAGCGGGATCGCCGAGCGTAGGTAAAAATGTAGTACCTACAAAATCATCTTTACTTCTGCACTCTGATTTTTCTGTGGTTGCACTATAAGTAGGTGTGCTGTTTAGTTGTCCAGTACTTTTCACTTTTTTTTTTATTTTTATACCGAACTGGGTAGCAGTTGATCACTATCTCACCTGATGTTAAGTGATGATGCGATCGATGATACCTACTCACTCGCGATTTGAAGACCCCCCATATTGTACTTAACCGGAAACACAGACTCAGGCAGGGTATTCCATTCCTTGGCGGTTCGTATGACGAACGAAGAAGCAAATCGCTTTGTTCGGGTAGATGGCATATCCTGGATATATATATATATATCCGATTTATGGTGGATATAATATCCACCATAAATCGGTGGCGCCTTTTAGTGTCTCTGGATGTCTGATTATAAAATAGGGATGGTGGAATCAAATCATGCAGTTCCATTGCACACTCTCCGAAATGTATCCGATAGAAAACCGATAAGCAAGCGACGTTGCGGCGATGCGCGAGACTCTGGAGTCTCTTGCTTACTAGTAGGTCGTCGCTAATGAGTTTCTTGGCTCTCCTCTCAATAGCTTTCAGTGTCTCCAGCTGGTATTTGGCAGAACCATCCCAAAGGTGAGAACAGTACTCCATACATGACCGGATTTGTGCTTGGTAAAGATTAAGCAACTGTCCCAGTGTGAGTGTGAAGTACCGTCTCACCTTAGCCAAAATGCCAAGCTTTTTTGAGGCTAGCTGGGCTCTAGATTCAATATAACAGCCGAAATTGAGAGTTGGTGTCAAAGGGATGCCAAGAAGCTCGAGATTGTTACATATGGGAACGGACACATCTCGGAAAGTAGGAGCCAGTGGAAATAGGCTCCGTTTTTCACTTACAGACAAGACTTCACTGTAGACATTGGTTACACATCAATGATTACTTTGTGACTAAACTTCTAGATTTAACTTTAGCTACTTAAAATTTCATTAAAAAAATAATTTTATATAATGACAACTGCTATCTGTTGATGTATAAAAAAGATGAGAAAAATTTATATATGCATGTGTTTGTGTGCCCAATTAGTCGAAACATCTGCGAGGGATTTTTAGAAACTTGTTACAAACAGTTTATATAAACGAATTACAATACAATACAATAACTCTTTATTGACACCAATTTGCACAAAAAAGACGAAACAACATTTGCACTAAGTAAATTACTGGTACAATGGGTGGTCTTATCGCTAAAAGCGTTGTTAAGGTTGTCTTCCAGACAACTTTAACATATTTACCAAAGAACCATAGAATTACTATACCCGAATAAGCATAACATACAAAGTTACTATAGCCTAATTATGTGCTTCTAAATCCGTGCTGAGGTGTGTATGATTATCTCTTCCCATGCCTGTTTGAAGAACTTATTGTAAGTTCTAGGATATCCTGTATAGCAGATGGTGCAAACATTATCACTTATCACACTTTTGAGATACACTGTCAGCATCAGTACCTTACATGGTTATTTATATTAAGTGTGCAGATTTGTATGGTCCAAATGCTCATAGTTCACCGTACTTATCAATTTACCTTAATTATTCATATTATCTTAGTATCTGTTCCAACTTTCTGTGTGTTATGTGCCTATATTCCAACAATGGTTTTCTTTTCTAAATACGCTTCTTTTCAACAGATTAATCAAATCATCAAAAAACAAACAAATTTCCAAATAGAGTGATAAGATAAGGTAAAATTGATCTGTGTAAATGATCTGGAAAAATTGGTAGCTTTTTTCCATTTCGGGCATGCAATATAAAAGTTATGATTGTTAATATCTTACCCAACTCCAATGATTTTCTTTTCTTTGTTAACTATACAAGCTCCAACTTGGAAGCTTGGGTCTTTACTACGCTTAGCTGCCAAAAAAGCAGTTGCCATGAAATACTCCTCCCAATCAAGATAATTATCTCTCTTTTTCTGAGGACTGCCTCTGCAATAAAAATTAAAATAATCTAAGATTCTGAAAGTACATAAATACTAAGGATATCTTTATAGCATACATGCTGGTTTGGCCATCTCACCTGTTGGTAAGCGATAATGCAGTTGACGTTGAGGATGGTAGCACAGTATATAATGTTACTATTTGGTAAGCATGGTAAGCCTAGAATAGGCAACTGACTCTAAAGGATATCTATCATCTTGCTCTTTTCAGGCAGTTTGTACACATTTTCTTAGTATTTCTTTAGACATCTTATAGGCTAGCGTTTGAATAACTGCTATTTTGGCTGGTGGACAGCAATGATGTGGAGTAAAGATAGTGAACACGCTAGGACTCTAATACTCTAACTCTCAAGTAAAACATGGTACCTACAAATTTTTGGATCGTACAGTGAACATGAGACCAAATTACAGTACGAATACTACGTACGGGTACTGAAACTTAAAAACATAGTAAATATAAACACACAAGCATACAACCTTTATTTTGATGTCGGTAGATATAAAACAAATTTAATCATAAGGTTACTTACTTTGATATAGACATTTCTGATAACATTTCAGGTAATTCCATAGTTTTAGGATATTTTTAAGTTTCTAGTTTTTAGAAGGCACGTAGACATCAAGAGTTGGCTAATTTTAGAAGAAAAATGTAAATAAAATTCCGCGAAAAATAACACGACAGAATCAGAAAGAAATGCTAGCTATGTAGCCAATCTAGCAGAGAGAAAAGGCAGAAACTGGCATGGGGAATGGAATTTATAGTCGTATATTTAAAATATTTATCACAAATTACTCATAAATATTATGATTCAATTGAATATAAAACTTTTTTTTTTGTGGACTTGGCCATAACACGGTCTGTGTATCACAGAACACTATTACTCACGGGGAGCTGTGTATTGTGCCACTTTCTTGATCATATAATACTTAAGGCTGAGCGCAGACTATAGACAAAACAGTCTTAACGGTCTGTCTCAAGACAGTTTTGTCTATCACCCTGCGCACACTGCGAACAAAACTTTTTTGTCTGCGAGGATGCGACACAGAACAAAATATAGAATGGACACTTTGATCACTCTACCAATACATGTATTGTGTACCTACCTACAATTTGTCTTCTTCAGTTATACAGTAACTAGATATCTACTTTATCATTTCTAGGGTTCCGTTTCTCAAAAGGTAAAAAAAGGAACTGAGCGCTCATACAATTTAGAGGTCTAACTTAATTGGAACCAACCTTAAAATATGTTAATAAATAAAATAGTGCTATTGAGTGATTTATTTACGTCGCGTCGTTCGCGTGTGGCGCGTCCTTGCTCAAGTTAGTTCCTCGACAGCTCAAAATCGGTAGGGAGGTGAGTAAACCTCGATTGTTGGGGCGAACAGAGTGTCCATTCTATACGTAGTATCTGTTCTGTGTTGCATCGTTTTTCTTTGTCGGCACCGAGAACAAATAATAATACTACGTATAGAATAGACACTCTGTCCCACCCACCAATCGAGGCTTCCTCAACTCGCCTCTGATTCTGGAGCTGCTGAGGAGCTACTTTAAGCAAGGCACCACACGCGGACGACAACAGAACAATAATACTACTCACGTGAAAATTAACGTCAACTTCATACATATATGTTGGGACCAGTACACACAAGAGGTTTAAATTTACGTAGGTATAATATAGAATTATATATAAAAACCAGCAAAATCGAGTTGAACTTGCCCACCGAGGCTTCCGTACCAACTTCTCAGACTAGTTTAAGGGACAAACTTAACTTTGTAGTTCGATCCATATAGGAAATGTATTGCAACAACTACAATTAATCATAAGTTAAATATTGTTTCTTTGAAGTGTTTCACACTTTATATTTTTGTAAATTGTTAAACAATTATTTGTTTAACAATTAATCATAAGTTTATAAAAGTAAATTAATCGTTTTTAGGGTTCCGTATCTCAAACGGTAAAAAAGGAATCCTTATAAGATCACTTTCTTATCCGTCTGTCCGTCTGTATGTCCGTGTGTCACCACCAATTTTCTCAGGAACGGGTGGACCTAGCAAGTTAAAATTTATACCAGATACTGATGTTTATGGTCCTAATTAGATATATAAAAATCAAGATCCAGAGTCAACACGATAATAAGATAAAGACATATTTAGATTTTCGCCGAAATTTGTAAGTACCTAAATTTACCTTAATTTTCGACTTTTTTATTTTTCGGAATTTTTCCTTTACTTGTGCTGCTGATCTTGATTTTGACCATAGTTGACAATTCTAGGTCTACCGGAAGTACCAAATAGGTTTTGGGTCGAAAACCTGTAGGGTACTTCCCGTTGACCTAGAACCATGAAATTCGACAAAGAGCAAGGTCCTTACAGCACAAAAAAAGGGGAAATTTCAAAAACGAAAAAATTATTAAAGTAAATGGTGTCTAATACATACATAATTAACGCCAGTTAAGATATGCCTCTGAGTTACATGAGCGCTCATACAATTTAGGGGTCTAGCTCAATTGGCACCAAACTTAAGTTTGGTGCCAATTGATTGAGCCAAATACATAAGGTAAATATGTAACTAAAATTGTGCCTCTGTGTAATTTATTTTATTCATAGTTGACGCTAATTAAGATAGGCCTCTGAGTTATATGAGCGCTCATACAATTTAGATGTCTAGCTAAACAACCTTAAAAAATGTAAATAAATAAAATAGTGCTATTGAGTGATTTATTTTCGTCGCGTCGTTCGCGTGTGGCGCGTCCTTGCTCAAGTTAGTTCCTCGACAGCTCAAAGTCGGTAGGGAGGTGAGTAAGCCTCGATTGTTGGGGCGAACAGAGTGTCCATTCTATACGTAGTATCTGTTCTGTGTCGCATCGGTTTTCTTTGTCGGCACCGAGAACAAATAATATAATATATAAAAATACGTATAGAATAGACACTCTGTCCCATCCACCAATCGAGGCTTCCTCAACTCGCCTCTGATTCTGGAGCTGCTGAGGAGCTACTTTAAGCAAGGCACCACACGCGGACGACAACAGAACAATAATACTACTCACGTGAAAATTAACGTCAACAACATACATATATGTTGGGACCAGTACACACAAGAGGTTTAAATTTACGTAGGTATAATATAGAATTATATATAAAAACCAGCAAAATCGAGTTGAACTCGCCCACCGAAGCTTCCGTACCAACTTCTCAGACTAGTTTAAGGGACAAATTTATCTTTGTAGTTCGATCCATATAGGAAATGTATTGCAACAGCTACAATTAATCATAAGTTAAATATTATGTTTCTTTGAAGTGTTTCACACTTTATATTTTTGTAAATTGTTAAAAAATTATTTGTTTAACAATTAATCATAAGTTTGTAAAAGTGAATTAATCGTTTTTAGGGTTCCGTATCTCAAAAGGTAAAAAAGGAATCCTTATAAGATCACTTTCTTATCCGTCTGTCCGTCTGTATGTCCGTGTGTCACCACCGATTTTCTCAGGAACGGGTGGACCTAGCAATTTGAAATTTATACCTGATACTGAAGTCTATAGTCCCTATTGGGTGTATAAAAATCAAGGTCTTGAATCAACACAATAAAAAGATATGGGCAAATTTAGATTTTCGCGAAAACTTGTTAGTACCAAAATGTACCTTAATTTTCAACATTTTTTATTTTTCGGAATTTTTCCTATACTTGTGCTCTAAGACTTTGCTTATAACCAAAATTGACAATGCTAGGTAAACCGGAAGTACCCTATAGGTTTTGGGTCGAAAACCTATAGGTTACTTCCCGTTGACCTAGAATCCTGAAATTTGGCAAGCAGCAAGGTACAGCACAAATTATGGAAAAATTCCAAAAAATAAAAAAGTTGAAAATTAAAAGGTGTACATACATACATAGGTTACGCCAATTAATGTAGACCTCTGAGTTATATGAGCGCTGATACAATTTAGAGATCTAGCTGAATTGGTTCGTACGGAAGCCTCGGTGGGCGAGTTCAACTCGACTTAGCCAGTTTTATTTTTAACTTTATTTTAGTTTTTAGTATTTGTTTTTAAATCCCCATAATAATACATACTAAGTGAAAATGTCAAGTATCTACCTATTACTGTAAAGGAAATACAGCTTTGAGAAAGGCGGATAGACAGACGGACGGATGGACAGCGAAGTCTCAGTAGTCCCTAGGGTCCCTTTAATTTCGGGACCCTAAAAAATGTCTGATTTGATAAAGGTGCGTACAGACTATGTAACATGTTATTTAACTTGTGTTATATAAATATATTATAGTAAATATATAACACGTCCACACCATGTAACCTTGTTATTCAACATTGCAACCCAAAACATTACTGTACACATTAGAATAACAATGTTATTTAACAATTATCGTTTGTCGTTCTCGGTTAGTAGGCTTTGGTAACTCCGGACACATCTATATCTTCGGATTTATATCCCTAAGCGAATATATACCCATCATTCCACTTCCCGAAACCTTAATACTAGTATATCCCATATATCCGGTATACCTTTATGAAACACAAAAAAAAATGTGAAATCGGTTAAAAAGTAAAGCCGTAAGTGAATAGGTATTTTCTAGGCAACCTTGCCATATTATTTTGGATCACGTCATCATCACTAACAACGGGTACAAAAACAATGCAAAAACACAACAGGTACGGTCTTATAATGTTACATAATATCGGTTATGAAATGCGGATATTTTTTATTTTGGATATGGGATATACTAATCATTGAAGTATTATTTATCTATTTATCTGCAAAGTCTGAAACACATTTCACATGGATATACCGAACATACTAAGCAGTTATACTAAGCGGATAATATATTAAGCGGACATACTAAGCGGATATATATCCTTACATGGAATTATATACGATGTACTCACTCCTCTGTTGGATATAGTTAGCCCAAGCCTATTCAGTAGTGTACACGTGTTCCGTCGATGGACGCGGCCTCTTTGAACTTTGCCGCAAAAGGCGAAGCGGCGCTTTGACGACTGTTTCGCGAATATTAGGCGCGGTTTATACAGAAGAGACTTGGCGAGGGCTTGTGGCGTGGCGCCAACTTTTATCACGTAGTTTCGTAAATTATACTGAAGTGGCGGAGACACTTGGCGCGATACGGCTAGTGTGACCATATGTGGCAGGTTCCTACCTACCATTTTGGCAGTATTGGCTTCTTATTTTAGCCTCTGACACGATCGGCTAACGTTTTAAAGAACCGGGCGCAATTCTCTTTAAGCCAAAAATTACTTTATATTACGCACTATAAGGTTTATATTGCGTTACTTTGACTATCTACCTCCGCCATCCGTCCGCGCCCTCCAGCTAACGACTCAATACCACGAGGCGCCCCCACAGTGCACCGTAGGGGAGGAATAGGAGGGAGAAGAAGGAAGAGAACGCGAAGGGAGGGTAGACCAGAAAGCGCCGCGCCCACGGCAGCATCCACCTCGGTACCCCCGTCAATGCGACCGGCCAACTTCACACCATTCCTGCCCAAGATGCAACCACCACAAGACCCAAGGCTACTTGCACCCACAGTAACCTATGGGCCGTCTAGAGCCTCCATGGCGCACTACCCTCCACTACCCGAGCCAGCAACAACCAGACCTCGCTCAAGGTAAAGAGCCCCAAGAAGACGGCAAGCACCTGCTAGTACGCCAGCAGGAGAATCGGACACTGCGACAGAAGGGGCACCCCTGCAACACCAACCGCAACAGCCCACCACTAATACAACAGAAGTACCAAGACCAGCACAAGCACTAACAGAGACCAGACCGAGACCAGAGTCACGAGTCCACTTCGTGCCAGTAACTCAGGTTGTCACGGGTACCACCACCACAGCATCGGCAGTGACTAGACCCACACCGAGACTGGCCAGAGGGACCACCAGGAGCACCATACTATATGCAAGCAGGTGCGAGTGCTTTTGCCCAGCCACGCCCACGCTCTGCAGCAAGGTTTCCTACAAGACCCATGCCAACAGGTCCATACCCATGGGCCCCACCATACCAGCCAGAAATGACAGCCGTCTTTACTCAAGCCGGATACCCCTGCTACCAAGCAGGTCAACAGCAGAGTACCTTCCCGGAACCCATCTCAGCATTGGTGGGAGCCCTGGTGGGCCTACTTGCAGCCATAGCAGCCGGACGATCTTCGGACGGCAGCTATGCGAGGACTGTCCGCACTATCCCGGTTCCAGTATGCATAGATAAGACCTCCGCATACTGTACTGGTACCCGGGCGGCATCAAGACCAAGACCGACAACTTACGCATTCTCACCCATTCGCAGGATGTTCATATCATCCTCCTGGGTGAGACCAAGCTGAAGAAGACGGAACAATTTAAATTCGCCAACTACTTCGTGTACCGGCATGACGATGTCTCACCCCAGGGCCGACCATATCGTGGAACGGCTGCCTTAGTGCGGAGGGACATAGTGCACGACGTAGTACTAACCTAACCAATCAAATCACCAAAACCACTGCCGTCGTGGTCCAACTTGGAGGACACGATGTGAAGATATTTGGCGGATTTCGGCCACCGAACTCCAACTTCGACCCTGGTGATATGAGGCGTATCTTTATGGACGCCACTCCAACCCTGCTGGCAGCGGACCTCAACGCCAAACATTTGGTGTGGGGGTCCAGAGTCATTAATACCATCGGAAGAAAACTCCAAGAGGATACGGAGAGGAATGGTTACGAAGTAATCGGCCTAGACTCTCCTACCCACATACCATCCAATCCACGCCACAACCCGGACGTCATCGATGTAGTAGCCCACAAGAACCTGCCAGCCCCAATTCATCTGGAGGTCCTCTACGATCTGGATGAGCAGCACCTACCACTGCTCATCACGGTTGGAGCTTCGGCAGAAGCAACTCTTTGTCGGGGTACTTACACGAAGACCAATTGGCACCAGTTCCAACAACGACTGATGACGATGATAGTAGGCCGATTAACCACATCGGAGGACGTGGAGAGATGCACGGCTGAAATAACTGCCTCCATCAAAGAAGCAAAAGAAGCAGCATCTACTACTGAACCTCGAACAAGCTGGCGCGAAGAACTCCCAGGCCGCTTAAGGGCAAAGAAACGTGCGATGCGTGAACTATGGGCCCGCACCCGCTGCCCAACAACAAAAGCACGACTAAATGCTATAACTGCAACGCTCGCCAATGAAGTCAAGAAGTGGAGAGGTGACGCATGGGATTCTCGTATCGCACAAGCCACTGAAGACGAAACCAACCTCCATGCCCTGAATAGGAGTTTGTTAAGGGCTAAGATACCAGTCTACCCACTAACGGACTCATCAGGAAGCCGGAAATTTGCCCCAGCGGAAAGAGAACTGTTGGTTGATCATTTAGAATCACAGTTTCAGCTGCATCCCGTTCCTCTCAATGCTGAACCTGTTGTCGTGCCCCACTACAACGCAGTATCCGCGGAAGTAGTCCAACTGCTGCAGACTTCGGCGCCCCCGCTGGGAGGGGATGATTTCATCTCCCCAATGGAAGTGGCACGAGCTGTACGCTATTTACAGACGAAAAAGGCACCCGGTCTAGATGAGGTGTCGAACGCGGAATAATGTCTTTGGGTAGCATTAACAAATAAGACACATACGTATCCCAACTACACCACGCCGTACCACGCCACGCTACTCCCCCTTTCCCTCCGTCCCTCACATGCTCTCCCCTCCCCCTACCCCCTCACTTCCACCTAAACCCCCCAACCTCCCCCTCGCTTACCTACCCTCCCCCTTTGCTCCCCTACCCTCCCCCTTCCCCTCACTTCCACATCCAATCCCCTCCAGCTATCCTTCCCTCCATGTATCTCCAGAGATATGGAGATAAACATCTCAAACTTTGTACTGAATATATAGCGCGGCATTTGAAGTCGAATGTTTTAGTTTTTTAAACGATGTTATTCGTTTATTTTGTCTTCTCTACAAACTTTGTCTTGGCAATAACAAGTGACTACGACTCACCACTAGGCTATAATATCGTTTAAAAACTAAATAAGATCTTTTAAAAAACTAAAAAAGAACCGACTTCAATGCCGCGCTATTAATTTTCAGTACCAATTACGAGGTGTTTATCTCCATATCTCTGGAGATACTTATCAGACCTCGATAAAATTACCATGGTACCACACTTGGGATATTTCCTTTCCAACAAAAAAACAATAATGAAAATCGTTCTATAAACGACGAAGTTATCCGCGAACAAACATAAAAAAAAACATATATACGGTCGAATTGAGAAACCTCCTCCTTTTTTTGAAGTCGGTTAAAAAGAACCGACTTCGATGTCGCACTATTAATTTTCAGTACCAATTTTGAGGTGTTTATCTCCATATCTCTGGAGATACTAATCAGACCTCGATAAAATTACCATGGTACCACACTTGAGATATCTCCTATCCAACAAAAAAAGAATAATCAAAATCAGTTCATAAACGACGAAGTTATCCGCGAACAAACATTAAAAAAAAAACATATATACGGTCGAATTGAGAAACCTTTGAAGTCGGTTAAAAATGAAGCGACAAAACGAAAATAATAACACAAACATGTTTCACCGGTCGCCGCCGACGGACGCGGCCCCTTTGATTTTTGCCGGAAGGCAATGCGGCGCCTGTGGCGGCGGTATGACTGAGTGCGTGTAGTTCGCCAAGAGCGAGTCGATTTAAGAAGGTTTGATTTCAAGTACCTAGTTAATTATATATATTTTTTTAATATATATTTTTTTACTGATTTCTTTACAAGGAGTATACATACCCCTGCAAATATGGTGGGAATTCAAAACTTTGTATATACAGATCTGATAGTATTCTCGTCTGCAATTGACGAAGCTTTTTGAAAACAAGAATTATCTTTTTAATACTTGCTGTTGACACCACTAAAATAAAAATACGATAAGCCATTCAGGCTCTAGGGCGTGCCAAAGAAATATACATACATTCATACATTTATATGTATATACAAATGTATATATAATATATATACGGTTAATATATATATATATAATATGTATATATATATATATATATATATATATATATATATTAACCCTCCTTTCGCAGTCACCGGACTGCGGAAGAAGGAGGGTTATGTTTTAAAAACAATCGTCTCGTAGCGTCGTCCACGTGTTGCACGTTCTTGCTCAAGTTAGCTCCTCGACAGCTCAGAATTGATAGGGAGGTGAGAAAGCCCCGATTGGTGGGTGGTACAGGGTGTCTATTCTATACGTAGTATTATTATCTGTTCTCGGTGCCGACAAAGAAAACCGATGCAACACAGAACAGATACTACGTATAGAATGGACACTCTGTTCGCTCCAACAATCGAGGCTTCCTCACCTCCTTACGCGCCCTACGCGCCACACGCGAACGACGCGACGAAAATAAATCACTCAATAGCACTATTTTATTTATTTACATTTTTTAAGGTTAGTTAGCTAGACATCTAAATTGTATGAGCGCTCATATAACTCAGAGGCCTATCTTAATTAGCGTCAACTATGAATAAAATAAATTACACAGAGGCACAATTTTAGTTACATATTTACCTTTTGGCACCAAACTTAAGTTTGGTGAGCTAGACCCCTAAATTGTATGAGCGCTCATATAACTCAGAGGCATATCTTAACTGGCGTTAATTATGTATGTATGGGACACCATTTACTTTAATATTTGTTTCGTTTTTGAAATTTTCCCTTTTTTTGTGCTGTAAGACCTTGCTCTTTGTCGAATTTCATGGTTCTAGGTCAACGGGAAGTACCCTACAGGTTTTCGACCCAAAACCTATATGGTACTTCCGGTTGACCTAGAATTGTCAACTATGGTCAAAATCAAGGTATTACAGCACAAGTAAAGGAAAAATTCCGAAACATAAAAAAGTTGAAAATAAAGGTAAATTTAGGTACTTACAAATTTCGGCGAAAATCTAAATATGTTTATATCTTATTATCGTGTTGACTCTGGATCTTGATTTTTATATATCTAATTAGGACCATAAACATCAGTATCTGGTATAAATTTTAACTTGCTAGGTCTACACGTTCCTGAGAAAATCGGTGGTGACACACGGACATACAGACGGACAGACGGATAAGAAAGTGATCTTATAAGGATTCCTTTTTTACCTTTTGAAATACGGAACCCTAAAAACGATTAATTCACTTTTACAAACTTATGATTTATTGTTAAACAAATAATTGTTTAACAATTTACAAAAATATAAAGTGTGAAACACTTCAAAGAAACATAATATTTAACTTATGATTAATTGTAGCTGTTGCAATACATTTCCTATATGGATCGAACTTCAAAGATAAATTTGTCCCTTAAACTAGTCTGAGAAGTTGGTACGGAAGCCTCGGTGGGCGAGTTCAACTCGATTTTGCTGGTTTTTATATATAATTCTATATTATACCTACGTAAATTTAAACCTCTTGTGTGTACTGGTCCCAACATATATGTATGAAGTTGACGTTAATTTTCACGTGAGTAGTATTATTGTTCTGTTGTCGTCCGCGTGTGGTGCCTTGCTTAAAGTAGCTCCTCAGCAGCTCCAGAATCAGAGGCGAGTTGAGGAAGCCTCGATTGGTGGGTGGGACAGAGTGTCTATTCTATACGTAGTATTATTATTTGTTCTCGGTGCCGACAAAGAAAAACGATGCAACACAGAACAGATACTACGTATAGAATGGACACTCTGTTCGCCCCAACAATCGAGGCTTACTCACCTCCCTACCGATTTTGAGCTATCGAGGAACTAACTTGAGCAAGGACGCGCTACACGCGAACGACGCGACGTAAATAAATCACTCAATAGCACTATTTTATTTATTAACATATTTTATGGTTGGTTCCAATTAAGCTAGACCTCTAAATTGTATGAGCGCTCAGTTCCTTTTTTTACCTTTTGAGAAACGGAACCCTAGAAATGATAAAGTAGATATCTAGTTACTGTATAACTGAAGAAGACAAATTGTAGGTAGGTACATAATACATGTATTGGTGGAGTGATCAAAGTGTCCATTCTATATCTTGTTCTGTGTCGCATCCTCGCAGACAAAAAAGTTTTGTTCGCAGTGTGCGCAGGGTGATAGACAAAACTGTCTTGAGACAGTCTTGAGACAGTCTTAAGACTGTTTTGTCTGTAGTCTGCGCTCTGCCTAATACTAGGTAAATTCAAATCATAGAATAACTATACTCCTACCGGAGATTCAAATCAAAGACACGGTTGCCACTTGCCAGATATCAGCTAACTCAATAGGGAATATGCATGATTTTTTAAAATATTTTTAATTCACTGATTGCATCCATTTAACACTGTAAAAATATGAAATAATACTGAAAGTGTTCAAATTAAGCTAAAAAAAATATAGTTTAAGCATTGAAAAATATGAGGTATCTAAAACGCTGCCATATTTTCGCGCGCCTTTGTGACGTCACAGTGCACCGCACGGTGTCCATAGATTAAATCTTTTTATTAGAAATAGTACGTATTCGTACAACAGTGCATAGTATTTCTATATTAAGTATTTCTATATAAAAGATTTAATCTGTGGAGACCGTGTGGTGCCCTGTGATGTCACTTTCTAATTGACAAGTGGTGATGTGTTTCGCAAATTAAATTTTCCCACGCATTTTTTGCATTTTTCATGTAACATTTTGACACATTTAAGAGTATTTTATTTATAAAAAATTTTTTAACAAACTACACCAGAACAATAATGATTCGAAAATAAATGATTTCAAGTAAATATACTCAAGTATATATGCATACTACATGCATATTCCCTATTCGCCTTATTTTGCCTACCGAGTAGCCTAAATAGCTTAATTTTTTTTTGTATAATAGCCTAATGAATTCGTCTCACATTTTGAGCTAAGTAGCAAAATAATATATTTTTTAGGGTTCCGTGCCTAAAACAAGAACCCTTAGAGGATCACTTTGTTGTTCGTCTGTCTGCCTGTCAGCCTGTCGGTAGTGTCGGTCTGTCTGTCTGTCAAGACCCTTTTTCTTAGGAACGCATAGAGATAGCAATTTAAAATGTATATCAAATACATTGAAAAACTTGTACGTCCACGCGATCAAAAGATATTACCGTTTATACATCGCATATCATTAATACAATTATTAAGAAATAATATAATAAATTTGGGGTAATCCTGAAGTAGCCTAAATCGCCCGTTCTTTTTTTTCTAGGTAGCCTTTAGGCTACCTAGAAAAGCCATTAAGCCATTTATGGCTACTGGTAGCCGATTGGATTTTTTGGTCGCCATTTGACCCCTTAAGGTAGCCTAAATGGCTTTAATTCGCCTAGGTCATCTGGCACCCCTGATCAATGAGAATATAAATAAAAACTAATAAAAAAAAGACTTACTTCTCATAAAATTTAATTTTTAAGAAGTATCGTCATTTTTAGAGCTAGAAGCTTGGAACTTATTTTTTAGGCTGTTGATTCGATATAAATAAATATGACATTCAAAGTTAGTAAAAGTTTAACCCTCAAGAATGTAAAATAACAATAGGGGATGAAAGTTTGTATGGAAATATGTAAGTTTCATATGAATATTCTACTGAACGGATTTAAACGGGCTCGAGGGAAGTTAGAGAAAGAGGGGGAGGGGAGTAAGGGCAAGAGAGAGGGGAAGGGGAGGGGAGGGGAATGGGGGAAGAGAGAGGGGGAGGTGAGGGGGAAGTGGGGGAAAATGGAGGGGGAGAGGGAAGTTAGGGGAAGAGGGGGAGGGGAGTGAGGGCCAGAAGGAGGGGAGGGGTGAGGGTTAGGGAGAGGGGGAGGAGGGATTACCGTGGCGTGGTACGGTGCGGTGTAGGTGGGATACGCATGTGTCTTATTTGTAAAATAATTAGCCTAAATGATTAAAAAAGCTACCCAAAGACACTATTGCACGCGGACGAAGTCGCAGGTACAGCTAGTACTCCATATATATACTTTACCTATGAGGCCCGTCACCGTCACCACCACAGGTCATCACAGACTAAGTTGCAAAGAGTATAATAACTGTCCATAAAGGAACTAAGTTGAGATGCTACGCATACCGTCACACAGACCACCAGTACTGCCAATAAAATTTCCAGGGGATACAGACAGTTTGGTGTAAGCAGCTCTAGGAACAATGACTAGCATGGAAGCCGGGCTAAAATAAGAAATGAAATACGTATGTTTACTTTTTTTTACTTACGATGTTATTAGTGCGTAGGAAAGAGACGTATAATACCGTTCTGTTTCGTTATCATGCAGGTTGTCACAAGTTAATTTTTGGCTAGTGATGGGCTTATCATCGACATTATCGTGTCGATGGCAGTCATCAAAGCAAATATGTATTTAATTTTATTAAAAAATCCAAATACAAGACTGTTCATTATATGAGTTGTGTATGTCGTAGGTATTATTGATAAAACGTTTTTTGCAAAAAATAGTAGGATTTTGGGAACACACGAAAAATTAGACAATGGATATGATATCAATGAATCAATCTTAATGAAAAAAGTTAGTTCCGATTAGGTTTTTAAATTATAAAAAACCTAGTTATTTAGCGAAAATTTAGTTCATGAAATTTTTCTTTAAAATCTTCTCTTCTTCACTCAGTATAATTCGCACTACCCATGGAAAAATGGCGTAAGATGAAAACACCAACTTTTCAGGAGCGTCAAAAAACTGATTTGTGAAGAACTGAGAAGTCCTAGACAATTAGTGTCTTCAGCAACATGGTAGCAAACATTTTCATACAGATACCTATATACTTCATTTTTTTAAATAAACTCTGAATTTTGCAAAAATCAAAAATTAGGTGGTTACTCCATTAATATATGGAATAATAATATGAAATTGAGAAACATCTAAAGTTACCGCTTTGTTGCTATGGTTATATGCTATGGACGTATGTGGTAAATACGTAAAAAAACCTGTGTATATTAAATAACATAACTGAAGATACCCTATATGCTTCCACTTGTGTGGATATAAAAAAGTCTGTGTGCAGTTTGTGTTAATTAAATAGCTAGCCAGGGTGGCTATCTCTATTCCAATTTCATTCAAATTCGTTATTTCTTATGCATAATACGTTTATGACAAACACACCAAACAGTTTGCAAATTAACGTTTGCGTGTACATGTATAATGTAATAATAATAATATATCCATTTATTTCTCTCACAAAAATTACAAATTACAAAAAAAAAAACAAATTACAAATAGGTAGGACTTAAGTTTATAGGACATAATTATAACATAATGGC
This sequence comes from Cabera pusaria, assembly GCA_954871355.1. Taxonomy (NCBI): domain Eukaryota; kingdom Metazoa; phylum Arthropoda; class Insecta; order Lepidoptera; family Geometridae; genus Cabera; species Cabera pusaria. Next base: position 15,962,226 of record OX940903.1, on the reverse strand, counting down.
ATATAATTATACGTTGTGAGAGACTGGTGCCTGCTGTAGGTTTTGTAAAAACCTGTATTGCAGGTCACCAGGACCCTCCCACGGAACATTTGATCGGAACACACATGATGGGTATCTGCTGTCAACGTCTCCAAAACCTTAAAGACTCTCGCAATCTATGCTTCAAATACTGATAGATACAGGCTTAGAAAAACTTCTCTACGCCTATGTCTTTTCGCCGCACAATGGGGATCAGGAGACGGCCATAACCAATTGCTTGGACCTTCTGCTGGCAACTGATCCAAACCGCTACTCAGTTTCAGTATCGTCACCGCTAGATTGTTCCTACCACTATCGGATGAAGTCTACTCTCCGCCCAACCTTAGCTTAAGCGGTACTCGACGTGAGGCAATAACAGGCAGCAGATTGGGATGAGTAGCGGTCGTTCCTTGCATTTAACCTTAAGCGGCTCGTATGCTTTTCTTTCGATGACATTATGGTTTGTGTGGACCCTGTGACAAATTTGCTGCTTCAGGGAATAGAAAACTATATTTCATTTTCATTTGTGATATAAAGCAAAGCAGTTGTGATATAAAGCAAAGCTAAGCCTTGGTTCGGGGTTAAGTGTGGCCGTACTGCAGCGCCGCAGCATGCAGTTAACTTGGACTGGATTGACGCTCCAAACCGCAAAGCCGAAAATGTGTCAGCAAGGAATAAAACCTTTAACAATGCTGCTACCTAATTCTGCAAGAATGCTTTACTGATGGCTCGATTTGACCACATAGCTTTGATTTATAATTTGACTCAATCTTGTTCACGGAGTCTTTACTTCTTGACACTGCCCGTGAGACACTTCCTTGTCTCCTTGGACGCGTGAAACAAATGTCTGATATACCTATCCGTCAGGCTAAGGTTGAAAAACCACTGCAAATAATTGTAGACGTGAACAAAGCCAGTAGCCCGGATGGTATTCCATCCAAAATCCTGAGGACCTGTATGCCTGATCTCGCTTTTGTATTAATATGTTTCTTTCGCCTTTCTATGACTAGTGTCAAAAACTTGGAAGCTTGCCAAAGTGCAACCTGTGCCCAAAAAGGCAGTCTTGCTGACCCTGCCAATTTTTAGACACGTTAATACTCTGCAAGGCTATAAAAAACCTTTAGTGAACAACTGGCTCTTTGCATACATAGAACTTTGTCAGTGACTGAAAATTTGGGTTTCAACGAAAGTGGGGGGATCCTATAAGCAAGTCCATCCATCCATCCTACGGACTGCCACTTCTTTGTGTGTTTGAGTTTTGTATTTTCTTTTGAGTGACCTGTCGTTCAGAGTAATCATTGATGGCTGCTCTTCTGACCAATTGGTGTCTTTCAGGGATCATTGCTTTCTGCCACTCTTATCCTGCTGCATATTAACGACTTGCTAATGCTCGGTATGATTAGAAATGCAGACGATAGCACCGTTGTAGTAGTAGCTATACGTCCAGTGCACAGTCTAGTGTGGCACAAATTCAATTTGATATAGTCAAGCGCATAAACTTGTCCTTACAGGCTGTCTTCGATTGGGGCGATGCCAATCTGGTCAAGTTCAATGCAACTAAGTTACTAGTTACTACTACTAAGTAACTAGTTCTAGGTTCTAGTTCAATTTTCTGCCAAGCTAAAAAACTATTCGAAATGTTACATATAAATTACTTCTATTGACAAAGTTATCGGAAGGGAAATGAAATATTTTGCATCACATATTGTCACGGCTACGAGTGTGAAAGCAGCGAGTATTCAACAAGGAGGAATTATGTAAGTTCCGACGACTAATTCATCCTTGACATAATTTGAAATTAGAATTTGGAAATCGAGTTTGAAAATGGAACGGGATCAAAATTAGCCGGTACGAGGGGTAAATAAGCGGAACAAATCGCGCTGTACGGCAGTTCGGTGGAAGGCGAGCTCCGAGGAGGACTAAGGAAGAAAAGGGAAGAAGTGAAAAATAATGAAGTCACAGTACAGTGATAGCGTAGTGACTCAAGTGACTGGTGGCAGTGTAGTGCTGACACGGAACTCTGTGCTGGACTCGGACTTTTGTCTAGGACGATCGTGTGTGCTACTGTAACCGTGCAAATAAACTACTTTTGTGCAACAACTGTTTTCCTTCCAATCCCGTTACCTGCGTCCGTAACAATATATTTTATACTGCTAACCAAGCATAGAAAAAGTAAGTATATTATGTTACTTGCAAAAAATGTTATATTTTTATCACACTTAATCATAGTTATGCTAAAAAAGATTCCTGTGCTTGCCTGGAAGAAATTAGTTATTTCATTTACGAATAAAAGACAAGAAAATACTGCAAAGAATAACTGCTTAATCATGCTTACTGATACTTTTCTTCTAAAAGTACCGTGAAAAAAAGGCGTAACTATATATACGCACATAAAGCTGTAAAATATCACGTGGAAAAAGTATGTAAGATCATTTATGCAACAAAAGTTTTTTAGGAAGACGTATAATAATAACGTAAGATTAATTAAGCTAATACTACTAGGAAACTCTGCAAATGTGATAAGAGTAACAAATCTTACATCATTTTACTAGGGAATTTATTAAAAAAACAGTTTCGTATTAATTTTTTAAATTCAAATTGCTCCGTATTTTCATGAAATATAAATTTGAAAAAAATCATGTATATGTGTTAGTCTTTCTTCTATCCAATGGTGAAATAAAAAATATTTGACGCAAGTGTGTTTGCACCATTCTTCCATGGGTATTGCGAATTATAAAAAAGCGTTGCATCGTAATGTAGAAATAGTATGATAATGGTGCGTAAATCCGTAATACACCCTTCAACAACACAAGCCATCTTGTCCAAAGCACTGTACACCTCACGTAAGTATATACTTTTACTTTCTGGTCACGTTCTCAGACAGAAATTAATAATTATATCGCTATTTTCACTCAGTGAATTCGTCAAACCCGCGACACGTATCGACAAAACATAAAACTGCAAAACTAAGTTGATAGCTGACATATAGTATTTTGATGTCTTGGATAGATTTTTTGTATTTGTTAGCATTATAAGATGACCAAAGGTGACCATTTGACATTTTCCATTTAAGCTTTGTGACATGTTTAAAAATAAAAAAAACAGCCATGTTTTGTTTCTTTCAAACCTTATGACATGCTAATTGACATAAATGAATAAAATATAGCTTACTCGATTTTTATTTTAGCCCGGCTTCCATGCTAGTCGTTGTTCCGAGAAGCAGCTTCAAATCTATACTTAATCACTATCCAAAATTATGGATATCAATTATTTGATATTTTTTACTGAGCATGTAAAGATTATATCTTTACATGCTCAGTAAAAAATATTTTGCACTAAGACTGGCCGAAGCAGTAAGACTGGCATCCTGAAAACAAGAATAATATTATAATGATGCATGGGAAGTCAGATTAGATTATAAGTCAATGTTTTTAAAATTGCACAGATAGATAACATACCTTTTTACATAAAAATGATTAGTTAGGTAGATTTTTTTTAGTTTGTAATATTTGTATTTGTAACTTAAGTTTTTGATATTTTAATTTGGCTATTTCTATGGTAAATTTGTGTTCTATCTCTAACATCTCCAAATTCCTCTTTTTAAAATTAACATTGCTGTCAATGATGTCTTGTTTTGTATGTTCTTTTCTGTAAAGAGAAGTTATGTTTATAAATAGTAAAAAATATCAATGATGAAAAAAATTAGGTTGATTTTGTTGTAATAGTTAAGTAAAGTCCCGCACTCAAGTCCTGAAGAAGGCTTCCGGATGAGGCCGAAACATATGTCGATCGCTTTATCGACATCGCATAAGTCACGTTAAATTCCCGTCTTAAATCTATAAGTTTAAAATGAACGTGAGTTTTTATAATAAAAAAACTTTTCTTATATTATAACTTTATTCTATTCACAAACGATTGAATAGCCTAAGGAATGGTGTAATCCAGACGTGAGACGTCAAACTTTTAGTTTTTGTATGGGTAGGTACACGAAATCTTCGTTTCCCCCGTATCGTAAGTTTTAGCCGTATCCAACATTTGCAGTAAGACATTAGGAAATGTTTTATCGATAAGTGTTGCTCATCACTATTAATGTTTTAAGTTTTTGGAATTTTGATGTGAACGCAAACAGAATATTTTTCGACATTTGATATTTCCCTACACTCGCACACATTCACCTCAATAGTTAATAATCTACATTTATTATACATTAAATCCTAGAAGAACACAAGTTTTAGGAAAATACTTATACAATAAGAGCACACAAACTTTATCACGTTGCCGTTTTTCTGACTCGCCCATACCACAAACTTCATATTATCGTAATTATTTGCCACCCATTACAATAAAACATGAGATTTTAATTAAAATGTTACAAAATAATAAGCTGTACATTATCACGCACAAACAAAGCTAACCTCCCCTTCTAACCGCCCACGCATATTAGTGTTCTCCCCACAAAACTGCAAACATGCAATTATAATAATTGATTTTTCTTCTGTCCTTAAAATCTTCTAATTAATACGTAGGTATTGTTCTCTGTCCTGCGAACTGCTGTGCTTGTCTCGTCCAAGTGTTGACGGCCACACGGACAATGTCGTCGCAACATCTTCACCTCGGGGGTCATTCGTAATTCCTCTCGATATTTCCGACGCAATTAACACAATGGACATCACGATACGACAGCCATTAACAAGTTATTAATGTCGTGTATACTAGAGCTTCATAAAGGAACATACATACATACCTACATAGTCCTCCCTTGGTCACAGAATAATGAATAGTACAAGTACCTTGGTTCGCGCAGTCGGGTAAATATACAGTAGTTGTAGTCTGCAAAATACATTGGTGCACGACATGATGTATTTGACTTTTGAACCAATGACCTTTATTAGCGGCTCTAACCTTGGGTAACCCTCTCAAATACACCATCCAAATAATCAGAATCATCACAGCACCTCAAATGCCTATTGCCAAGTAGGTATTGACTGCAGTTTACTATTTTTTTTATATTAGCTTACTTTATCTTTTAGTTTAGTTTAGTTCAGTTACACCGAATTAACATTCAGTGTAACTGAACTAAGGCAGGTAGTAAACTAGTTTGTAGCCATTGCATGTAACAATATAGGCACCTTGAACTAGTAAACCGCTGATGTGTCTATGAATATGGATATTAAATGCACTGGGTCGATAATAAGGTATAACGTTGGTTCATGATTACGAATACAAGTTTCGCCACGCAATCGGGGCCCGTAAACTATGAATTAATCCATAAGTTTTTTATTTATTTTTGTTGTTTTTATTTACAGCCATAAATCCCACATCACATCCCCATAACATCCCACATAGCATGGCCTTATCCCCGGGGGAAAGACAAAATTATTTCCCTGTTTTTGGCCACTGACAGGAGATCAACACAACAATTTAAACGCTAGGTGAAGTTTAACCCCGAGTTTTGATTTTGTTTCGTATTAAGAAGTTTAAAAAAAGAATTGATTAAAAGTCAGCAGGCATTTATAATTGTCGAAAAACTTTACTTATAATTTGCCTTCTCCACCAAACAAAACACAGATAGGTGGTAAGACAAATATTCCCCTTGCCATGCTAGCACTGCTGAGCAAAGGCTTCCCTCAATTTCTTCTACTAACAACTTGTATAATATGTGGTTAATTTACCTACATTGAATTAATACCTTATATGAACAAATATCTCATAGACTATCACATAACAGGTATCTTACCCTACATTATCTGTTCTGACGTTAAGTGAAGATGCGATCTAAGATGGAATCGTGCGTGTCTGGAATTCAAAGACAGCATTCAGACTAAGTGCTGGTCAACTGACTTTAGTCCAATCCACAGAGCGCAACTATCCTAACAAGTCTTCCATATTGACTGGAACCGAATGTCATGCCAGAACTCGGCTAACCGATTGCCTATATATATTTGTCCGGTGGGTAGTTTCGAGATTTGGTCGACGCTTACGACAGTGGTCACCCGTTTAGCACCAGTTAGGGTCAGGGTCACGTGTAGGGTATATTAATGTGACAATGCTCTCCAAAAGTACGCAGTTTTTGACCTCTGATACTCATGATTCATAGTAATTTAATCTTTTTCTTCAACTCTCAAGGTCAGAGGTAGTACCTATAGGTACTTGTACTATTCATTATTCTGTGCCTAAACCGAAGTGTGTGTACAACCTATACAATTTTTAAATTAATAAAAATTAGCTTTCAAATGTTTAATTAAAGTCCGAATAAGGATTTAGGGAAAGATAGTAAGTAGATATGGAAATGTTGAAAATATTCGGGACAGACAGAAAGTGCTTTATTTTTTTATATCCTGTAAGCTAGCGTTTGACCGCTATCTCACTTGTTGGTAAGTGATGATATGGTTGATGACGGTAGCAGGCTAGGCCTAGAATGGAAACTGGCACTGAAGGACAGCTGCCAGAAGGCTAATGTTTTGGTGATAGATGTTTTATGTAACTTTTAGGTAGCAACCTAGGTGGACAGTCCACCGCCATGAAGGGGCGCCGTTTCATGATCGATACAGGCTTGACCAACACCTGTATCTTGCCAGGTTTCTTAGCAATGCTTTTTTTCATCGAAGAAGGGCTTCTGTGAAATGTACACGATGGGGTTTTCACCTACACTAACTGTGGCGTCAACGCTGATCGACCATTCTTTCAATGCACTATTGGACCCCCTTTTTCTTACAGAACTGAGTCTTGGACAGCATTACATCTGTCTGGTTAGTAAATAGGTAAATTGTTACGCGGTGTACATAGGTACACGGGCTGCAACTTGCGAGCGTGTTCACGGCGTGACTTTGGCATCGGTTTTAGATTTTCAATGTCAAACATTCCGTCTTGACCATAACTGGTTATGATGCACTGCGCAAATGCATCCAGCAAGCAAACAGCGACTTGTACCATTGATAGGTATTAAGATTTTAAATGGCCCGTCTGAAATTCATTTAGGAAACAAATAGTTAACGATTCGCCCAAATGTCAAGATTCCTTCCTAGGTTAAGAGGCAGTGTTTATAATTTTGTAGGTGGTGTCAACACCGATTTTTGTGGTAATTAATTGAGAGGAAGCTGAGGAAGAGTCGAAACAAAGACATGAGGCAGCTATATTGCAGTATAATTTTGTAAATGTTTGCATTAAATTTTAATGTATGCAATTTCGTATTTAAAATATCTATTTATGTAATATTTGTAAATAACTCCTACACGCTTAAACGGGCTGTACCTAAAGCTGAAATAAGTACTGAACAATCAATGTGTTCCGATAGCTGTCTTTGTGAGTACACCATCCACCTGTTGATAACAGGTGAGATAGTGGATTCAAACTACAGGCTCAGGTTATATGCTATTAAAAATTAGGTACCTACTTAGATGGTTCTGGATAACTTTTGGAATGAAGTTAGGTTGCTTAACAGACAAGCAATTGAATATGAATTTCGATTATATCATCTATTTATTAGTGGGATTCTTATTCGTATTGAAGATTGTATGAAAGAGTTACGTCGCTGGGAAGAGGACTCCTAGTTTAATGTATATAGTGCAACCATAGATTAGGGATTAGCATAGATAATAAGTGATCTGCGAGTGCAACCGTAGCGTATTACGACTTACGAGGTCTGCGAAAGCAACCGTAATCATAATCATAATCATAATCATAATCATAATCAATCATTTATTCGTCAAACACATATTACATTAATAATTAGTTCCGGATCTTATGAAACAGTTTGTCAATGTGTTCGGCCTGCAAGCAGACGTACAAATATTTATATGGTATATAGGTATTTACATAATAATTTTTATTTTGATTTATTATCTAGATATTCTTTTATGCTATAAAAACATTTGTCCAGCAGCCATTCAGTTATCTTAGTCTTAAAACCCTTACCACTAAGTGTCTTTATCTCGTCTGGCAGTTTATTATAAACTGTGATGCACATATTATACATGTTTCGCTTGTAGATATCTTTATGACAAGGAGGTTGAAATAATAAATTTGTGTACTGCGCTCTTTTTTGTCGTGTCATTACCTCACTGCGTTTTTGGAAATAACTTGGATTTCTTTTCACGAAACAACACAATTCCCTGATGTACATGCATGGCAAGGGGAGGATTTTATATTTCCTAAAAAGTGGTTTGCAGCTATCCAAATACCATGCCTTATCTATCACTCTGATACACTTTTTCTGGATTTTAAATGCCCTTTCCGATTCAACGGAGTTGCCCCAGACACTTAACCCATAGTTAAGGACAGACGACACGTACCCATGATAAGCAACTAAGGCTGCTTCTGCCGATATTGTTTGTCGAAGCCTTTTCAGAGCGAAGATAAAGCGACCGAGTTTCGTACAGATCATATTAATATGATCTTTCCAATTGAGGTGTTCGTCTAGATATATACCTAAGAATTTAAAACATTTTACCTTATCTACTGTTTGATTTAAATATTGAATGTCAAGTGGTATTTGCTGAGCATTATATGAATGAAATTGCATTAATTTAGTTTTACATATATTAACACTTACATATATTAACGTAGCGTAATACGAGGTCTGTGAGTGCAACCGTAGCGTAATACGAGGTCTGCGAGTACAACCGTAGCGTAATACGAGGTCTACGAGTGCAACCGTAGCGTCATACGAGGTCTGTGATTGCAACTGTCCCGGTCCCTTTTTTTAAACTGGCTCGTATCGATCATCATGTCTGGGCATGGTGAACTGCAGACTAGCAAGGTAAATATGATGGATGATTCGAAAGCCTACCACCAGTAGTATTTAGCAGTCTTTTTCGATAAGGAGGAAGAGTGAAGATAAAATAAAAAAATGTGTGTTGTTAATAACAACACATTTTTTTATATATTTTCATATAACAACTTGTTATATATGGAACCACGAAGTAAGTGAAACTTTTGTTTATGTGTAGCTATGGTAGCTAAAGCTGAATTGACAGCAGTTAACATGACACATTAGCATGTATACAAATATGGCTGCGGAAGCATCCGCCAATCACAGCTAGACCTAAATGTCATGCATCATATCCACCAATCAGCACCGGCTACATGCATGTCGCAACATGCAATAGGAGGACGAAAAAATTTGAGGAGATGTAGTTCACTGTTCACTTTAAAATAAATAGACCTTCTGACAAGCAAACTATAAAACAAAAATAAACCAATATACGCCGATGTACCTAGGTATTATGCTTTAATTTGCCAGAACTTGCCTCAAACAGGTCGGTTCCACTCACATTAGTATTTAGTATTTATGCTTTATTTATATTATAATTTGCGTAAGTGACCATGTAAATGAGAACGCAAAAATTATTACAATCACTGCATAGTACCGCCTTCATTTTGAAACAAAAGTAGTGAGTTGTACATACACCGAAGTAGACTTGTCTATGCTAAATATAATTAAAAGTCAAATAATATAATATAAACTTGCCTACCGTGGTTACAACGAATACAAGTGACATATATTATTTCAATTTAAATGAGATCTCAGACAGCATCGTCAAAAATAATATATATATATATAATAGATAAAAATTATAATAATTAAATTTTAGTAAAAGTGAATGTACATGAACAAATAAAAATTTAGGAGTTTCATGTTTTTGTCGTGATTTTCCTGAAAAGGTAACCTGGAAAAATATAACTAAAACAAGTAAGTAATACTAACTATACCACGTATGGGTAGGTTAACTACTCTTTGGAATCTACAAAATCGATTGAGGCAGAATTTGTATAATAGCATTTGGTATTATGAGCATAATGTGATATATTATATACATTATATAAGTATAAGTACATAATTTCCTAATACTATTTTATATTGTTCATTCTGGTTACCATTCTAGCAAATAAGAAAGGCTTGGAATACAGGTTGGGTTAATTCCATTTTATACCACACCGTCAATTAAGTAAGACAGCGGTCAAGAGATTGTCTGTCCGGAATAAGTATGGCCACCCTAGTGGTGGGCAAGTTTTCATCCATATGCGAATACAGTAAGGTTTTGTTTTGCTCACTGCTTTAAATTAGTTGTAATCGGTCACTCTGTACCGAGAGGCTGAAGTTATAAAGATTTTAATTATTAGATATTCATTTAAATTCCTAATTTAAAATCAGTAGATATTAAAAGTGACTAATTTATAATGAACATGCAATTAACGTAGTGATTGTTGCCTCTATTATGTTGTGAATTAATATTATTTATTCAATTGGTAAGTAATTTTTATTCAATAATATAAGAGCGGTTGTTCAATGTGTTTTCCATTTTAATTCCTTGAAACGTAAGCTATTTCTTTATCAATTTTTATTCAAATCTAATTAGTTTTGTTTGGGGTAAACATTGTTTTTGAATATTTTAACAAACAATAATGTAAGAGTTTAAAGGATGACATTGTTGGAATAATGATTAGACCTACATAACCATCAAGTATTTATTTGACAGTTTTTGTACGATGTAACGTGTTTTTTAACCGACTTCAAAAAAAGGAGGAGGTTTCTCAATTCGAACGTATATATTTTTTTACGGTTGGAGTTATTTTTATCTTAATCAGTAATTAAGAAATTTGCCCCTATCTCGATAATTGGCAAAAAAATTAAGTCAAGGGTAAACAGCCCACATATATAGATACAAGTATTTAGGTTTACTTTGTATAAAAGGATTTAGTATTACGAGTGTTGCAGACGAAATATACACGCCTAGTAAATATTAAAATTCAAAATTTAAAGCATTTATTCAGTAATATAGGTAGATCAAAATCTGCTCTTACCTACTCACTTTTAATAACATTAAATAAATCATATCAATACTATATTCTAAATATAAGAACAACAATGTGGTCACTCAGCGACAAATCCAAATAAATAATAAAAATATTATAAAAAAAATAAATTAGGTTGGATAAGTTATATATACCACGAAAAATTTGAGTTAACCATCTTCGGCCACATCATCAATTCGACTAAGAAGGTATGTAAATTAACGTATATATACATAGTACGTCTATTTTTTGTAGATTTTTCTGAAACTTAATAGAATTAGAATGTATTTATATGCCTGACTTGCTACTGCTGTATAAGAAAGGTGCATAATTCGTGAAGGTTTCGTGTAACGGTCATATTTCAATGATATATGACTGTTATATGGTCTTTGAAGATGTCAATTGATAAGTACTCGATGCAACAATCTTATGCAGAAAATATAGACATACGAATATAATATGCACTACCCGTGCGAAGCCGGGGCGGGTCGCTATTTATTAAGTAACATGATGTAAGTAAACTTGCACTCGTTAAGTCGTTAAGCAAAACCATCTTAACGATTACAATACTTAATAATAATTAGGTATAGTTAAGTCACTAGTTCTGGTGCAATACTAAATAGTACATTATCATTAAGTATTACTACATATTATAAAACAAAGTCCTTCGCCGCGTCTGTCTGTCTGTCTTTTAGTTCGCGATTAACTCAAAAATTCATGTTTCATGTGGTTTTCACCAATAGATAGAGTGATTCATGGGGACGGTTTAGGTATATAATTCGTTAAACTTTTATGTAAATTGGTTGAAATATGACGGTGATTATAAAAATTAATTTAAAACCGACGTTACAAGCTGATGCCAAACTTTTAGGCATATTATGCTTTTACATGTAATATTCACATAATATTTCTTTGTTGCAGAGTCTCACGGAAAAAAAACATTGAAATATTCACGGATAAAACATTGATAAACTTCGAGTTATAAATAGCAATGATTAAAATGAAATCGATAAAATTGCAGGAATTTCCGCGTTACATTGGCTAAAGTGACCTCAGAAGCCTTAAAAATGTTGAGGTGATTGTAAGTTTAATAGTGACACTTTAAAAAAGAAGTCAATAAAAATGGCGAATATTTTAAATGTGGCAATCAATGAGTTCCTCAAAGTGCTAACCGCTTCAAGATCTACATTCCTCGTCAGAAGTTTGCTCGGAGCCCTGGCTCTCTCCAGGGCTATTGTTCCCACAGGATGGCCAGAAGACTACAAATTATCAGGTATATTATTACTAATTAACCGGTAAACTACTGACGTCATAACTCATAAGGTCGAAGTCGATATATAAACATGCAACCGGTTTCGGAGTGACGGGGTTTTCGGGTACGAGTGTGGTGCTTGCCGAAAGCACACGTACTCGCCGTTGATGAAGGACTGTGGATCACCTCGAAACCGGTCACATGTATATCAACTTCGACCTTATCATGTGAGTAGCTTACAGGTAAAATAGTAATAATGGATTATACTCACGATACGTTTAATAAAATTATATCAGATATATATTTATCTATTTTTTTTATATCTTATAGCTAATTGTTAAACACAATCCAAAATTTCATCGTACCGACGGGACTTGAATCCGCAACCTCCGGAATAACATGTTCCGGTGCTTTGCCAATTAAGCCACGGTGCGAAGTATCGTTACGACGAAATTAGTGGATTGCATTTGTTAACCCAATTATGCATTGGTGGCGCCATCTATGACTACTTATGTAAGTTAATCATTCGGAAGAAATCATTACAGTTTTCAAATCCGACGAGAGATGTTGCACTGCGTTAATCAAATATTATGTTTCTTTGAAGTGTTACACACTTTATATTTTTGTATAGTTGTATGTTTTGTATAGTCTTATAGCTAGCCTATAGTTAATACATATAGTAGCTTACCACCATCAAGGAGAAAGTCTGCCTCCATAATATTACGGTGTTCTGGCAGCACAAAGCTCTTGAGAGTCAGGCCATTCTAGGCGGCTTTCCAGCCAAGCGTATTCACCATCATCGCTTACTAGCAGACGAGATTGTGGTCGAAGGCCTATCAGATCATAAAAAATATATATAACTAGCTGTGCCCGCGACTTCGTCCGCGTGGAATAGTGTCTTTGGGTAGCATTAACAAATAAGACACAAACGTATCCCAACTATACCGCGCCGTACCACGCCACACTAATCCCCCTTCCCTCCTCACATACGCTCCCCTCCCCCATCCCCCTCACTTCCACATCCCCTCTCCTCCAGCTCTCTCCCCTTCCCCCTCCCCACCCCCTCAACTCCCCCTACCCTCCCCTCCACTACCCCTACCCTACCTTCCCCCTCCCCTCCCCTTCCACTCCCCCTTCCCTCTCACAAACTTTGAATGTCATATTTATTTATATCGAAACAACAGCCTAAAAAATAAATTTTAACCTTCTAGCTTTAAAAATGACGATACTTCCATAAAATTTTTCATCCACCCTTTCAACCCCTTACAACCCTCTTTTCGTTGTCCTTTCTGAGGCTCTAGACTATCTGTGTACCAAATTTCATTTAAATCGGTTCAGTAGTTTTGGCGTGAAAGCGAAACAAACAAACAGACAGATAGACAGAGTTACTTTCACATTTATAGTATTATAGAATAAAACCCAGAGATGGCGCTTGCGTAGATTTTAATAGCTCTTCTTTAAATATTGCCTAAATGTATGAGATCCTGCATCGCGCTAACGAGATTTTCCGTGATATGAAAGTGATGCACGTGCTTCGCGATCAAACATCTCAAAAGTTGAACTCGTTTAAAAACGTTTCCTCTTTATAATATTAGTCTGGATAATACCCCGACCTCAAATGGTTGGTCAACTATTAGTAGGAAGCTAGATGTTGTTGAACTTTTGTAGGTACAAAATTTGTTATGTGCGTAGGGCAATTAGCGAATCCATGAACTAGTTTATCAACGTCTTTATTAGTTTATAGGTGGATCATACACATAATTGTACGAGTTTGTGATGAGTGATAGAGTGATTATGTGTATGAGTCATTATTCAAATTAATAATTATATCGACTCAAAGATACACATTTCGTATGCATATATTATTTCTTTATTACCTCATATCCTTGGCATACGCGGACTGATTTAATATGATTATGTAAGTTATGATTGAGGTTTTATTCTTTAAATAATTATGAAAATGAGTTACTTTCTGACTTGTAGATATTTGAATACTTTAATTTATACAAGCTAGTTAAAAAAACTTGGAATTAAATTAGATTTGTTTATGTCCAGGTAATGAGCATTATGACATGATAGTGGTGGGGTCAGGATCAGCGGGAGCCATCGTGGCGGCCAGACTGGCTGAGCTGTCCTGGCTGCGAGTGCTGCTCATAGAAGCTGGAGGAGATCCGCCTGCCACCAGTGTGGTAAGTACTTACTGATATTAAAAGTATCTAAATGTATGTATCAGGTCAGATTTGTCAGACAGTAAGCAATGCCGTCTGTCTATAATAAATTGTGCCAAAACTATTTATTACATATACACATACAATGACCCCTTTTTCCCGTTGGGGTAGGCAGTGACTACTTCTTTCCACATGTTACGATCCTCACATATTTCTTTCGCCTGTTCCACTTTCATGAGCGCCTTCATACATGCCCCCCGGTATTATTGTTAATCCAATATTATGTTTCTTATCTAACTTTTTTAATTTTTTTTTATTGTGAAATACCTGACTTACAACAGAAAAAAAATAGCTTACCATCAAGGAGACAAATACACCCACATGCCGCAATAACCTTACGGTGTTCCGGCAGCACATAGCACTTGAGAGTAATAGGCCTAGCATGTTCACCATGTTCGAACACATAATCTCTTACTACCAGGCAAGATAGTGGTCAAACGCTAGCCTATAAGATATTTAAAAAATCTAATAACGCTGTGACGCGTGGTGGTAACTTTAGTGTCTGTCTTTAATCGCCTAGCTGGCTACCAACCTCGGATTAGAAAATTTGTAGCATCAACAGCTGTTCTTGAGAGCCAGTTCCCATTTCATGCTAACTAAGATGATGTTTTGCATCTGGCTATGTAGCTTGTATCTATCTATATGAGAAAGGGGAAAAGGATGAACATTGAAATATTTCTGTAACATTACGCTAGTAGAACAGTCAGAGCTGCCGACAGAACCTCTGAAGACCATTTCACGAAGGTGCCGTGAACTTGTTTAGCATTATAATAAAAATAATTAAAAACTAACTACACAAGGCGCATGAGTCATTAACACTAGCTCCTTTGACGGGTATATTGAGATAAACAATCTCTAAATCTCTGAAGATACCCGTCAAATCTAGAGAAAATTTACGACAGTATCAACCCTAAGATTACAGAACCTCTTCCCTTTATAGATGAATGTTGTTTAAAAATAATATATGCATTTCTTGACTGTGCTATTTTTTTACTTATTTCAGATACCCAGCCTGTTTACCACACTTGCCGGGACAGAATATGACTGGGGCTATAAGGGACAGCTTGACAAAGGTGTCGGAGACATCCGTCCCAAGAACCAAATAAACTTACAACGTGGAAAAGTCTTAGGAGGATGTTCTTCTGTCAACTATCTGGTCTACTCTAAAGGGGTACCTCCAGATTATGATGACTGGGGTGCCATCGCTCCAGGTTGGGATTGGAGTAACGTAAAATACTACCATAAGAAATACGAAGACATGACGGACAGATCTGTTTTCACGCCAGAAAATGCTTATCTCCACTCTACTAAAGGCCCCGTTAAAATATCCAGACCGGATGATAACTTAATCACAGCAGAAGCCAATGAAGTGATGCTAAGGTCATATCGAGAAATGGGTATTCCCACAGTTTTAGAAAACAACGGACCAGAATTTTATGGTGCAGCGAGACCACATTTTTCTTTTGCTAATGGTAGAAGGTCCAGCACAGCTGAGGCATATCTAAAACAAAATAGACCGAATTTACATATAGCCAAGTATACAAGAGCTACCAAGATTTTAATTAATCAGGATACGCAGAGAGCCGAGGGAGTTGAAGTACATCTAAGTGATGGAAAGAAAGTTAACGTATACGCAAAATTAGAAGTTATAGTATCAGCGGGAACAATCGATACTCCTAAGCTATTGATGCTTTCTGGAATTGGTCCCAAAGAAGAATTAGATAGAGTTGGTATTCCCACGATCGTAGACCTTCCAGTTGGAAAAAATATGCAGGATCATATGTTTGTGCCTATGGCTTTCGCTGGCAAAGCAGGACTCTCATCCGTGTTGAGCAATCTCTTGGTACCGACAAAATTAGCAGAGTTCCCCGTTCCATTTCAAAGTTCCTACTTCAAACTGAATTCGGTTCCTTCTAGATTCTTGGATGATAGGCCAATATTTCAAACTTTCAACATTTATGTCGGCGCCGGCGCTTCGCTCTTAGTAAACTTTGGCTGTAAAGGATACGGACTCGGCGATAACGCTTGCTCTGCAGTAGCAAAGGCCAATCTCTTCAGAGAACTCGAATTTACTTCGCTTATTAATCTTCATCCAACGTCTAGAGGGTACGTTACGTTAAAAACGAAGCATCCATTTGATGACCCTTATATCGAAATGGGGTACCTCAGAGAAAGAGATGATTTGGATACTATGATAGAAGGTGTGAAGTTCATGAAGCGCTTAGAGAACACGACTTACTTCCAACAAAACGGTGGGTATTTGGTGAACTTTGATATACCAAAATGTAATAAAATCCCGTATGGTTCCGATAATTATTGGGAGTGTTACGTTCGGAATACCGTGGGATCTATGCTGCATCCGGTGGGTACTTGCGAAATGGGACCAAATGGAGTCGTCGACGAACGTTTGAGAGTGTATGGCATTGCTGGCCTACGGGTAGTGGATGCGTCTATAATGCCGACAATTCCAAGCGGAAACACCAATGCTCCTGCAATGATGATTGGTGAGAAGGGCGCAGATTTAATCAAAGAAGACTATGGCTTTACAAAAGTTAAATAACAACGCACAGTGCATCAAAATGTGTGGAACTAGGTGTTAAGTTTTTACTAGGTTATATTTAGTCAATGAAGCCAAGGTTCTGTAATTATTTAAAATAGGTAGTAGAAGCAGTTGTAAATAAATGTGCGCAATAAATGTGTTGTGATAATAAGCCTTTTTGTGTCGTTTTGCATAGATACGGCATTAACCAGTTCAAGTTATTTGTGTCATGGTAAACAGTACAAGATCAAGTGTAACGTCTAAACTAGTTTTACAATTTTGGTTACGAATCTACGTTTATTTTTCCCTTGGGTTAAATATAACATTAGAAAGTACTGTTTCACCTTGCATTGTGGTTGTCAAAAACGGTGATGACGACAAGCTTTTTTTTGTTCTAGAGTGTGCAATATGCAATTTTGTTGTTTGAAATCGTAATTTATCTCAGAATCTGTGAAAGCTACCATCTTAATATTTGCGGAAATGATACTTCAAACTTAGATTTGGTGTTTTTAATAACACATTGAGTTGTTAGTATGTTCGAAATCCGTCTTGTAGTGGCGTTATTGTACATTTAGATTGGTATTTTATCAAAATCTGTTTAGCCGTTTTTAATGTGATTAGTAAGAAACATTCACGTTCAAATAATTTTAGGCTATCGACAAAAAAAAAAGTTTTGACATAAGTAGGTAGAAACCTTTTCATTATAATTATTTTGAAGCCTTTTTTATTCCATCCATCTCTACCGGCATTAGGTGACATTAGTTTATAGCACTTGTTATGGTTCTATGCTAACCATACACAGTTGTGACCGTTGAAATAGAAAAAAAATTAAATACTCTACAAAACAAAAAATAACCGACTTTAAATGCAGCGCTCGTCTTCTTTATCAGTACTAATATTGAGGTGTTTTAGTATACTTAATAGTAACAATAGCTACTAGAACTGCATATATTCTTTGGTAATATTTAACAATATTTGACTAGGTGTGTTACCAAATAAAAAAAAGAATCATTCGAATCGGTTCACAATTGACAGAGTAAACGCGTACAGTCCGGCAAGTATAACTTGGCGTGCCTGTGCGCCACTGTGCTTTTATTTTGTACTATGATAACAGTTTCTCTTAAACCACTTTTAATTACTTTTGGCATTATTTAACTATTTTAATGCAGCAGATTTATCAACAATAATGTCGCCGTAATCTCTCAAACGTTAAACTCACAGTTTCAATTAAAAGAATTAGTTCCAAAAACCACCACCGCCAAGTTATACTTGTGGCACTGTAAAATTAATACAAGATATAAGATATGTAGGTAGTTTAAGATCTAAAACAACCGACTTCCATGCCGCGCGTATTAATTTCAGTGGCAAGTTTGAGATATTTATCGATATCTCCTTCCCATCAAAAAAGTATAGTACGATACGTTAACTTCACGCCGTGCAATAATAGACTATTTAAGTCACGGAAAAGCGTGCGTAATGTGTGAATTTAGGTCACATTGGGCTTTAAAATAATAATCAAAATCGGTTCATAATCGACGAAGTTATCCGTGAACGGACATAAAAAAAGAAAAATACTTATACGGTCGAATTGAGAAAACTTCTTTTTTTGAGGTTGGTTAAAAACATACTGTAGTCGAATTGAGAACCACCTCCATCTTGGAATTTGATTGAAAATGGTCATCAACCCATCTTGCTGCCGAGCAACTAACTTTTTTTCGTGACCCACCACTCTTTCTGCCAAATGCCTTGCCCAAGTTGCCCAACAGTGTTTCTTTAGCCTCTTTTAACCATTAACTTATACCCAAGCCATAGAAAAGATAATAATACTACGTACCCAAACGTAACTATTTAGCTACCATTATAAGAACCAATTTGGTAATTCTATTTTTAACGACTTCACAAAAAGGAGGCGGTTCTCAATTTATTGTTTTTTTTGTGATGTTCCCCGATTTGACACAAAGACGAAGGGACCGATTTGAAAAATTATTTATTTGTTTCAAAAATACTTGTATATGGTATACTTGTGTCGTATAGCTGATTGGAGTAAGCGCTTCGGGTTGAAGGTCAACCCCAGTAAGACGCAAGTCATAATTGTAGGTAGCTCGAGAATGATTGCTAAGCTTGACTTTTCCACGCTTCCGGATATAGTAGGTTCCATTATACCATTTAGCAACGAAGTAAAAAATCTAGGTCTTATACTCGATAGTACTCTCTTATGGGGCCCCCAGATGGCGTCTGTAAGTAGAAGGATTTTCGCTTCGGGTGCCTCACTAAGAAGGTTACGCAATTTTATTCCTACTGCTACTAAAGTTACGCTTGCACAATCTCTTCTTCTCCCAATCCTGGACTATGCTGATGTCGGCTATCTTGACCTCACAGAAGACCAGTTGAGTAAACTTGAGCGTCTTCAAAATTACTGTATAAGGTTCATTTTCGGTCTTCGAAAATACGACCATGTCTCCCATTTTCGTAAAAAGCTCAAGTGGTCGCCAATTCGCCTTCGTCGGAACACTCACATTCTTACTTTTCTGTACAATGTTCTTTTCAAACCTTCTACTCCTGTTTACTTGAAGGAACGTTTTCTCCCTCTATATTGCTCTGATAATCACTATTTAAGATCTTCTGAAAACCTACTACTAAGTTTTCCTCAGCACAAAACCAGCTTTTATGATAAGTAATTATCCGTAGAAGCTGTGCGTCTGTGGAATAGTCTCCCAGCTAATATTAGGCAGGCACAGTCTATCACTTCATTCAAGACAATGGTCAAAAACTTTTATCTGACTGACTCTGCCAACTGCTGAATGTAAGACTAACATCATATTTATTGGTTAGATATTTTATTTATCTATATATGTAGGTATTTACATGTATTTATTTATATATAATATATATGTATGTATATAGATGTATTTATCTATACTAGTCTATACTAATATTATAAAGAGAGAACATTTGTATTTTTGTATTTTTGTAATGATTTGGCTCAAAAACTACTGGACCGATTTAAAAAATTCTTTTACTATTATATAGAATGGACTTTCGGAATGAAAATAGGCTATATATTATCCCGTTTAAATCAAAGGTACATTCGTGGAGACCTAATTTGCAACCTAAGTCGGCAAAAAAACGGTCGAAAAAACACGTTTCTTACGAACGCTGCTCAATTGAAAATAGATAGAAGAATAATTTCTATGGAAGAATTGTACAACTTAATAAGACCTACAAAAAAGTCCGCGACAGCATATGTCTCTCTCTTAAGGTTGACTCACATTAACCATTTTAATCTTTAATTTTTTGTTAAAAAAATTACATAACTTCCAAGGCTATTTTCAAGTACATAATATTAATCCTTATCCAAATAATTATAGATATATATTATATTATAGATTAAAATTGTCCTTTACAGTATATAATTCAAATGAAAACTCTAGAAGATATCACGAATTTCACATACACGCGTCGCAAAATTAATAAAATATTTGCAGTGTAACCACAGATTAGTTCATAGTTACTACGAAAATATTAATAAAAGCTTAGCTATTCTGTAGATCCCCACCGATCACAATCAAGTTGAAGTCAATATAGTATATGATCTTTTGTATAAAATAATAATGATCTATATACCGATAATTTATCGAGATGTGATAAGTATCTCCAGAGATATGACGATAAACGTCTCAAACTTGCTACTGAAGTTGACTCGCGGGGCATTGAAGTCGGTTGTTTTAGTTAAACTATCTTAATTATTGGTAGATTTAATGATCCCACTACCTCTGTACGAAAACCCATGATTCATGAATGCACATAAACTTTCATTGGTAGGTATATAGCTAGGATTAGAACCAACGACCGTCGGGTCAGAATCAGGGTAACTATCCTTTACGCCAAAGGGCCGTCCAATATCACTACGTAAGTATTATAAAACAAAGTCCATCACTGCGTCTGTCTGTCTGTTCGCAATAATTTCAATAGCTACTAAACGGGTTATCATGCGGTTTTTACCAATAGCCAGTGTTTATGAGGAAGGTTTTGTGTGTATTGGTTGAAATATGATGATGATTGTTAAATATGTTAAAATTTTATATTCGATGCAACAAACTGATGCAAATTTTGTAGGCATAATATGTTCTACCCGTGCGAAGCCGGGGCGGGCTGCTAGTGTGTGTATACATGTGTAGATATATAAGCCTTATTATAAATAGGTGTATGTATGAGGGCCTGGTGGCGTAATCGGGAGAACGGTCGGCTTTGATGCCATGGTACCGAGTTCAAACCCCGCCGTGCACAAATGGATTTTTCTATCTAAAAATGTATATGTGCTTCTCACAGTGGCCCTCCGGTGAAGGAAAATATCGTCAACAACAAACAACCCCCGCATGGTGGTAGGACACTATCTAGTGTCCGCCTGGCCAGCTATCACCCTCAAGTTAGAAAATCTGTCGCCAAACTTCTGATGTGTTCCGGCAGCTATCCTTGTGAGCCAGTTCCCAATCTAGGCCTAGCGTGCTTACCATCTTCGAGCGCATCATCACTAACCAACAGGTGCGATATTGGTCAAACGCTGGTCTATAAAAAATTAAAAAAAAAAAAGAAATGTATTATTGTTTTATTAGTAAAGTTTGTAGTTTATGTTATGGTTCTTATTTTGATTAATAATAATAATTGTTTTTGTCTCACTTATAACACCACCGACCTTGCTCAGCACGCATCTCCCTTTCTCCATCCAAAAGTTGACTGGAAGAAATCGCTTTTAGCGATAAGTCCGCCCATTGTACTGTAGTTTTAAGTGTTTACTGTTTTTTCAGTTAGTTTTAATTGATGTACAATGAAGAATTTTGTATTGTATTGTATACTTTCCTAGTGATCCCATTCAAATTTTATCGAGATATGTTCAGTACTTTGAGTATTTGGCTGAAAACTCAGTATCTCCAGAGATATGAAGATAAACACCTGAAACTTGGTACTGAAAGTGACTAGCGCGGCATTTGAAATCGATTCTTTACGTTTATAGCATAGTTTATTGCATACCAATCAACACAAATCATAATCTAAGACAAGTAAAAACGATGTAGGTGTCAACAATGGGCGGTCTTATCGCTCAGAGCGATCTCTACCAGACAAGCTTTAGATGGACAGGAGCTAGTTTTGAAAAATAAGCGGTCGGTGGCATACAATACCTCTAACAAAATACATACATACTTACATATACTTTAATGAGTACTTTAAGTGTTTTAAACAATCCTTTATCCAACTACAACTATTCACTACCATTACCATTATAAAACCAATTTGTCGAAGATATTTAAATAGTTAAATTTATGTTCAAGTAAAAAATAATATTAAAAATATATTAGGTATAAATATACAAGGTGTAACATAAGGGTGTAGTAATATTTAAACTGTGTATACCTAGCCTGATGTATAATCTACCTGCAAAGTCTCGCTTTCCTTAGCAGCATGGATCCAGAGTTATGACAAGTTAAACTTTTCCAAAAACTTCGCTATTTATAACCCTAATGTCAGCTGATTAGCAGACGTAAACGCACAGAATAAATAGTACTACAAGTAGTAAACTTATTCATTGACTAAAATAATTTAAAATAAAATTTATTATTTAGGTCATAGAAACCGACAAGCCATAAATCATTTTGTGAATGCCGCTCGCCAATTGGGTACGCAAAACGATCACTTCTTTGAAATACCGCGGGCCAATCGAATACGAGCGCCATGTCCTTGAAATACGGCCAGCTAATAGCAACACGAAAGAAAGGAAGAGAAGAAAAATGGCGGCGAAAGAACAGTAAGGGTTGTCCAAAATATTGCGAAAAATTAATTTTTAAACTTTGTATGGTGAAATAAAGTTTCGATTTGAAGTGAAGTATAGGATTCGTGGCATGCTATACATACACACCTTTCAATATTACTACACCCTTATGTTAAACCTTGTATAAATAATAAAATAATCAACACCAATATTATAAATGCGAAAGTCAGTTTGTTTATTTGTTTGTTTGTTTGTTTGTTTGTTTGGGACTTCTTCACGGTCAAACGGCTTGACCGATTTGGCTGAAATTTTGTATAAAGATAGAACATAAGGCAGAATAGGATATAGGATACTTTGTTTTTGGCGATCGAGTCAGGGGGTCCAGATATTATTAATTGAATTTTGTAACTAAAGGACCTCTTTTCGAATAATCGGCTTGACCGATTTACTCGAAATGTTGTATACAGACAGTTCATAAGGCAGAAAAGAATAATGAATATTTTTTTTCTTGCTATCGAGTCAGGGGGTCCAAATATTTTAAATTGAATTTTGTATATATAAGATCTCTTCTCAAATAAACGGCTTGACCGATTTGCCTGAAATGTAGTATGAAGACAGTTTATAGGGTAGAATAGGATAGAGGATACTTTTTTTTTGGCTATAGAGTTAGGGGGTCCAGATATTTTTAATTGAATTTTGTAAATATAAGACTTCTTCTCGAATAAACGGCTTGACCAATTTGCCTCAAATTTTGTATGAATACATGTCATAGGGCAGAATAGGATACAGAATACTTTTTTTCTGGCTATCGAGTCAGGTGGTACAAATATTTTTAATTGAATTTTGTAAATATAAGATCTCTTCTCAAATAAACGGCTTGACCGATTTGCCTGAAATGTAGTATGAAGACAGTTCATAGGCTAGAATAGGATATAGGATACTTTTTTTTTTGGCTATCGAGTTAGGGGGTCCAGATATTTTTAATTGAATTTTGTAAATATAAGACTTCTTCTCGAATAAACGGCGTGACCAATTTGCCTGAAATTTTGTATGAATACATGTCATAGGTCAGAATAGGATATAAAATACTTTTTTTCTGGCTATCGAGTCAGGTGGTACAAATATTTTTAATTCAATTTTGTAAATATAAGACCTCTTCTGGAATAAACGGCTTGACCAATTTGCCTGAAATGTTGTATAAAGACAGTTCATAGAGCAGAATAGGATATCAGATACTTTTTTTTTGGCTATCGAGTCTGAGTGTTTAGATTTTTTTTATTGAATTTTGTGAATGTGTGGCTTCTTATCAGCTAAACAGCTTGACCGATTCAGCTGAAATGTTATGTATATTACAGTTCATATTGCATAGAATCACATAGGATACTTTTTTTCTGGCAGTCGAGTCCAGGTGCCAAGAATTTTTAAATTGAACTTTAAGAATGTGTGTCCTACTCTCGGTCAAACGGGTTAACCATTTAATCTGAAATTTTGTAGACAGACAGTCAAAAAGACATAAAAGGGCAACGAATACTTTTATTTGGGTAGAAATTTCGGTAGTCTATATTTTTTTTATAGAATTTTGTAAATGTGTGGCCTCTTTTCGGCCAAACGGCTTGACCGATTCAGATGAAATGTTGTACACTTACATTTAATAGGGCATAAAAGGGCAAAGAATACATTTTTTCGGCAGTTAAGTGTGGGGCCTATATTTTTTCCTAACTTTATATAGAGTTTGCATAAGCATATCATAAGTTTGACCTTAGGTTCATGGATAATGACTAAACTTAATAAATGCCTTAATTAGGCCATAAAACTGTCAGGGTCATTAAAAGTCATCAAAATTTACGCGATGGCTTTGCTTCACCCAACGTGCTTCGCCCAATCTGCTTTGTGGGAAGTATTTCAAAAGCATTCGTGTTTTAACAGCCACATTTAACCTAAGGGTCATCGGTGTTGACTTAGTAGGTCATAAAAACTGTCAGGGTCATAAAAAGACATCAACGTTTTTCGCGCTCGCTTCGCTCGCGCAGTGATAGCGCTCGCTACGCTTCCGCAAACATTTGTTTTGTCTACTTTGCAGGAAACATTTCAGCAACTTTTGTACATTAATAGCCACATGCATCAGAACGAGTCCATAAATTGAAACAGTACAACCTTAAATAATCATTATGATTTTTTACCTTAAAATAAGTGGATATCAAGTTTAACCGAAGGGTCATCGGTGTTGACTTAATAGGTCATAAAAACTGTCAGGGTCATAAAAAGACATAAAATTTATTCGCGCTCGCTTCGCTCGCGCAGTGATAGCGCTCGCTGCGCTCGCGCAATCATTTGTTTTGTCTACTTTGTAGGAAACATTTCAGAAACATTTGTATATTAATAGACACATGCATCAATACGAGGCCATAAATTGAAACAGTACAACCTTCAATAATCATATTGATTTTTTACCTTAAAATAAGTGGATATCAAGTTTAACCATAGGGTCATCGGTGTTGACTTAGTAGGTCATAAAAACTGGGTCAGGGTCATAAAATGACGTAAAAATTTTCGCGCTCGCGAAATCCTTTGTTTTACCTACTTTGTAGATGATATTTCAGCATTTTTTGGATTTTAATAGCCACATGTATCAAAACGAGTTTACAAATTGAAACAGTACAACGTTCAACAATCATAATGATTTTTTTCCTTAAAATAAGTGGATATCAAGTTTAACCTTTGTGTCATCGATCTTGACTTAGTAGGTCATAAAAACTGTCAGGGTTATAAAAAGACATCAATGTTTTTCACGCTCGCTACGCTCGCGCAGTGATAGCGCTCGCTGCGCTTCCGCAAACATTTGTTTAGTCTACTTTGTAGGTAATATTTTTGCATTTTTTGTATTCTAATAGCCACATGCATCAAAACGATTTTATAAATTTAAACAGTACAACCTTCAATAATCATAATAATGATTTGACCTTAAAATAAGTGGATATCAAGTTTAACCTTTGTGTCATCGGTGTTGACTTAGTAGATCATAACAACTGTCAGGGTCATAAAAAGTCGTAAAAAATTTTCGCTTTGAGTTCGACTTCGAGAGTCATCTACGGTGACTTGGCCTAAGAGATCATCGATCTAGACATCAATGGTCATAAAGACACAAATAACGCGGGCGAAGCCGCGGGTAAGAAGAAATGTTTCAGGAACTGTTGTGTTGAGTCAAACATTCAAACAGCACAACTTCGTATACCTAACCAAAATGATTAATGACTTTAACAATAGAGGATATTGAGTTCGACTTTGAGGGTCATCTATGATGACTTGGCCTAAGAGATCAGCGATCTAGACCTCAATGGTCATAAAGACACAAATAACGCGGGCGAAGCCGCGGGTAACAGCTAGTATATAATAACCCTATGTCCAGCAGCGGACTTATACAGGCTGATAATGGCCGCTATGACAAAAAATATTTTAATACCATTCAATCAACTACTTCTTAGGTATGTATGTATATTCATATTAATTTCACAATTTGAAAACCGGCTGTCGTGAACCGAACTAGAACTATTCATGGATTTGTTTCGCCAGCCAAGAAGCCGAGTATGGACAAAAGACTGTAAATTACTATAAAAACAAAACCAGAACAGTCTACGCATATGTTGTAAATTAGATTTGTCGTGTAAAAACGAATTTCTTACAGATGAGCAAATGTTAGACAGGAGTAGTTTTTCAAAATGTTGTCTTTTAAAATTTTGTACACTGCTGAGCTTGTTTAGGATATTGTAAACTTTAAACTTTCGCGATTTGAACACATAGTTATAAATAAAATATCCAACTGAAATATTTAACTGTAATATTTAACCGAAACACTCAACCGAAATATTCAACCAAAACATTCAACATAAATATCTAACTAAAATATTAAATTGAAACGAGTTGGGAGCGACGGAGTCGGCAGTCGCAGCGTCATCGAGTGAAGGCAGCGACGCAGCAAGTCGGCGCGTGCACCAGGGACAACGACCTGCGATGCTCTGCCACCCACTGCACCTGTACGCACCAACGAGCTCCACTCTCAGCCACCTGAAACATGAAATAGTTTGATATAACTGAAATATTTAACTGAAATTTTTCACCAAAATATTTAACCGAAATATTTAACCGAAATACTTAACAGAAATATTTAACCGAAATATTTAACCAAAATATTTAACTGAAACATTTAACAAAATACTTTAACCGAAAATTTAACTGAAATGTTTAACCGAAATGTTTAGCTGAAATGTTTTAACTGAATATCCAACTGAATATTTAACCGAAATATTAAACCGAAATATCCAGTTATAAATATTTAAAAACGGGACTTATCGCGCCTAAAACATAAATCTTATCTACTCGACGTTTCGACCAAGTTGCATTGATCGTGGTCACGAGACGACTCGGTTAAATATTACAGTTAAATATTTCAGTTGGATATTTTATTTATAACTTGTTCAGGATATATAATTGGGTCGGGACCAAATTCTTTGCATTAATTGATGGCTTGAAAATGTCCCCACTTCAGCTCGAAAATAACACATTTAATCTTCTTGATATAAAATACCACGAGCATGTGTATGTAATTTTATATTGGAATATACTAGCATGCTTTTGTTAACCAGTTAAACTCACGAACTACAAACATTATTCGTTTCGTTTTCGCAATGTTTTGTCACTTGTGCTACGTGTCACAACGGAAAATTGTAAAGGCATTGCACGTCACATTTTCGTGTAATAATTTAAAGTAAACACAAAAAGTACAAAAAGTCCATTTTAAGAGTGTTTTAGTAGATTGAAGTATAGTACCGATTTTTTACTATCATACCTTTACAAATTCCAAAGTGATATATTTTGTCAAGTGTAACACTTTCAATTGTGATTGCCGTTGTGCAACGATGCAAATAATTTGGTCCTGATCCAACTAAACTGTTTTAATCTGTTCATTCAGAGCATTCCCATAAGTAAAATGAGAGAAAAAAAATATAGTTAATGTAAATCCGGTGTAGATTTAAGAAATAGTATCTATATATTCAAATCTGTTTTATAAGATCTATAGATTTTGTTATAAATAAATACAAAATCGAGCCAGAACACTACATTTGTCATCTCTGCTGTAATAAGTCGGTGAAGAGTTAATAAGTATCCTGCAGATACCAGATAGTTGTCAGAGTGCAGGATGTTATATGACTAAAGTGGTCGACATACCTAGGATTAGCAAACTAAAGTGGCAGTGGGCTGGTCATATTTGCCGCAGGACTAATAACCGTTGGTGTAGACTGGTTCTAGAGTAGAGACCGCGAATCAGTAAACGTAGCGTTGGACGCCCTGTGACCAGTGAAGCGACGACATTCGCAAAGCGGTGGGCAGTGACTGGAAACAAAGAGCCGAAGATCGGGCTCAGTAGCATGACTTGTGAGAGCCAGCCTTTGTTCAGCAGTGGGCTGATACCCGCTGGTTATGATGATGATGAGGATGTGATTTGGTCCGCCAAGGCTGGCCTCAGGACTAGTACCTATCTCTTGTGTGTCGAGGGCTCGGGTAGGTATAACAATATCCAAGTCCTTAATTTCTCACACAGACAGACATTGTTGCGCAGACTATTACTTTTACCAAAATTTAAAATTAACAAATTCGATGATTTTATTGTGATCTTTCTATTCGTCAAGCATGTGTTTTTCTTGAAGATTATTTAAAAATTCACTGTTTTTATTTTATTCTATTATATAGGTAGATGACATAGGTGCGGTGCAGCATAGCTCTAAAAAAGCATAATAATTAGTGTGGTATAAATATTTCGGCTTCAATACCTTTATAGGAGGTTCTCAATTCGTCCAATTTATTTTTATTATGTTTCACGATTTTTCAGCGTCAACTGGACCGATTTGGAAAATTCTTATTTTATTTGAAAGGGTTTACTTCTAACTTTTCTCAGATGGTCCCATATAAATTTCATCGAGATCTGATGAGTATCTCCATATCTCTGGAGATACTGGAGACACAATATATGCAATATGTTTTCATGCTTGATTTGACAGAATTAATTTCAATTTTGCCCTTTTGTCTTAATATTAACATTTAGAACATTGAACCAACATTTTCATGCATAATGAACAAATATTTACTTTTTCACTTTATATAAAAGTACAATGTTATTGAAGAAGAAGGAGAATGAGAGACATTTTGGTAACGCTAGTTGTATTATTATTTATTCTGTGGCCTGGGACGTAAAAAATATTAATGGTAAATGTTTTTCAGATGGGATTCAATGATATATCTGGGGTCTATAGTGTTTTTTAACTGGGCCGGTGGCCCAGTGGTGTCGTGTGAGAATGGTCGGCTTTGACGCCAGAGATTTATTTTCAATTTTAATGTAGGTAAGTAAACATTTTGTTGCTGGCTTTTGAAGGGAGGTATAAACAGGAACGTATTTTATTATAGAATTTTCTTGCAAGAATCCTGTGGTAAATGTCATAAACTAACAAATGATAATCTAGGCTCACGAAATCTTTGATTGCTATTGGTAATTGGTATTAGGTAACTTATATTTTTTTATTGCATGGAAACATGGAAAATATATTGTACAGGCAATAAAAATACTATACAAAATGCTATCAGCTACAAAAACATTATTCGTCGTGGAAAGTCTGCTGGGTGCCATTGCGTTATCTGAGGCGATGCTTCCAACTGGATGGCCAGACAACCATAAAATATCGCGTAAGTTACTAGGAAGTACCTAAGAACCTACCTAGTTACCTAAGAAACCGTTTCAGGTCGGTCTTATAGAACGACTCTCAAGCACCGATCTACATCTCATCGGTTTGATTGGTTATACTGTGCCTAGTGAACCAATCAAACGTTTCTTCTCCGCGTCAAGAGTGGGTGAGTGCTCGGGTATTGTTCTAGCGTGTTCTCTCTGACAAAGAATACTTTGTATCTCAATAATACTAATAAGTCGACCATTGCTAAGTTATTAGCATTCAATATATATGACCCTGTTTTACATATTGTAACAGATCACAAAGACGAGCCCCAATGTAATGGTGTTACTATGCGGGGTAATTATAGCGTAGTAGACTTAGTTAGTTTAAACGAATGTCTAAGACAATGGGGAGGCCTGACTCAATCAAGATTTTTCTTCAGAATATACAAGGTCTCTCCAGCAAAGCCATAGAGAGATAATTATTTCTCGATTTTTATAAAGTTGATATAATGTGTATTACTGAACAATGGTTTGTGAAAGGTAAATTGTTACCAATATTAAAAAATTATACAATTGCCAGCACATTAATTAGACAGAAGGCAATTCGTGGTGGCTCACTAATATATATATCTGAAAATTGTAACTTTAAAGAACGTAAAGACATAGTAGCTTTGTCTGTGGAACGATGTGTTGAATTATCTTGTATAGAGCTGGGGCAACATATAGTCATCTGTGTATTACAGACCTCCATCGGCTAATTATAAAATGTTTGAGACAATTACGGAAGAAGTAATGAGCAAAGTCTTCAACACCTCTAAATCTTTGATAGTTTGTGGACATTTCAATGTTAATTTAATTGAGTAGTCTCCGCTCAGCAACAAATTAAAAAAATATTTCTAAGCTTCAATCTGAAGCATCTTTTTAATCAGCCAACAAGAATTACTAGCTCGTCAGCTACCTGCTTGGACAATGTGTTCTGCAACTGTGAACCCGAAAAAATTGCAATTTTTGATAAACTTGGCTCGGACCATCTGGGACAAAGTGTCACTTTTTCTTGTAAATTATCCACCAAAGGCCAAGAACATTTTTACAGGCCCATTACCACCAAACGGGTTGAACAGTTTGTGGATATCATTGACACGTAATTAATGAACCTAAGATTTTCTGAGGATCCTGATGACCTATGCAGTGCTTTATTTCAAATGTTAGATGCAGAGATCAATGATATTTTTAAAATTAAAATTGTTAGAAAGGGTGCGAAGGTTCGTTTCGATGACTGGGCAACTCCTGGTATTTATAAAAGTAGAAACAATTTGTATAACTTGTACTCACAAAAACTATTAATTTACATAATACTAAATTCATAACTCACTTAAAATTGTATTCAAAAACTTTTAAAGTTGTTTGTCAGACAGCAAAATCACTGCATCTAAGTAGAAAAATTAAGCATGTCGATAAAAAAATAAAATCAACATGAAAAGTTATTAATACAGAAACTGGAAAAATTAAGCAGAGGGACGGTGAAATCATGTTAAAAGTTAATAATAAATTAATCATAGATAATAATGATGTCGCTAACACACTTTGTTGAGTTCTTCTCACAAGTTCATATTATTACTACTCAGCCTTTAAACTCTTCCCCTAAGGATGTTTTTGTTTTACTATCAAAGTGTTTGAATAAATGTGATTCTATGTTTGAGTTCAGACACATAACTTCAATGTCAATTATCAAAACGTTTAAAATGCTCAATCAAAAGAAAACCGAGGATCTGTGGGGTATGTCAACAAAAGTACTTAGTTATATTATTAATGTAATTAGCCCTCACTTAGCGTTTATTTTTAACAGATGCGTCGGTGAAGGTGTCTTTCCTGATGTAATAAAAAAAAGTAAATTAATTCCCCTATTCAACAGTGAACAAAAATAACCCTTCAAACAATAGACCAATCTCTATATTACCGGCGCTCAGTTAAGTTTTTGAAATAATTATATTAGACCAGCTTTTGGCACATTTTAATATTAATCATCTTTTCAATCACAAACATTATGGTTTCACTAAGGGGCGTTCCACTACTGATGCTGGAGTAGATTTTCTTAAACATATATTTGATGCCCGGGAGAAAGCACAAGATGCTATTGGCGTTTGCTGTGACTTATCTAAAAGTTTGATTGCGTCTGTCACAAAACGCTAATTTGCAAATTAAAACACTACGGCGTTAACGGAAAAGCATTTGATCTGGTCTCATCCTACCTCTGTAATAGAATGGCGTCAGGTCATCTGGATCCCTCATAAAAATGGGAGTTCCGCAGGGATCGCTCTTAGGACTATTTTTTATTTCTAGTTTATATTAATGACTTGCCGTCTTTCGTGCAAAACTTATGTGACATTGTTTTGTTCGCGGATGATACATCCTTAATATTCAAAATAGATAGGATTGCGCCTGGATTTGACGATGTTAACAAATCAATCGCACAGGTTTTGAATTGGTTTACAACCAATAACTTATTACTAAACGCCAAAAAAACTAGATGTATTAAATTCTCGCTGCCCAATGTAAGAAAGGGTGTCATTAATAGCAGGATATTAATAAACGATGTACCTACCATTAGAATTTGTTGAATCCGCTAAATTCTTGGGCATCACCCTGGATTCAAAACTACAATGGGGTCTCCAAATATCGGCTTTACCAGGTAGATTGAGCACCGCTGCATACGCACTACGTAAAATTAGAAACTTGACTGACGAATCCACTGCTAGATTGGTTTACTTTAGCTACTTCCACAGTATAATGGCCTCTCCTATGGCATTTTATTGTAGGGAAAGCCGCCGAAATTTGTTTTACAAAAAAGAGCTATTCGATCTATATATACCATGAAGTCGCAGGACTCACTTCGTGAAAAATTTAAGGAGATTAAAATTCTCACAGTGGCATGTTAATATATACCTATATGAAAATATTATGTATGTACACAAAAAATTGAATGATTATGATAAGAGGTCCGATGTACATAATTTCAATACAAGACACAAAAATAGATTAATTTTACCTCAATTCAGGTTGTGGAAAGTTAGTAGTTCTTTTTTGGGGAACTGTATACGATTTTATAATTAACTTCCTAAATATATTGATCAACTGTCTATGAGCAGATTTAAAACCTTTGTAAAATCCAATTTAATGAAGAAATCGTACTATACATTAAATGACTATATGAATGACAAAAATGCTTGGCCTGAATGCCCCAAGCTCCAAAATATAGTATAAATTGTATGATAATATAATGATTTGTTGTAAATTAAAAAATATATATTTAATATGAATTTAAAAAAATGAATCAAAATAAGTGAGAAGCCCCATAGAGTTTCTTGGTGTTTCTTCTCTGATGGGATTACTTCCGAAACACCAGTAGATTCAACAGTCAATCAACTTTCATCTTTTGTTTGCAGGGTTGCCTGTTAAGACGGTATTATGCAGCTGATAGACGGGCAATCAGTTTCATTCGGAATATGATTTGTACTGCAATTAGTCTGCGTTTTATTTATTTATTGTTTGATTATTTCACAATTTTTTTAAATAAAATTGTCTGAAGTACTGAAACATGCACTGGGTTGCGGGTGCACGTAATAGTATGGTTGGCAGCCTTACATTAATCAGGGGATAATTCCCCTGATTAATGTAAGGCTGCCAACCAGCATGTGTTTTAAGTGTGACGTTCGACGTCTAGATGAAAGCTAATTGGCTCAATTCCTTTGTTTTTTGTAAATTCAATAAGTTATGTTTCTGTTATATCTATAATATTTTTTATTGAATATGATCTATTTAATGTAATTTGACGTGTGTAAGTGCAAATTTTTAATTTGCCCATATAATGAATAAATGCTTTGACTTTTGACTTTTGACAGAATACACTAATAAGAAGGCCTAATAGCTAAATCGATGCAGGCATGTAGGTACCTAATTCTTTAAGAGATTCGATCCGGTAATACAATTTACCCGATATGTATCTTATCAATGTACGTCAATAAGCGCTGAATTAGGCAAATAATACCTTTATTTGCCTAATTCAGCGTCATCATCATTATGTTTATGTGATAGTAGAATTATCAATTTTATTTTGGTTGTAAATATAGTTTTGATTGGGAAATAGTTTAAACAACGAAGCACCTATCAGTAATACCAAAATCAATATGTTTATGTCTAGATGGTGAGCATTATGACATGATAGTGGTGGGGGCAGGGTCAGCGGGAGCCATTGTGGCGACCAGACTGGCTGAGCTGTCCTGGCAGCGAGTGCTGCTCATAGAAGCTGGAGGAGACCCGCCTGACACCAGTGTGGTAAGTCATATTCATTTTCTTTTTTTTTTACACCGAACATGGTAGCACTTGACCATTATCTCACCTGATGTTAAGTGATGATGCGATCGATGATGGAGCGTGCTTACCCAAAAGATATCTATTCACACGCGATTTGAAGATCCCCATATTGTACTTAACCGGAAACACAGACTCAGGCAGGGTATTAAATTCCTTGGCGGTAATGTATGATAATGTTTTACAATGGTCGGTCTTTTCGCTAATAGCGATCTCTTCCAGACAACCTTAGGATGAAGAGGATAAAACATGTGACTAATGACGGGTGTATTTAACAACTCCTAACACTAATCACTTACATTTATAAAGTTGTTGGTATGAACTGTTTAACAAAATCAAAGATAAATATTGTGATTCTGGATCATTGAACATGGTACCTCTACAAGGTTGGGATCATCAAACAATACATAAAACATTACGGCATAGGATATAAATGACTTGTGCATGTGGTAAATTCATGCTTATAAAGTTCCGATTTTTACCTTCACTACTATTTTTGTCGATTATGTAAACCTGAATTTCATCTATGTCCTATACAATCAGGGATCTCACGCACAATACTTATTTGGTCAAACCAATATGTTAAGTAAATTAATAGACAAATATCGTAGCAAGTATAATAGTCCTCACCATGTCCATCACATATAATCATGATCAAAACTTACGAAAACTATGAATAAAAAGTGATCATCACCATCAAACTAATAATAAAAACCTTCCTTAAGTATTTTTTTTATCTTTTCAGGTTCCAAGACTATTCACATCATTTTCTGGCACAAAATACGACTGGAACTATACGGCGCAGCTGCTTCACAGAGGCATTAAACATATGCGTCCTAATAATGAAGTGAGCGTGTCACGAGGAAAAATCTTAGGAGGATGTTCTTCTGTCAACTTTATGGTTTACACTAGAGGAGTACCAGCAGATTATGACAACTGGGGTGCCGTTGCGCCAGGTTGGCACTTTAATGAAGTCTTATACTACCAAAAAAAATTAGAAGGCATGCGGGAATTTTCAGTTTTCACGCCAGAACATGCTTGTTATCACTCAACTCAAGGTCCTGTTTTAGTATCTAGGCCGGATGATAACCCCATTGTTGCGGAAGCGAATGAAGTAATGCTACGGTCATATCGAGAAATAGGAATACCAACTGTCTTAGAAAATACCGATCCACGAGTTTATGGGGCATCAAGACCACATTTTACATTTGCGAACGAAAGAAGATCAAGCACAGCTGAAGCGTATTTAAGACAACACAGACCGAATTTGTATGTAGCCAAGAATTCCATAGTCACCAAACTTCTGATTTGTAAAGATACGCACCGAGCTGAGGGAGTTGAAGTACTTTTAAGTAATGGGAAGACAATCAAAGTATACGCCGATTTAGAAGTTATAGTTTCAGCGGGCGCAATCGCCACTCCTAAACTATTGATGCTTTCGGGCATTGGTCCTAAAGAAGAACTGGATAGAATTGGTATTCCCACGATTGTAGATCTCCCAGTTGGAAAGAATTTACAGGACCATATCTCTGTTCCTATGACTTTCGCTGCAAAAAGAGGCTACACACCCACGCTGAGCAGTATCGTGTTACCAGCAAAGCCACCCATTCCACTTCAGAGTGTTTATATCAAACCGAATTATTTTCCTTTTGAATTCTGTGATGATAGGCCATTATTTCAAACTTTTAATATGTATGTTGGCGCAGGCGCTTCGCATCTAGCAAAAGATATGTGTAAAGTATATGGACTTGATGACAGGGCTTGCTCAGCAGTAGTGAAAGCCAACCTCTTTAGAGAAGTCCATATGACTATAGTTGTTCTTCTCCACCCAGAGTCTCGAGGACGCGTCACTCTTAAAACAAACTGCTCATCTGATGCCCCGTACATAAAATACAACTTTTTTAACAGATGGCAAGATATGGAACTTTTGAAAGAAGGAGTAAAGTACATGAGGCGCCTAGAGAACACTACTTACTTCCAAAAACACGGTGGATATCTGGTGAAACATGATATACCAGAATGTAATAAAATTCCGTATGGTTCTAATACTTATTGGGAGTGTTATATACGAAATACTGCGGGAAGTATGCTGCATCCGGTGGGTACTTGCATAATGGGACCAGATGGAGTCGTCGACGAACGATTGAGGGTGTATGGCATTGCAGGCTTAAGAATAGTAGATGCGTCTATAATGCCTATAATTCCTAGTGGAAACACCAATGCTCCTACCATGATGATTGGCGAAAAGGGTGCAGATTTAATTAAAGAAGATTACAGCTGTACAAAGATCAAACACCGGTAACGTGCAGTATTTCAAAATGTTAAAAACATGTGTTTTTTGCTAGATTGTAATTTAGTAAATGCATATTATGTTGTTATTACTTAAAGTTATTTTATTACTCGATGCATAATTGCTCGTCAATAAAATAATATGTGCAATAAATGTACTGATTGCGATCTTTTATTTGTAAAAGAGACCTACTAGAGACCGAATTATATATAACATAAAGGTACGGCGTCCTGCGATCTGCGGGCGCGATCTTAGTAGTTTTCAATTGTTTTCTGATCGCGTTTGGTGTGATGTGAACCAGTGGGTACAAAACTACATAAATTAACATAAATTAATTTACATAAATTAAAAAAAATATAACCATATTAAACAAATAAATTTAAAGACTTGTAAGAAAAACATCGACTTAAGTAAAGAATTACAGCATAGCCAGATGTTAGATCGCAGTAACAAAGAATTAATAGAATTTAAAGAAAAGGCTGAATTACTAAAACAAGAAATGTGCGCCTCAAAAGTTTTAATCGGGGCTCCTATCTCTGGTGTGCAGAGTGAATGCTACCAAGAGGATAGCAGCTCACCAACTACAGCTAATACTGCAAGTTTACATGCACAGACTGACTTGGTTAGGCAGGAAGTAGTGTCATCGTTGCAGTGCACTGGTGCCTCCGAGGTGGACTCTGGCAGTCCTTTACAACTGCCGCTGCAAACTTTTATCAGACATTGCCAGCAAAGGCATTAGTAAAATAATAGTTTGTTCATTCCCGTATCTAAAAACAAGTAGTTGCACTTATAATGAGCATGCTCATAAATTGAACTTGGCACTGTACAATTTGACGTGTCGCTTGAGCGACTTTTTGTATTTTGAAACTAACAAATTTATAAGTAAAGTAATATTGACAAAGGATACTTTGTATCTCATTAGGACTAATAAGTCGACCATTGCTAAGTTATAAGCATTCAATATATATGACCCTGTTTTACATATTGTAACAGATCACGAAGACGAGCCCCAA
Source organism: Cabera pusaria (assembly GCA_954871355.1). NCBI lineage: Eukaryota > Metazoa > Arthropoda > Insecta > Lepidoptera > Geometridae > Cabera > Cabera pusaria. Next base: position 15,925,242 of record OX940903.1, on the reverse strand, counting down.
TGTAGTGGTGTTACTATGCGGGGTAATTGTAGCGTAGTAGACTTAGTTTAAACTAATGTCTAAGACAATGGGGAGGCCTGACTCAATCAACATTTTTCATCAGAATATACAAGGTCTCTCCAGCAAAGCCTTAGAGTTAGAATTATTTCTCGATTTTTATAAAGTTGACATAATGTGTATTACTGAACACTGGTTTGTGAAAGGTACATTGTTACCAATATTAAAAAATTATACAATTGCCAGCACATTCTTTAGACAGAAGGCAATTCGTGGTGGTTCACTAATATATGTATCTGAAAATTGTAACTTTAAAGAACGTAAAGACATAGTAGCTTTGTCTGTGGAACGATGTGTTGAATTATCTTGTATAGAGCTGGGGCAACATATCTGTGTATACAGACCTCCATCGGCTGATTATAAAATTTTTGAGACAATTGTGGAAGAAGTAATGAAAATGTAATAGCAAAGTCTTAAACACCTCTAAATCTTTGATAGTTTTTGGCGATTTCAATGTTAATATAATTGAGCAGTCTCCGCTCAGCGACAAATTCAAAAAAATATTTCTAAGCTTCAATCTGAAGCATCTTTTTAATCAGCCAACAAGAATCACTAGCTCGTCAGCTACCTGCTTGGACAATGTGTTCTGCAACTGTGAACCCGAAAAAATTGCAATTTTTTGATAAACTTCGCTCGGACCATCTGGGACAAAGTGTCACTTTTTCATGAAAATTATCCACCAAAGGCCAAGAACATTTTTACAGGCCCATTACCACCAAACAGGTTGAACAGTTTGTGGATATCATTGACAAACAATTAATGAACCTAAGATTTTCTGAGGATCCTGATAACCTATGCAGTGCTTTATTTTAAAAGTTAGATGCAGAGTTCAATGATATTTTTAAAATTAAAATGGTTAGAATGGGTGCGAAGGTTCGTTTCGATGACTGGGCAACTCCTGGTATTTATAAAAGTAGAAATAATTTGTATAACTTGTACTCACAAAAAACCATTAATTTACATAATACTAAATTCATAAATCACTTAAAATTGTATTCAAAAACTTTTAAAGTCATTGCATCTAAGTAGAAAAATTAAGCATGCCGATGACAAAATAAAATCAACATGGAAAGTAATTAATACAGAAGGAAAAATTAAGCATAGGGACGGTAAAATTATGTTATAAGTTAATAATAAATTAATCATAGATAATAATGATGTCGCTAACACATTTTGTTGAGTTCTTCTCACAAGTACCTATTATTACTACTCAGCCTTTAAACTCTTCCCCTAAGGATGCTTTTGTTTTACTATCAAAGTGTGTGAATGAATGTGATTCTATGTTTGAGTTCAGACACATAACTTCAATATCAATTATCAAAACGTTTAAAATGCTCAATCAAAAGAAAACCGAGGATCTGTGGGGTATGTCAACCAAAGTACTTAGTTACATTATTAATGTAATTAGCCCTAACTTAGCGTTTATTTTTAACAGATGCGTCGATGAAGGTGTCTTTCCTGATGTAATCAAAAAAAGTAAATTAATTCCCCTATTAAAATCAGTGAACAAAAATGACCCTTCAAACAATAGACCAATCTCTATATTACCGGCGCTCAGTAAAGTTTTTGAAATAATTATTTAAGACCAGCTTTTGGCACATTTTAATATTAATCATCTTTTCAATCACAAACATTATGGTTTCACTAAGGGGCGTTCCACTACTGATGCTGGAGTAGATCTTCTTAAACATATATTTGATGCCTTGGAGAAAGCACAAGATGCTATCGGCGTTTTCTGTGACTTATCTAAAGCGTTTGATTGCGTCTGTCACAAAACGCTAATTTGCAAATTAAAACACTACAGCGTTAACGGAAAAGCACTTGATCTGGTCTCATCCTACCTCTGTAATGGAATACAGATGGTTGAGGTCAATGACGTCAGGTCATCTGGATCTCTCATAAAAATGGGAGTTCCTTCATGCAGGGATCGATCTTAGGACCATTTTTATTTCTAGTTTATATTAATGACTTAGCCGTCTTTCGTGCAAAACTTATGTGACATTGTTTTGTTCGCGGATGATACATCCTTAATATTCAAAATAGATAGGATTGCCCCTAAATTTGACGATTTGATCACACAGGTTTTGAATTGGTTTACAACTAATAACTTATTACTAAACGCCAAAAAAAACTAGATATATGAAATTCTCGCTGCCAAATGTAAGAAAGGGTGTCATTAATAGCAGGATATTAATAAACCACTAGAATTTGTTGAATCCGCTACATTCTTGGGCATCACCTTGGATTCATAGCTACAATGGGGTTCTCAAATACCGGGTCTAGCAGGTAGATTGAGCTCCGCTGCATACGCAGTACGTAAAATTAGAAACTTGACTGACAAATCCACTGCTAGATTGGTTTACTGTAGCTACTTTCACAGTATAATGTCCTATGGCATTTTATTGTGGGGGAAAGCCGCCGAAATCCAATCTATATTTGTTTTACAAAAAAGAGCTATTCGATCTATATATACCATGAATGAAGTCGCGAGACTCACTTCTTGAAACATTTAAGGAGATTAAAATTCTCACAGTGGCATGTCAATATATATATGAAAATATTATGTTTGTACGCAAAAATTTGAATGATTATGATAAGAGGTCCGATGTACATAATTTCAATACAAGACACAAAAATAGATTAATTTTACCTCAATTCAGGTTGTGGAAAGTTAGTGGTTCTTTTTTGGGGAACTGTATACGATTTTATAATAAACTTCCTAAAGATATTGAACAACTGTCTATGAGCAGATATAAAACCTTTGTAAAATCCAATTTAATGAAGAAATCGTACTATACATTAAATTATTACATTAATGACAAAAATGCTTGGCCTGTATGCCCCAAGCTCCAAGATATAATATAAATTGTACGATAACATCATTATTTGTTGTAAATTAAAAAAATATATTTAATATGAATTTAAAAAAAATTAATTAAAATAAGTGAGAAGCCCCATAGAGTTTCTTGGTGTTTCTTCTCTGATGGGAGGGGAGTACTTCCGAAACACCAGTAGATTCAACAGTCAATCAGTTTTCATCTTTTGTTTGCAGATCTAGGGTTGCCTCTTAAGATGGTATTATGCAGCTGATAGACGGACAATCAGTTCCATTCGGAATATGATTTGTACTGCAATTAGTCTGCGTTTTATTTATTTATTATGTTTCATTATTTCACAGTTTTTTGGATAAAAATTGTCTGAAACTGTACTGAAACATGCACTGGGTTGCGGGTGCACGTAATAGTACGGTTGGCAACCCTCTACATTAATCAGGGGAATTACACATGTGTTTTAAGTGTGACGTTCGACGTCTAGATGAAAGCTGAATGGCTCAATACCTTTGTTTTTTTTTGTAAATTCAAAGCAATAAGTTATGTTTCTGTTATATCTATAATATTTTTTATTGAATATGATCTGTTTAATGTAATCTGACGTGTGTAAGTGCAAATTTTTAATTTGCCCATAAACTGAATAAATGTTTTGACTTTTGACTTTTGACTACTGCGCTATCTGATCGCCGCCTAGATCGCGGACGCAGGACGCTGCGGTGTGTCCGTACCTTTAACAAGCTAGAAAATATATGCATGAAATATGCTTAGAATATGCATAAAAGTGGCAATAATAAGATAGTTTAAATCTAAACAAACCACTTCCATGTCCCGCGAGTCAGTTTCAGTAGCAAGTTTGAGACGTTTATCGTCATATCTCTGAAGATAATATCAGGTCTCTATAAAATTACAATGGGACCACCTCGAAAATGTACGCTACTGATAAAAATAAGAATCATTTTAATTGGTTCACAATTCACGAGTTATCGCGTAACATACATACAAAAAAAAAACAGACGAATTGAGAACCTACCTTTTGGAAGTCGGTTGAACACACAGGATTATAAAAAGAAAAAAAAAATTTTTTTTACAATCTATTATTAAAATTATCATAAACCAGGCAAATAAGTTTTGTACACTAATTAAAAATATTCTTAATTGTTTGTTAAGTATATACATTTATTTATATCCTACTCCTACTTCTCGCACGAGTGCAAGCGCCCGCGCTCTGGGCTCAGTTAGCCACTCACTCGATTAGCAATCGCACGCAGTTAAAGGTAGTGTGGTGAGAAGCAACAACGCGCTTGAGCCCGCCCTTGTAGATTTCCAAAATATTGTAAGTACCTATAGCGTGAAAATATACATTATAGTTTTTACCCGACTACGGGAGGGTTATGTGGTTGACTGACTGGTGTGCATGTATAATGCATTATATGTGCATCTGTTCCTTGATAAAATCATAAAAACAATTAAAATGACTATGCTTCATAATGATTTTATTTCAATGAATCTTCGAATTATATGAACTGGAATAATCACATTAATCTATGAATTCGTGTGTACACAAACTTGTGAGCCCAACACGTGTTTTCTTCCGGGGGTTTCTGACCCCAGATTCTCAATCATTCGAAAAATTTCGGATTTGGAAACTGCCACTCTTTCGACTTGGATCTTTGCAATTCACTAATGCTCTAATCCATAACTTTTGATAATTTAATTGTAACAAAATCTGAAATTCTAATCGGAAATAGAATTCACGAATAAATAGCTCACGGAATGACAAATATTCGAAATTCAAAATTACGCTTCCGTATCCGAATAGGGTTTCGAATGATTGTGAATCAGCTAGGCTATTCTGTAAGCTATCTCGACACCGGAATCCGCGGTGAGATTCGAATTTTGTACTACGAAATTCAATCGTATCAGGATCGTAATACGGTTGAATTTCGTAATACAACATTCAAATCTCACCGTGGATTCCGCTGACGAGTTAGCTTACAGAATAGCTATACTCGGGGCTGAACTGATTTCTTTTACCGAGGGCACTGTGAAATGCGCACATAGGCAAGTTTTGACCTTTAAGATGTATATATTTTTCCTCCAAATTTCGCATACAATTACGATTATTTTTTTCCCACGACAACCCTATTAAAAGATTAATGTTGCTGTATTTAGTTACTAGCTGTACCCGCGACTTCGTCCGCGTGGAATGGAGTCTTTGGGTAGCATTTTTAATTATGTAATTATTATTTTTTAATTATTTGTTTAGGCTAATTATTTTACAAATAAGACACATGCGTATCCCACCTACACCACACCGTACCACGCCACGCTAATCCCTCCTCCCCCTCTCCCTACCCCTCACCCCTCACCTCCCCTTCTTCCCCCCTCTTCCCCCTCTTCCCCTCTTCCCCATCTTACCCCTTCCCCCCTTTCCCCACTTCCCCCTCCCCCTCCCCTCCCCTCCCCCTTCCCCCCATTCCCCTTCCATCCCCTTCCCGTCACTTTCTCCTCCCCCTCCCCTTTTCCCCCACTTCCTCCTCCCCCACCCTTCCGCTCCTCCTCCCCTCCCCTTCCGCTCCTCCTCCCCTCCCCCTCTCTCTTCCCTCCATTCCCCTCCCCTCCCCGTCTCCTCACCTCCATCCCCCTTTACCCTTCCCCACCCCTCCCCCTTTCTCCTCACAAAACTTTAATGTCATATTCATATATATCGAATCAACAGCCTAAAAAATAAGTTTCAAGTTTCTAGCTCTTAAAATTACGATACTTCCATACATCTTTTCATCCCCCCTTTCAACCCCTTACTACCCTATTTTCACATTAAAAAGTAGCCTGTGTCCTTTCTCAGGCTCTAGACTATCTGTGCACCAAATTTCATTTAAATCGGTTTAGTGGTTTTGGCGTGAAAGTAACACAGACAGACAGAGTTACTTTCGCATTTATAATATTAGTTAGGATTAGGATTATTCACTGTTTATTATAGATGTCCAACATATTTAATATATTTTAAGAGATAATGACGTTCTAGTGATTACTATTTATATTATACTACCTGTGGCACTTGTTTGTACCCGCGCAGACATCGTTCCCGTGGGAATATCGGGATAAAAAGTATCCTATGTGTTCGAGGTTCTAGGCTATCTACATAAATATCAGCTCAATTGGTTCAGTAGTTTTTGGGTGAAAGAGTAATAAACATCCATGTATGTAAGGATTATTTACGCGATATTTTTAATTTATAAAAAATACAAAGATATACGTTCCGAACCAGCGAGCATTATTGTGTATTCTCTACCAGCGAGAGATACCTGGTTTTTAGAGTTTCGTACGCTGTCCGTCCGTCCGTCCATCCGATTTTTACAGGGATGTATCTCCTTAACCGTAATAGGTAGATACTTGAAATGTTCACGAAGTATGTATTTCTATAGGGGATTTAACAACAAATACTAAACAAAATAAAATAAGATATTAAAGGGGATCTTTTTTTTCGGCGTTTTTTTATTGAACTTATAATCCATAATATCTGTTATGGATTTTTTAAATTTATTTATTCCAAACAGAACAAAAAGCAATTAAAAAGAAATATCATAACAATGTAATGTATCAGACCTGAATTGCAGTTCAAATACCTGCGTGTTACAGCAAATGTTTATAGTAAACGTGTTTGAGTAATGATGAATGTTAATATAATTTAAAATATTAGGCTATGGAAGATACAAATATGATCATAATGAAGATGACAAACATAATGATGATGAAGACAATAGATTTTAGAATTAATGAAGACGCAGAATGCACCCACCTACGTAATAAATTTCGCAGTTGAATGCATTCTGCGTCACCTGCACTTACTGGGACGTGTTTGGGACGGTCAGACTCAACACGGAGGTTGAGTTTGACCGGTTAGGGTAGGGATAAAGGATATCTTTTAGAGTTTTTATGAATAGTGACAATTTAGGGCAGAAAATATCTAGTTCTTGTTTATTTTTAATTAAATCGTTATATTGACGAGCCATTCTGACGAAAGGATTATAATAGGATATGTTATTTTTATAGGTTTTCAAAATAAAAAGATTTGAAAGATTAGACCTACGTGCGTGCGTGCGTGCATGCGTGGATTATAAGTTATGAATTATCTCTATCTAGAGACTTGGAATCTTCACAAAATATGTTGGTATTATATATAATACCAATATATTTTGTGGCAATGGCCGCTAGAACAACAAACATTTAAAAAATAAAAGGGGGTCCCCATACAAGAAACGTGTTTTTTAGGCGTTTTATGCTCAATCTCACAAACCGTAGTGGAAACAAACTTGAAATTTGCTTATAAGTATGTACTACAATAGTTACCATAACATCAGATAATAAAAACTTAATTAAATTAAAAATTAAAGGTGGTTCCCATACAAAAAACTTATTTTTCCGGCAATTTGTATTCAATTGGAACCGTGCGAGTCTGACTCGTACTTGGCCAGTTTATTACTATACGATCCGCAGTAACGAGTGGAAGGTTTGGAGATAACGAGAAGTATAAACCTACTTCCCGTTTGTTCACTTTAATCTATATATATATATAAAAGAAAGTCGTGTTAGTTACTACACTTATAACTCAAGAACGGCTGAACCAATTTTTATGATTTTTGTATTTTTGGAATTGTCTTTGTCAGGAATAGGATAATAAGTATTAAATACAATGAATAATTGATCTAAAAAAAATAATTGGCAAAGCACCGGAACATGTTATTCCGGAGGTTGCGGGTTCAAGTCCCGTCGGTACGATGAAATTTTGGATTGTGTTTAACAATTTACAAAAATATAAAGTGTGCAACACTTCAAAGAAACATAATATTTAATTTACGCAGTGCAACATCTCTCGTCGGATTTGAAAACTGTAATGATTTCTTCCGAATGATTAACTTACGTAATAAGTAGTCATAGATGGCGCCACCAATGCATAATTGGGTTAACAAATGCAATCCACTAATTTCGTCGTAACGATACTTCGCACCGTGGCTTAATTGGCAAAGCACCGGAACATGTTATTCCGGAGGTTGCGGGTGGGTTCAAGTCCCGTCGGTACGATGAAACTTTGGATTGTGTTTAACAATTTACAAAAATATAAAGTGTGAAACACTTCAAAGAAACATAATATCTAAAAAAATATATAAGACAAATTATTTTGCCAAAATGTTCCTGGGTTAAAAAACTGCCAATCATTTGATGTTCAATTGTTTTTCCCGTCGATACGGTAAACCTCAAATTAATAAGGGTCATCGCTCAACACGATTAGTGTATTTAGCCAGTGTTAAGTACAAAAATTCTTCAAGTTTTTGTGATTTCAAGTCATGTACATTTTAAAAATGTTAATTAATTTTAAATACTGTCAGTAATGACAATTGTATGACATATTTATGTCAGAAATGTACCTATGCTTACCAGTTTTTGGCGGGAACGTGGAAAAGTGCGTGTGGTCTCATTTTATTTTTTCCTAAAACTGGTGTTCTTCCGCGTGTTAATGTGTAATAAATGTGGATTATTAACCATTAAGTGCCGGTGAATGTGTGCGAGTGTAGGGAAACAGCACAATGTTGAAAAACATGCTATTTGCGTTCCAAAATATTTCACCAAACTCCACTGAAAATCTTCAGTAAACACAATATTTTTACTGAAGGTATGACTTAGACTAGACTTTTACTTGAAAACTGAGCTGAAATGTGACTTTAACCCATCTCTCTACGACTAAAATTGATAAAAACTTGAAGAATTTTAATACTTGACACTGGCTAAATACACTAATCGTGTGGAGCCATAATGAAATTTAAAAATAATGTATGCTTACAAGCAATCAAGACAATAATAATCAATGCCTAATCAATTTTATATTTTGTAAGAATGTAGGTAAATACAGAGATATGCAAGAATGTGATAGCCAATTTATGAGTGCCGTATGTACTACATATACAGTTTTATCCATAAGGCAAAAAATATTAGACAGTTATTCATGAAGTAAGTATACTTTTTGAGAATTAAAATGTAATGCTGGTGACTTAGATAATTTACTTTAAATTATCTAAGGCTGGTTAATTATATTATTACAACTAAAATTAAACTCAATCGAACTAATTTCAAGTTAATAACTTATCTATTAACAATAAAAACATTATTTCATTGCATCATGTCTTGCTGACACGTGGTTGAAGTACTTGATTATTTATATTCTATATTATATTTTTATTCTATTTCTGTATTGCCATAACTTTGATTATTTACTTGATAATCAAAGTGCCATAATACATTACTAAAGTTAATATCCCTTTTTTATTTATTGTATTACGTTCATAAAAGCCTAAATTATGTTCATCTAAAAGGTAACACGACATTCATTGTCTGTTAGGTGGTACGAAGTTCGCCGGGCCAGCTAGTAATAAATAATAATAAAATATTTATTCAAATAAATATATATAATAACACAAATCTCAAGTACATGTACCTTAAATCTATATACCATAAAAATATAATAATAATAAATATAATCGGCGAGTGCCGTACCTCATCCCAAAGTCCAGACCACTGACCATTAAGAATTTATAAAAATAGCCCATATTTTGTACCATCTTTCTATAGTTTATCATAACCTCCCATCCATGTACAATAATTTATAAGTAAGTAATATACTGTAAAGGGCCTCTTGCCGTTGGCTTCGGCTCCGTCAATGCCTTCCAAATGTCCGGGCGTATGACCCGAGACATAAAAAATATAATCACTATATCAATCAATCATATATCATCAATCATATACATTGTGCAGTTAAATATATCTTATAATAATGTTTAATAATAAATTTATATAATATGAGGGTACAACTGAACATTGTCAGCCGTTTTACGAGTAGGTCGAATCTGTGTTACAGCTGACAATAAAACTTTGTTCCCATTGTATTATTCATCGAGATCTGATGAGTATCTCCAGAGATTTGGAGATAAACACCCCACACCTGAAAATGAACCACAGCCACAGATATTATATTGTATATATATCTGTGACCACAGCGCAACCACAAGCGCTGCGTGTGCGATTGGTTTTAGGTTTTTTCAACGATTTTAATTTTTTTTTTTTTGCCACCGTCAACGTGTCGGATATTTTAGAGCCGAACGGTATCACACGTTACGATGGTAAGAGGCATGACGGCATGATGTTGGTTCCTTGGTGTCGTGGAAAGCCGCTAGTGTGGGATGCGACGTATATCGATACGCTGGCAGCTTCCCACCTTAATAGTACCTCACGGGCGGCAGGAGCAGCTCCAGACGCGGCAGAGGCTCTCAAACGGAGGAAATATATAAGCATCGGCGACAACTATGCTTTTCTTCCGTTTGAGGCCGAAACCATGGGCCCGTAAGGTTAACAAGCACGAGGTTTTGTTAAGGAGCTTTCCAGGCGCCTAATCAATCTCTCCCACGACTAAAGAGCTGGCGCTTACCTCGGGCAACGCATTAGTTTCGCCATTCAAAGAGGTAATGTCGCCAGCTTTTTGGGTACTCTACTAGCAGAAAGCGACTTGAATTCCATTTTTGTATTTGTAGTTTTCATTTCATTTTTAGTCATTCTATAAAAAATGATAACATGGAAAATATTTGAATACTTATTGCAGTTAAGGGACTGACCGAAATGCTGGCAACTTCAAAGTCATTATTCCTGGTGGGAAGATTGCTGGGTTTTTTGACCGTCTCACTGGCGATACAACCAACAGGATGGCCTGAAGACCACAGATTATCTTGTAAGTCTTCATCCCTTTTTAACCGACTTCAAAAAAAGGAGGAGGTTTCTCAATTCGACTATTTTTGAATTATGTTTTCAGATGGTGAGCACTACGACATGATAGTGGTGGGAGCCGGGTCAGCGGGAGCCATCGTGGCGGCCAGACTAGCTGAGCTGTCCTGGCTGCGAGTGCTGCTCATAGAAGCTGGAGGTAACCCGCCTGACACCAGTGTGGTAAGTCATTATTTATCTGTTTTAGCCTGGAAAAAGGCAGCAGTTAATTTTCAAGGGATTCTGAGTTTCAGAGCACACGTGTATTAAATTATAACTATAGTGTAGCATTAATAGTAAGAAGTTCTTAAAAAAAATCTGTATTTATATTGATAGATAGATAGATAGATAAACACTTTATTTGCACACCAATAATTACAGAAAAATACCAGACGAAAATACTTATTCTAAGTAATGCAAAGGGCGGTCTTATCGCTTAAAGCGATTTCTTCCAGACAACCGAGCTGAGAGTAATATTGCGAGACTGTGACGGACGGTGGTGTATCTATTTTAATCGTTATTTATTTATATAGTTATACATATACATAAATACTCGTGTATACACAATCATACATGCAAATATACATATACATTACATAAACATATATATCTACACAAATACATATATACATACATATACAGTGTGGAAATTAAACTCAGGCCCTGGAGGGAAACTACTTTAAATCCTTAAGCTAGCTCATTTTACTTAAAGGAGACATTCCTTTATTTTTGAAAAGAAACAAATCTGCATTAAAAGATTTTTTTAAACTCGCTTGCTTCGCCCGGGACTCGAACCAACTAAAATTAAAAAAAATAAACACTGTTTATTTTAATATACTAATCGGTAGTATTAATATTCAGGATAAAGTTTCTCTAACAAACATTAGGTCTTAAAAATAAAAATAATCGTTAAATTTAACATCAACTTTATTTTACTATCAATTTTGTAACACTTAAATTATTTAACTGATAAATTGTTAGAAATGAGCCCCGTCGTTCCGGCTACACAACATTAGTCGCCGTTGAAATTCATTTCTTGTAGCCTTCAGCAAAGTGTTGTGGTGTATGCCCCTAATAACATTTTCTATCGCAATCCTTAGCTCTTGAACGGTTTCATAGCAAGTTTCATAAACAACATTTTTTAAAATAATTGTCCTGCATTGCAAACAAAGTCAAACGTTCCATTTTTAAACTTCTCCACTGAACGCCTCGGATCATGTAAGAAGGAAATGTGCATAGAGGTATTACCACTATTGAACAATTTTCTTATCGAAGATTTCAACAAGGTACTTAACGATAAATTAGCAAGCGTGTACTTCATACGAAGTCTTTGAGTGTTGGAGAGATAACAGAACTGTTACGTGTCTTTTACTTGTTAAAAGTGAACAGTAACCAAACATTTTTTAGAGAAACTTTATCCTGAATATTAATACTACCGATTAGTATAATAAAATAAAGAGTGTTTATTTTTTTTAATTTTAGTTGGTTCGAGTCCCGGGCGAAGCAAGCGAGTTTAAAAAAATCTTTTAATGCAGATTTGTTTCTTTTCAAATATAAAGGAATGTCTCCTTTAAGTAAAATGAGCTAGCTTAAGGATTTAAAGTAGTTTCCCTCCAGGGCCTGAGTTTAATTTCCACACTGTATACCAGTATCCATATTACATATTACTTACACTTACAAAATTTTATACATTATAACAATAAAGAAAATAATGATAAAGATAGTAAATTCCACTTTAGAAAAAAAAAAAAATGTTATCATTGGGCAAGTAGAATTTCCTTAATCTTTCTTTGAATGTATGGGATGATGGGGATTTTCTTATTTCGACTGGGATACTGTTCCACAGGCGTGCAGCGGACTGTATTGGAGACGGACTAGATAGATGCCTACATTTAATATGATACTAGTTCATTTCTGTTTATCTCTTATGTAATCATACATAGAACGCGTATTCAATGTAGTAATTCCAATATCATACCCTTGCCACAGAACAGATAATAATACTACGCCCTTGCAATAAATTGAAAAGATCTCTTTATATTTACAGGCTCCAAGGCTATTCACAAACTTTGCTGGCACAAAATACGACTGGAACTATACGGCGCAGCTGCTAGACAAGGGTATTAAACGTCCCAATAACGAAATAAACCTACTGCGAGGGAAAGTCTTAGGTGGATGTTCTTCTATCAACTTCATGGTTTATACTAGAGGGGTACAAGCAGATTATAAAAACTGGGGTACAGTCGCACCAGGTTGGCACTTTAATGAAGTCTTATACTACCAAAAAAAATTAGAAGGCATGCGGGAATTTTCAGTTTTCACGCCAGAACATGCTTGTTATCACTCAACTGAAGGTCCTGTTTTAGTATCTAAGCCGGATGATAACCCCATTGTTGCGGAAGCGAATGAAGTAATGCTACGGTCATATCGAGAAATAGGAATACCGACTGTTTTAGAAAATATCAATCCACGAGTTTACGGGGCATCTAGACCACATTTTACATTTGCTAACGAAAGAAGATCAAGCACAGCTGAAGCGTATTTAAGACAACACAGACCGAATTTGTATGTAGCCAAGAATTCCATAGTCACCAAACTTCTGATTTGTAAAGATACGCACCGAGCTGAGGGAGTTGAAGTACTTTTAAGTAATGGGAAGACAATCAAAGTATACGCCGATTTAGAAGTTATAGTCTCAGCGGGAGCAATCGCTACTCCTAAACTGTTGATGCTTTCTGGCATTGGTCCTAAAGAAGAACTAGATAGAATTGGTATTCCCACGATTTTAGATCTCCCAGTTGGAATTAATTTACAGGATCATATGTTTGTTCCCATGGTTTTCGCAGGAAAAGAAGGCTTCACACCTACGCTGAGCAATATCGTATTACCAGCAAAGCCACCAATTCCATTTCAAAGTTCTTACATCAAACTTAATTCTCCTCCTGTTGACATCTTTAATGACAGGCCAACATTTCAAACTTTTAATATATATGTTGGCGCAGGCGCTTCGCATCTAGCAAAGGAGATTTGCAAAGTATTTGGACTCGATGATAAAGCTTGCTCAGTAATATTGGAAGCCAACCGCCGGAGAGAAGTCCAAATGACTATAATTATTTTTCTACACCCTGAGTCTCGAGGACGCGTCACCCTTAAAACGAACAGCCCATCAGACGATCCTCGCATAACGTTTAACTTTTTTAGCAATCGGCACGACATGGAAGCTTTGAAAGAAGGCGTAAAGTTCATGAGGCGCTTAGAGAACACTACTTACTTCCAACAAAACAGTGGATATTTCATGAAACTTGATATACCAGAATGTAAGAGAATCCCGTATGGTTCGGACACTTATTGGGAGTGTTATATACGAAATACTGTAGGGTCTTTTCTCCATCCTGTAGGTACTTGTGAAATGGGGCCAAAAAGAGTTGTCGACGAACGATTGAGGGTATATGGAATTACTGGCTTAAGAATAGCAGATGCATCTATAATACCTGCAATTCCTAGTGGAAACACCAATGCTCCTATCATGATGATTGGCGAAAAAGCGGCAGATTTGATTAAAGAAGACCACGGGTTTATAGAATTCTTGCAACGGTAACAAGCTACGGAAATCAAAGTCTACTTACTATACCTATCTACAGCATTGCCTGCATTAACCGTACCCTTATTTAAAAATTATCTACAGATGGTAGGAGCCTATTATATTAATGTCCCGCCTGATTTGCCACCAAAAAGTAGCTTACCACCATCAAAAAAAATCTGCCGCCATAACCTTACAGTGTTCTAGCAATACACAGCCCTTGAGAGTCAGAGTATTCTAGGCCTAGCGTATTCACCATCTTCGACCACATCATCGTTTACCGGCAGGCGAGATAGTGGTCAGATACTAGCCTATATAAGAAAGACATTAAAAAAATGTTACGGACAGGGGTGGTATATTGTGCATGTTTCCAAATGGAATCATAAATGTACCATTTCCGAATTTGACAGTGTGACTTGACATGCAATGCCTAGCTTTTTTCTTCCTGCGTGAAAAGCAATGTAGGTATTATTATACTGTACGTACAGACATTTGCCAAGATGTCTTGATACAAGTTTAACCAAATTAAAACAAAACCTAAATGTTTTTATTACCTAATTACTTTTAGCACACTCTGGTATAATTTAAGATCGCTTATAAAATGAATAATATCGTTTAAAAACTAAAAAACAACCGACTTCAATGCCGCGCTATTCATTTTCAGTACCAATTTTGATATGTTTATCTCAATATCTCTGGAGATACTTATCATACCTCGATAAAATTACCATGGTACTACACTTGGGATATCTCCTTTCGAACAAAAAAAGAATAATCGAAATCGGTTCATAAACGACGAAGTTATCCGCATATATTAAAAAAAAAAAAAAAATATACGGTCGTATTGAGAAACCTCCTCCTTTTTTTGAAGTCGGTTAAAAAAGCCGACTTCAAATTCCGCGCTAGTCATTTATGTATCAAATTTGAGGTGTTCATTTGCACATCTCTGGAAATACTTATCAGATCTCGATAAAATTATAATGGAACGAAACTGAAAGCATACTTTCTTTTAAAACAAAAAATATATTTTCCAAATCGGTCCATAAATAATTGAGTTCTGAGGTAACAAACATAAAAGAAAACAGGCAATTCGATTATTGTGAAGACGCTTAAAAAAGGAATAGTATTGCCATTATATAATCTTTGGTATTGCTCGTAGATAATACTTTGTAAAACTATAGTAGATTTAATTCATGAATACAGCTATTCTTTTTCAGTGGTTTGAAAATACCACTGAACCAGTCTTATACCAGTCGTAAAACTGTGCTTATAAAACTGTATTTATATTGTTTTAGTAGCCAGTTGCCTAGTCTAAACCAATAGTTTCTTCACATGGTAGCTGTATTCTGGAAGCAATAAAGTATTGGGTATTGAGTATTCTGTAAATAAATGTTACCGTAAGTATATAATAAACATAGTATTGTAATTAGAGAGGGCTTCAGTTCATTATGATCACCGTTGCGTCTGAGGGTGAGTATCGGAATTACCATTACAAAGGGAACCTTTCTGTAAGTTATGGAAATCGGGAGCTTGGATTGTTCTGCGATACTTTTGTTTAGGGGGTGCTGCCGAGTGTTTGATGGAGAGCATTGGAGAAAATTATTGTGTACATGTGGCAGCCAACTAGCTTAATTAGCCGTTCAATCAACAGCCTAGCCTCTTTACTTTTAACTTGCGGCCTGAATGATATTCTACCGTTAGCGTTTATTACAACATTTAATAAACTGGCTTAGTCTGACATTAAGGCAAAACACTAGAGAACAGTGGCCACCGCGTGACGTGCGCCGACGAGCGGAGCGAGGAGGTGAGCCGCGGTAGCGGCTGCGTGTCACTAGAACCGACGCCATGGCGTTTAAATGAAGATACAGAAGACTTTCAAATGGCTGAATATCATTCAGGCCACAAGTTGAACGGCGCTGTTTAGTAAAGAGGCTAGGCTGTTGATTTAACGGCTAATTAAGCTAGTTTGGCTGCGACATATTTACCAAAATTACTGCTTCTCTGCACTAACGGTAATGTTTTTAAATCGAAACTGAAACTACTTTTAATCAGAAAAGCCTTTTTATGACATTAATTATTGACTATTTACATAAATTGACATTGTTCCTAAAAAATTAATTAAATTTACAATTATGGTGTGTCTCTGTGTGTGTGTGTGCTAATTACTTGACATTCTTAATTAAGTAACGATTACAATGAATATAACTTATTATTCGTTGTACCTACTGCGTGCGTCATCTACAATAGGGGATATCTATCTGTGTAGGTACCAAAGTTTTACGACGACGCCTGAACGCGTTGTAAGATAAGATTCGGGGAGGGTAGCTCATCAGAGCCATCAGGATCGCGTTAATATTACATTTTGGTTTTATCGAACACCCGAAACGACTGTCAACACCTCATCAATAAACAATAACTCCGAACTCTGTAGGGTGCATGGGTAACTACTGGAGACATTTTCAAATACTTTTCAGGAAGCTTCTAATACCCTATGTGGAAATGAATCCTTTATATGATCCATATATTAATCGACACCCTACCCGGAACCGGTGTTGATAGTTTAAACTCGTTTAAAAAACTAAAAGAACCGACTTCAAACGTCGCGCTAGTCAAAGTAGTCGGTAGTTAGTAGCATATATATTAAAAATAGCTCTAGGAAGTAGGAAGGGTACCCTTTGAAACAAACAAAAATCTAAATCGGATCAGGCATCTTCGAGTAATCGGTGAACAAAAAAAAAGATTCCGAAGTATTGAGATCCTGCTCCTTTTTTGTGAAGTCGGTTATGCTTTAAACAGAACGTGACGTTTTGGGATCTTTTTATCAACGGACTTGCAAAAAGGAGGAGGTTCTCAATTCGTCTGTATGTTCTTTTTATTATTTTTTTCTATTTTTTGTATGTATTTTAGGCGATTACTCCGTTCATTGTGAACCGTTTCAAATGATTCTTTTTTAATCGGTAGGATACATTTCCAAGATAGTCACATTGTAATTTCATCGAGATCTCATAAGTATTTCCAGAGTTATGACGATAAACGTTTCAAATTTGCTACTGAAACTATCTCGCGCGACATGGAAGTCGGTTATTTTAGTTTTTAAACCATCTTAATATTTGTATAGGTGGATGGGTCAGGACCAAATTCTTTGCATCGTTGCACAACGGAAATCACAACTGAAAATGTTACAATTTTCCGTTGTGATACTTAGCACAATTGAGTGTCATTCGTAGCACACTGGAACAAAAAACCGCGATAACGGAACTAATAATGTTTGCAGTTCGTGAATTTAACTGGTAAACAAAAGCACGCTATACACATGCTCGTGGTTTTTTTATAAAGAAATTTAATATGTTCTTTTCGAGCTGAAGTAGGGACATTTTTAACCCATCAATTAATGCAAAGAATTTGGTCCCGACCCAGATATTATATGAACTAAAACCTGTGAGCGATAAGCAGGTACTTATAACCCACCCTCGGTGAAGAGAGTCAGATCCGAAGTCATGAGTTCGTAAACAGGGGCCTTATTCAGTATGACAAATGAGATAACGCGTTCCTTAACGCGCCACGTCACGTTATTGAAAAATAGTATTCCTATATGCCACACGATAGGTAAATTATACAAAACGCGCGCGTTACACGTCCTCATATGTCACGATATTTTGACAGCTCAAAACGCGCTCATAACCTTACCCTACCGCGTTTTAATTGGCATAGAGAATACCATAACGCGGAGATAACGTAACACGGCACGGTAAGCCTTTAAACAGTCATACTGAATAAGGCCCCAGGCTCGTTTACATGACAAAGGCTCGTCGGGAGCAGTTACGACATGATTATCTGCCTCACAGAGCTACTATATAACGGAGTGTCCGAGAATAACTCGAATGCTTCACGAATAAGTTTAATCAGTATAAAAAGTTACTCTATGGTTTAATAGCCCTGCATATTTGAGAGATGATCGACTTCGACTACGAAGTCAGTTCTTGTAATTTTTTAAACGATTTTAAAATTGTATTTAAAAATTAAGACATGGGTTTGACATATCTACAAATTTCCATGTCAGATCAGAAGAATGCCACAATATATAGAAGACGATTTATTTTTAAATTTTCCTTATGGCTCCTCACGATTGGTGCATTTAGCCAGTGTCAAGTGTTAAAATTCTTCAAGTTTTTGAGAATCCAAGTCGTAAAGATGGGTCAAAGTCACATTTAATGTCAAGTTTCAATTCAAAGTGTAGTTCAAGTCATATACCTTTAGTAAATATGTGGACTTTAAAGAAGATTTTCAGTGGAATTTTTGTGAGAACACAAATAGCATGTTTTTCAACATTGTGCTGTTTCCCCTACACTCGCACACATTTACCGGCACTTAATAGTTAATAATCCATAT
This sequence comes from Cabera pusaria, assembly GCA_954871355.1. Taxonomy (NCBI): domain Eukaryota; kingdom Metazoa; phylum Arthropoda; class Insecta; order Lepidoptera; family Geometridae; genus Cabera; species Cabera pusaria. The sequence continues at coordinate 15,906,579 of OX940903.1, read as the reverse complement.
TTATTACACATTACATCGCGAACGAACACAAGTATTAGGAAAACATACAATGAGAGCACACACACTATTCTACGTTCCCGCCAAAACTTGAAAACAACATTTTGCCATTCTTACGATTTGAATACTACCTACATCTTTGAAATCGTACAAAAAGGTACCAACAAGTTTTTAAGTCGTCATGGTTACTGACACTATTTATAAAATGTTCAACGGGATATTTGCCATGATTTCATTCCGACTGTATTTCAGAATTTTCAGCGTGAGAAATCTAGGGATAAGTCACCGTTAGTAGTCCCATAGAATAGGGGTAATGACGCATTTGAGTTTATGTTGAAGTGGGCTTAATGTCGTGTGATGCACTGCACCACACAATAATGGAACAAGCAAATAAATGGAAACTGGTTTTTAAGCTTTTAAAGATAAAATCCACACAAACCATTAAAGGGTTAAACCATTAAGGGTACTCAAGCGGTGCCAATGGGACCCTATTACTGAGACTCCATTGTCCGTCCATCCGTCAGTCAGTCACAGGGCTTTTAGATAGATTAACACTCGACATTTTCACAGAATGTGTACTCAAGGGGGTACCCCCCCCCCCATACGATAAATGAGTTATTTTAGCGTTTTTGCTCGATATTATTAAATACTCCGTGCTTCTTTTCTTTCTTTTTTATTTATTTTTTATAAAAATTGTCTGAAGTACTGAAACGCACAGTTACATGTATGGTTGGTTTTAACCTACTTTAATTTTTTTAAATTATTTATTATTCTGTCGTAAACGATTGGATGACAGCTGAATAGTTATTTACTTTTGTTTTTTTTTTCTAATTCAAAGCGTTAAAATTCTGCTTTTGCTATGTTTACTTGATAATTGGTTATGATTTATTTTATGATTTTTCTTTTTTTTCGTTTTTTTTTGTACCAACCCTACAAGAATAGGTGAACATTTTGTCCGCTCCTTACAAGATTTGTATCTGTTCCTTTTCTTTACATGTGTCAAAGTCGATTTCTATTTTATTATTCTTTGGTTTGAATTGCCTGAAAAATAAAACAAATGCGAAAGTCTTGTGCGATGCGATGCGAAGTTTGTATATTTGTTCGTTGCTATCACTCACGATCAAATGGCTCGACAGCTTTGGCTGAAATTTTGCTTTTAGATAGTCAGTCCCTAGGTACTGTAATTCCAACCTTATATAACAAAGCATTATGTTAATAATTAACATAGTTTAAATACTAAAACAACCGACTTCTATGCCCCGCGAGTCAATTTCAGTAGCAAGTTTGAGACGTTTATCGTCATATCTCTGGAGATACTTATCAGATCTCAATGAAATTAAAATGGGACCATTCCGGAACGTACCCTACCGATTGAAAAAAGAATCATTCAAATCGGTTCTCAATTGACGGAGTAATCGCGTAACATACACACAAAAAAAAAAGAAAAAAAACATACAGACGAATTGATAACCTCCTTCTTTTTGGAAGTCGGTTGAAAATAAAGACTATAATATGTATGTAGATAAAATAATTTGTATATAAAAACCATACTGACTCATATATAACATCAGTGGCATCAAACATTTTCTTAGAAGCTATGCACTCCGGCCTCTCAGCTCCTTTATCAGACAGATACACGACTTCCCGAATGCCAGACTGTATGATCATCTTGGCACACTCGTTGCACGGGAATAGTCCAACATAGATGGTACAGTCTTTCACATCCGCCGAATTCTTGTTGAGTATTGCATTCATTTCTGCATGACAAACTGCGAGAATGTATTCAAATTTTAATATATTGTTGACTAGCTGTACCCGCGACTTCGTTCGCGATTCCTACAAAAACTTAACAAATCCTTAACGTTAGTGTGGCTACACTTATTTTTTTATTTGTCTCATTAAGGTTCAAATCTATGCTTTACATTATGATAAGACCAAGAGAAGTTATATCTGCTACGCTGTAATTTTTTTTAATGTAACAATTCATGTCTTAATTTAAATAATCCACACTAACCATCAATATATGGGCACTATTGCATTGCCCAGATTGGTAGATAGGGTTACAATTTTAATGACAATGTATTTTAAATGGAATACTTAAACAATGTTTAATTGCATATACTATTACATATATTGTCTAACGAAAATTTGGCAAATATTGTACTTCGGTATGTAGATAACAACGTCGTTATAATGTATCAAGCCGCACAAAAACTTAAAACTGCACAAAAAAATAAAAACTTAAACAATAGAAAGTCTTAACTGGCTAAGTGCAAGTCGGACTCGCACTCATAGGGTTCCGTAGTTCCGTAACATAAGCGTTTATATGAAAAACAAATTTATATTTGCGGTTCGGAAAATGTGCTATATCTCAAAAAACTACTGACTTCAAACAAATTTTCGGTTAAAGTTTTATTGAGATCTACAGGATTTTTTTTTTAGATTTTTCACTTTTTACACGCACATTTTACCAAAACAAACTATGTAAAACTTGCAAACGAATGACTTTGAAAAAAAATTGTTTCAAAAACCTCAATGTCATTTTCAACGACCTATCCAAAAACATACCGCATGTCTTTACGTGCGGTATGTTTAAACTTTGTTCGATTTAAAAAAAAAAATTGTTTCTGTTCCCATGTATGTGGAGCATTAATCTTTATTTTTTTTATTTTTGTATAAAACTTGTAAAGCTGTTCACAGAATACATCTACCTACCAAGTTTTAACTGTGTAGTCTTAAAAGTTTCGGAATAAAACGGCTGTGACATACGGACGGACAGACATACGGACAGACATGACAAATCTAAAATGGTACAAAACTGCACAAAATTTCTACCTAATAGAACTATGCCAGCGATACGAATTCAGAAGCTGGGAAACCCGACGATCCTGTAATATGTGCAGTTATAATGTGTAATGTAAAGTAAAACATCGACTAGCATAGCAATTCGTCATCTACATCTCATGTTTCAAATGGAAATCTACTTCGGTTATCTTACTTAGCTTCGCGTAGCTCTCATATATAGTTGGCTTTGAGTAACTCAAAGATAGTTGGGCGCTAGTTTAGTTTCGCTTATATTCCAATAATGAGGCCTGTGTTTAATCCATCATCGGCAGAAGAACGATCGAGTGTTGTTTGCCGAACTCAGCTGATCTCCTTAAACTTAAGATAACAAATGAGAGTGCGTATGCCACCATCATCCGAATATCTTTCTCAAAGATTTATTGCTTTATTAATGTTATTTCTTGACAGCGAATCGATTAGCGACATGCTTTTATTCGATTGATGGCTGGTTCGTGCGAGTCAGAACTCAAACCACCTTTTGCCACACGTAGTAGGAGCATTATATCGATGTTTCGCCTGACTTGTTGACATAAAATAGCTTTTTACCATCAAGGAGAATATCTCTAATCTAATAGTATCTTTACGGTGTCCAGCAACAAAAAGCCCTTGGTATATAGGATCATTTTAGGCCTAGCGGATTCAGTATCTTCGATGACATCATCGCTTAGCACCAGGCGAGATAGTAGTCAAACGCTAAGCCTATCAGCAGGGTTATTCTCAATCATTCGAAAGCAAATTCGAATTCGGAAACTGCCTTTACTTCGACTTGGATCTTTGCAATTCACAATGCTCCAATTGGTTAATTTTGATATTTCAATTAGAAAAAATCTGTGATTTATTGGAAAGGTTTCAGCGCAAAACAGCCCATGGATCAAAAAATGAATAAAATTAAAAATGAAGTTTCCGAATCCGAATATGTTTTCGAATGATTGAGAATAAGCGCAAAATAACTAACAAATAACTACAAAAACATTACATTTTCGACAAAATTTTCCACGTGTTGAGATTCGTACCTACAGTCTTTGTTTCTTTAAGCGAGCTCTGTTCCACCTGATCCAATCATTTGCGTATGCAGTGTGGCGAATTTAAGAATAACAATGTAAATCTGCATGTATAATTACGGAACCAGGAACGATTCCCGTATCCTGTTTTTTTTTTATTTTTTATTTTCCATGAAAACTTTTTTATACATTTGATAAAAGTATTATTTGAGAAGTGTTTACCTAATAGATTGCATAACATTTACTTAAAAATATCCTGTTTATCCCGTGTCCCACCAAAACCTTTATGTTTTGCAGGATAACCAACACTCAAAAAGTTATTCTATAGTATAAGCTATGCTCACTTTAAGTTTCATTAAAATCCGTTTAGTAGTTTCGCCGTGATGATTTTTTAAACGGACATACATACAGACAAAAATTTTAAAAATTATATTTTCGGCATCTATAGCGTTAATATTGCTTCCCCTAATTTAAATTTCAAAAAAATATTCAATGTACAGTTTTCGCTTAATTACTGTTTTATTATAGTATATATAGATAGATAGATAGATTACCAACATATTAGGTACCTACGTTTTTTGCACACAACATACTAACTATTATTTATTTATTAAGTAACAAAATCCACAATTGAATAATTAATATCCGTTTTTAGGGTTCCGTAGCCGAATGGCAAAAAACGGAACCGTTATAGATTCGTCGTGTCTGTCTGTCTGTCTGTCCGTCCGTATGTCTCAGCCATTTTATTCCGAAACTGTTAGGACTACATAATTGAAACTTGGTAGGTAGATGTATTCTGTGAACCGCTTTCTGATATTAATACAAAAATAAAAAATATAAAAGTTTAAGGGGGGGCATCCTATACATGGAACTAAAACGAAAAAAAAAAATTTTCTTCAAGCCTACGCATACGTGTGGGGTGTCCATAGATAGGTCTTCAAAAATGACATTGAGGTTCCTAAAATCATTTTTCCTCAAAGTCAATCATTTGAAAGATAGGCGCGTCTAAAGTGGTAAAATGTGTGTCCCCCCCCCTCTAACTTTTAAAGTATTGGAGTGAAAAATCTAAAAAAAATATATGCTGTAGATCTTAATAAAAACTAACAACGAAAATTGGTTTGAACGAGAGACACTTAGCAGTTTTAGAGATATGGCGACCGCAAAGATAACTTTGTTTTTCATACAAGCACTATGAAAAACAATGTTAATTTTGTAGTTGCGAAAAATCATAGTTATGGATTACTTAACTGTGTTACGGAACCCTACGAGTGCGAGTCCGACTTGCACTTGGCCAGTTTATTTAATGATGAGATATCACTACTTACTTTTTGTAGAGAAATCATTATTAGATTTTCATATTGTATGGTAATTATACGCCTCCGTTTAAAATATGTTTCTAGACATAAACGTTTAGGTACCTACGTCGTCTTTAAAGATTAACTAAACGCGGTCGATGATGGCAGACGAGAGACGCAGAGATCATCGACCGCATCGTCACTTATCAACGGGTGAGATGGTCGTTTTAACTACTATTTCGCTACCTTATAATACGATATTATATTACTAGTCACTCTCCGCAGCTTCACCCGCGTTGAAAATTATTTTGCCTTATTTTATCATACTTGTCATTCATAATTCATAATCAGCCAGTGTCAATCCAATGCTGGACGTAGGCTTCTCCCAAGATACACCACTGAGCCCGATCTTCGGCTCATTATCATACCTTACTTATGATTTAATTATGATTAAGTTGGTAGGTAGGTATATAATTTATTGACTTATTTGTTTAATATAGACTAGCGTTTGACCACTATGAAGTATTATTATCTGTTCTTATTGCTATCTCACCATCTGCATCACATCCGCACCTCCCACCAACACCGCCGCCGCCCGCTCCGTCTGCCCGCGCTGCACGAGTAGCGGCCCGCAGTTTACGTAGTAACTATTATATAATCTGTGCCGCAGAGCTAGGCTGGACGCGTCCTAAGACCTTTTGCACATTATAAGACATTTTTTTGTGTCTTGTGTCTGATGAGACATGAGAAATTCAGTGGCCTTCAGTGTTATATGAGACCATACATACTCGTATTACAAGATATTTTTTCTTATGTCTGACAAGACACGTCGATTTGTCGGCTCGATGTTGTGCCTACGCAACGCAAGACGTCTTGCCTAGACACAACAATAGTGTGACCATGTATTTTGACGAAATAATGACGAATTCAAATGTACTAGCAGCTCGTCAAAAGTGGTCTTGGACATACGGAAGTAATTAAAAAACTTTCGTTCGTCTTTAAGTAGTTCTGGTACCAACTTCGTATATATGCCCCATCATCGATTCTTGTCATATTTAATGGATGTATCCAATGACGCCTCACTCGAGATCGCGTCCCGCACTTGAGATCCTGATAATGGCCTCGTAATGAAGCCGAAATAATTGTCAATCGTTATATCCACATCGCGTAAGATTTCCGAATCTACAGGTACTATCTCGCCTGTCATCTGATGATGCGATCGAGGATGGTAGCACGATGGTCATAGAATGGGAAATGGCTCTCAAGGAAAACTGACGTATCATATTAAATACATATTTTATGATTTTGGAGAAACATTTTCCAGCATGAGGATGCTTGCGGACTCCTGACAGCTTACCAAGCATTGGTTCTCGTCGTGATGTTTTCCTTTACCTGTGTTACTGTCAAATGCACACATTTTTTAAATGTTGATTTAAGTCTACTTTTCTAAAATTAGACAGTCAATAACAAGGGCGTCGCCAAGGGGGAGCAGGGGGGGGGGGGGCAGTTGCCTCCCCCTAGAGATTAAATGTAGCTAGCCGCAAAGCGACCAAAGTGCGAGCAATTGACTTCCTTACCTATTAATAAATTCCGCATCGCATGACAAAACGTAAATAAATTCAGAAGGCAAAGACTTCCAAAGTGTAACGTTTCAAGCTCTCGGCGTTCATATTTATTGTCTTCTATAATATTGTCCCATTGCCCCCTCCCCCCCCTAGTCATAAGCTGGCGACGCCCTTGGTCAATAAATTAAAAACATCTGTAACATTAATACACATTTATTAAAGAATGTCTTCACACTTACACATTATCAACAACACTTTATAAGGCTTCTCAATAAGTACAATATCGTTGTGAATGTATAACAATTCCAGAATAGTCCCCCACACTAAAATTATGCATTTTAGCTAAAAGGCGCTCTGCTTGATTTCTATTAATATTACATAATATCAGAGAGGTATACCTAATAATATAAAAGAATAAAACTATACACAGGCTTTCAAAATTATTTATGCTATAAATCGTCTATGGATAATCTTTACTTAGTATTAAAACAAAATTGCTCCCGCCCGATGTCTGTGCGCTTAGATCTTTTAAACTACGCAACGAATTTTAATGAAGTTTTCAGCAATAGATAGTGATTTAAGAGAAAGGGTATCTATGATAAAAAATCCTGCGAAGCTCGGGCGAGTCGCTACTTTATTATCGTGGTTTGGAATTGCAATTTGAAGCCAACAATGAAAACCCATAAAACTGTATATTTTCGTTTTAGGTAGTAAGATTTCTATACAAAGTATAATGCTATAAGTAAATGGAGCAAAAAATGCACTGGAATCACAAAATACTTATGGGAAATTATATTTACCTACATAATTGGATTAACCTTAAGATTAAAATTGTGTAGGAACTTTATACTAAGTACGAATTACAGAATGGGGTATATATGCTCCAAATCTGTTTGGTATTATGTTGGTATAAGAAAATCGTTCAATCCCTGGATCAGAAGCCACTGACCAAATAGCAACTAAATCACCGCAAGTCAACGCTAAAAGTAGAGTGTGCACTTTTGTCCTTAAAAAAATTATACTGCTATTCAACAAAACAATAATATCTCTACATTCTCTAGTGCTATCAGATAATTATGCTTTACTTTTTTTCATAATGGGAATCTGATTCCATTTAAGACGACCGTCCACTGCTGCTCACGCCTACACGTTACTTAACATTTATTTTGACGTTTTCCATTCCATAAGTCCGTAGCAGACGACGGAATATAATTTTTTTGAAGTTTATAGCAGACTATAGATGGCCGACTAAGGTGTTCACTGTATAATTGCAAAAGAAGAATATTCAATTTATTTAATTATTCAAAATTAATAATTGGGCGAAGTAGTGGTAAGTACGTTATAAATAGTGCTACAAATGTCATACCCGTAAGTAAGTCTTGAACTTAATGTACGTAGCTTTTAGCGTGGACAACGGCTTTACATATAATAAAATAAGCTAATATTATGACTCAACTCTATAGTTTTGACTATCTACTTATCTTATATCTGGCGTGCTACCATCCTCGACCGCATCATCACTTACCAACAGGTGAGATAGTGGTCAATCGCCAGCCTATATGATATTTAAAAAAATCCTATAACAAACACAATTATATCTTCAATTATATTAAAGAAATTGTAGCTATATCAAAATCATGCAACTTATAAAAAAGACTGTCATTTTTAGGATTCCGTACCCAAAGGGTAAAACGGGACCCTATTACTAAGACTCCGCTGTCCGTCTGTCTGTCTGTCTGTCTGTCTGTCTATCTGTCTGTCTGTCTGTCTGTCCGTCTGTCACCAGGCTCAGCTCAGTAGCTCATTAACAGTGATAGTTAGACAGTTGAAATTTCCACAGATGGTGTATTTCTGTTGCCGCTAGAACAACAAATACTAAAAACAAAATAAAATTAAAAATTAAAGGGGGGTCCCCATACAAAAAACGTGTTTTTAAACGCCATCTATCTAATTAGTTTCGGCAAAATGACATAGATGGCGCTAGTAAACGAGCCCCGTCTTTCTAGATCGCGACCAAACCAAATATTCTTGGTAATATCAATTAATCAAATATATGAGGTTGAAACTCTGTTATTGTTCGTATTGTACGGAACCCTCCCTAAGTGGCGATAAGAGACGCGATGCTGACTCGCACTTGGCCAGTTTTATTTATCTATGCTATACATAGTATTTTTATAAGCTTAACATAAAAAATATCACATAAAAAGAGTCTGTAACAAAACATTAAATCTATGTCGTCGGAAAAATTGTCAGTAAATATTATAAGTAAGATCAAATTATAAAAAGATGTCACGATTAAGTAACATTACTTAATTAAAATTAATATATCTTTACAATTTTTCTCTTTACACCGCTGATATAAAGTATATATTCAATATGCGCCTATAAAACTGCACACTACAGTCATAAATCGAAACATTCACCGCGGCTTATTAGCTAAGCAACGCATTTTACTAAACATTGGAATTTGTAAAATACTTGCACACATAGCACATCCTTCTTTTTTCTAAAGTCCGTTGACAATTGATTGAATCATTAAACGGCACACTAACAACTCTAAGGGCCAGTTTCACCGGTGCCTGATTAGCCTATTAGGAACTTATCTGACAGATTTTTAACAACTTTTGTAAGGCGTCATCTGTCAGATAACTGTCTGAAACTTTATCGGGAACCGGTGAAACTGGCACTAAGTATAAATTTAGACGTAATTAATACATAGGTCAACCTTGTCGCATCATCTTATGCTTAAAATGTAACACAGATTGTAGCTACTTAAAATGTATGTATATAATATGATGGAAAGTCACGAATGACTAATAAAGCTACATAGCCTTGTAGCCACTAGCCGCGGTGGACGCTTAGCTTAATTAACGCGCAGCAATTACAAAATACCCATGGCACACCTTTGACACTAAATACTACCTACTACATAATTATTTTATCACATTTTATTTAAGCATCCCCTCGAATGCTTATTAAAATTTAAATACTTTAAGTACAATGACATTCAAGTACTTCAATGAAAAATTGTGTATTCTATATGCATGTATTAGATACACAATTTTACCTGTATGATAAAATCGAAAGCTAAATAATAATCATGCGACACAGAATATTCTAATTGAAATCAGACAAATTCGATTTAGAAAACCTCTTGGATTTTTATTTCATCGCATAAACCTCTCACATCATTGCTTACCAACAGGCGAGATAGTGGTCAACGCTAGCCTATCAGATATAAATTAAAAAAGGTTTCAACTAGAATCAATGATTTTTCGAATTTAAATGTCAAAAGTGTGCGAGAGATTCGCGTCGAAGGAAAAGCAGTTTCTGAAACCGAATTAGTCGTTTACCGAAAAGTCGAACGAATAGCTCACCCAAAATAGAGCGTTCTGAATTCGAATGTATCCGATTAAAATTAGCATATGCAAGTCGCATTCAATTATTAAACGCCGAAATATTAGTTAAAAATTAACAAACTCATGATTGCTTCAAAACAATTTTTTCGTTTTGGAAAGAATATAAGAAATCATCTAAGGGTGCGTACAGACTATAACATAAATGTTATAAAATTGCTATTTAACATGTTTCAGATAATGTGGACACGGAATGTTATAAAACATGATATTATAAATCATGTTTTATAACATTTCGTGTCCACATTATCTGAAACATAACAATGTTAAAATATGTTATGTTACATAGTCTGTACGCACCTCAAGAGGAAAGAATCAATGTTTTAGCACAAAAACAACACAAAATATTGTTTCGTTCTATAAAGTTTTACTAGAAATAACAGGTATAAAATATAATACTAAGCACAAATTCAAATAATCACAAAAATTTAAGTTCAGTTAGGTGACATTTTGATAGATGGATATTGGAAACGGTCGAATTTAAAGGCCGATATAATCTACCAAAACATAATAAAGGTGTACATATTATGTTAACCATTTTGTTAAAACTTAAACCTACTGTCAAATCACACAGCGCGACGAAATCATGTTTATTCATCAATCAATCATATACTCATACATAGGTCAGTTACTCGTATATATTTATTATAACATATATACATATATATATATTTATTTATTATAAAATACCTAATGTTAATGTTGACTTATCCGCATCTCCTCTTCGGTTGTATGGTTTGGTAGAAATCGGGTGTAATGCCGCGACCAGACATGCAGGAGCTTGCCTTATGCCGATTAATCGACAAGTAGCAAGCATGTATATACGAGTACATACAGGTGGGCCTTCTTATTCGCCTTCGTATTCGTTTAAACGGCCTACACACGGCCCTAAAATCGGCGATATCGGGACAGTGGTGGTGGGGATGCAATCGGCTACTACTCTGTCTGTAACTCTACACAGTACACACGCACGTCCCTGCCAATCAGTACGTAACCGACCGTGCAACAGATTGTTCAATGATCCGAGATGCCGCCGACACTCTCAAAACAGCAAACTCAGACAGCAGACGATAATCGTCCCTAAATCATGAGCTCGTCCGAAGCGATTTTAGAGTTAGGGTAAACAATAAAATTCGGGTACGCCTATACACGAGGCGATTAATGGTACGATCTAGGGTCCTCCCCACCACTTCTCCGATATCGCCACTGATTTTAGGGTCGTGTGTAGGCCTTCTTAGCCGAGCGAGACGAGCACGAATAGTTGCTCGGCGATTTGAGTGCACCCATTTTCCTTACTAGCTAATCGGTGAATAATCGGTTCGGCACTCGGCAAGTCCCCGCATATAATAAGCAACAGTTTATATTAAATCAAGAGCATCTTTTCACGTAATTAGGATGCCACCATCTTCTGAAATCATTGTAAACCGTTTCTTCTTCCATCATCTCCCTTTTATTAAGGGCTTCACAGACTGCACAGACATTCTCCTTCCATGACGGCTCGCTATAAATGTACTGACTCTTCCACCGGAAGTACTGGCTGTAGATTTTAGGAGATTTTATAAGCCGATCCATGAGAGCTGCCAATTCGTGAACGTTGAACTTATTGGCATCTAGGTAGGAGCCCGGTGGAAGGAATCTGTAAAGAAAATATTTGTACTAATTTAAGAGGCTGTGAGACGAGCTTTATGGTCACTTGATGGCAAGCAATGACAGCTGCTATTTCAGATCAACATGCGTACAAAGTTTTCAACCGACTTCCAAAAAGGAGGAGGTTCTCAATTTATCTGTATGTTTTCTTTTCTATTGTATGTATGTAACGCGATTACTCTGTCAATTGTGAACCGATTCGAATGATTCTTTTTTTCATCAAGATCTGATATGTCTATTGAGACGTTTTTGTCATATCTCCAGAGATATGACAAAAACGTCTCAAACTTGACACTGAAACTGACTCGCGCGGCATGGAAGTCGGTTGTTTTAGTTTTTAAACTATCTTAATTATTTGGTGTCACAACACCAAAAAAACAAATATGTCAAATCACCGGCGAGCATGTATAAAGGCGCTCATGAAAGTGGAAGAGAAGCAAAAGAGTTTTCATGATCGGAGCATGTGGAAAGACGTAGTCTCTGCCTACCCCAACGGGAAAAAGGCGTGATTGTATCTATGTATGTACAACACCAAAACACTTCGTACGCGTTATACCACGCATACCACGCTTAACACGGCTGTAGCTAGCAACAGCCCCCCCCCCTTCCCCCTGCATTGTGGGGAAATGCCCTACCTTGAAATCACAATGGGTTGCCTTTAAATGCCTTAAATACTATACCAAAAACGAAGACAAATAATTATAATTAAATTGTTTGTTCATAGTTTGAGATAAAAAAAAATTGTAGCGATGGAGGTATCTAAACTATTCCGATGATACCACAGTTTGTGACATTCATTTAATATTATAATATTTTTTGTTTGTTCTCTCGTATGGCATTCGAAGCGCCATCACATGAAGCGATGGGTCTATTTAATTATAATATCTTTGATGCAGAGAGGATTCACCGTACCATAGATTGCTATATAGGCTATATTGTAATCTATGGTACGGAGAATCCCCATTTAAACGAAAATAAACATAAACTAGAGATTAATTATTAATGATTTTTGCAGCGTTGCAAACCCTACCGATTTTTCGGCAGATCTACCGAATTTGAAAATGTTTTACCGAAATACCGATTTATGGCAGATCATTTATGATATTTTTTTACTTCCTCCGCCCTACCTGTAACCAATGCTGGGGTGGAAGTCTCTACATCGATAGCGATGCGTCCTGCCATCGCAAACGTCTACTAGAATGAGATGCAGCTGTTGTTATCTGCATATCTTTTCTTATCGACGATTATCGGTCAAAATTAATCGCTATTCATGTAGAGACTACCGGCCCTGCTCTACCTCATTCGACTCTAGCTACAGCCCTGACCGTAGACAGAGTAGTTTTATCCCTCTACGGCTCTGACGCTTATTTGGTTAAAATGCAATCCATTCGTTGTATTGACAGTTTCGTTGTATTGACAGTATCGTGGCGTAGACGAGTTAGAACAGAGTTGGGCCTGTCACCCGGAGCCGCGGGTTCGATTCCCACCGGTATGATAACATTTTAGCTACAAGAAACATGAACATTTTTTTCGGCATTTTTAGGGTTCCGTTCCCAAAGGGTAAAACGGGACCCTATTACTAAGACTCCGCTGTCCGTCTGTCTGTCTGTCTGTCCGTCTGTCACCAGGCTATAGCTCATTAACAGTGATAGTTAGACAGTTGAAATTTTCACAGGTGGTATATTTCTGTTGCCGCTAGAACAACAAATACTAAAAACAAAATAAAGTTAAACATTAAAGATTTATACAAAAAACGTATTTTTAGGGTTCCGAACCCAAAGGGTACCAACGAAACCCTATTACTGAGACTCCGCTGTCCGTCTGTCTGTTTGTCTGTCTGTCTGTCCGTCTGTCACCAGGCTGTATCTCATGAACCGTGATAGTTAGACAATTGAAATTTTCACAGATGATGTATTTCTGTTGCCGCTATAACAACAAATACTAAAAACAGATCCCCATACAGGTCCTCATACAAAAAACGTGTTTTTAAACGCCATCTATCTAATAAGTTTCGGCAAAATGACATAGATGGCGCTAGTAACCCGACTTTCTAGATCGCGACCAAACCAAATATTCTGGGTAATATCAATTAATCAAATATATGAGGTGGATGTGAGGTGGTCTGTTATGTTTCGTATTGTACAGAACCCTCCCAAGTGTGCGATAAGAGACGCAATGCTGACTCGCACTTGGCCAGTTTTATTTTTTGCTCAATCTTATGTACATTTTACCGTGGGACTAAGGAACTCCTTCGTGTGCGATTCCAACCAGCATTTGACTGGTTTAATTACTTTCAAAGTCAAATCTCTCTCAATCAATTTTGTTGTTTAATATCAATTGAAAAAAAAAGTTATAAGAGACATAAAATCTATCAGATAAACGTTACACAGTACTTACATTATTTTGCCCCAAAAGTCATAGCAGCAAGCTGTTTTTCCGTAAATGTATAAGTGACATTTAAATATTGCGTGTCAAGTAGGTACTAACTTTGGTGATGTTTAAAAGCGTTGCCTGTTATCGTTTATTATTAGCCATTACTACGCTAATTAGGAAGTGACCGATAACACTATCAACACAATCTTTGTTTCATTAATATTTTGCTAGCTATAAAAGCCTGTACAAACATTGTATGTGAGTTATTAAGTCTTTCGTTTTACTTTAACTTTTTAACTTTTTAATTCCCAAACATTTTTCAATCAATTTCCGATATTATGTCTTTGTTTTAAAGCATCATATATAAATAACCGGCCAAGTGCGTGTCGGGCCACGCGCAGTGTAGGGTTCCGCAGTAGCTCGTTATTCAATGAAAGTCTTTACCCGTTATAAACAAGCAACTAGGTACTTCGTCTTTGTCACTTTAAAGGATTTATTCTAAGGATTTTGTATTTGGTACAAAATTATCCAACACACAAGTTCAACGACTATTACTGCTAAACTAATAAAGTTATATTAACCGCTATAGTTTTCCTTTAAAGTTCATTAAATGCGCTATTGTCACGAATTTTGCCAGATTTTTCAAGCCCGCAGTTTAACTTTTAGTTTAATATTTCGTAAATGGAGCATTCAATCGAAAAATGGTATTAGCAACCCTCAAGTCATTTTAAAAGACCTATTCAATGATACCCCACACGATGGGGTAGACGACGAAAAAAACATTCATCCCCACTTCTCATGTAGGGGAGCTACCCTAAAAAAAATATGTTTCAAAATTTATTTCACCACTTTGTCGGCGTAATTTATATACATACCCCTACAAAATGACAGCTTTCTAGTATTAACGGTCTCTTAGCAAAACCTCGGGCAGACAGACAGACAGACAGACAGACAGACAGACAGACAGACAGACAGACAGACAGACAGACAGACAGACAGACAGACAGACAGACAGACAGACGGACATGACGAAACTATAAGGGTTCCTTGTCAGGTCTACGGAACCCTAAAAAGGGAGATGCAGTACTCACTCTTATGCCACGTAAACATAATGGAACTAGAAACAACTACATGAAAACACGATATTCTAATGTCGAGCTTGATAGTTTCGTCATGTCCGTCTGTCTTTCTGTCTATATGTCTGTCTATCTGTCTGTCTGTCCGAGGTTTTGCTAAGAGACTGTTAATACTAGAAAGCTGTAATTTTGTAGAGGTATGTATATAAGTTACAAGTGGTGAAATAAAATTTTAATATAAAATATGTTTCATCAAACCTATACGTGTGGGGTGTCTGGTACGTATACGTGGTGGATAGGTCCTTTAAAATGAAATTGAGATTCCTAAAACAATTTTTTCTCATAGTCAATCGTTTGAAAGATAGACATTTCTGAAGTGGCGGCAAAATGAGTGCCCCCCCACCCCGCTAACTTTTAAAATAAGAGAGTGAAAAACTTAATACCAATATATGCTGTAGATCGTTTTAAACACTTTCAACGAAAATTAGTTTGAACGAGATATAGTCAGTAGTTTTTGAGATATAGCACATTTTCAAAACCGCAAATATAACTTTGTTTTTCATACAACTACTATGTAAAACAGAGTTAATTTTATGCGAACGAAAAATTATAGTTGTAAAATTCTCTGTGTTACGGAACCCTACTAGTACGAGTACGACTTGCACTTGGCCAGTTTTTTTGGTAGCAAGTCTTACTACCGAAAAGTACTGCTATTTGTTCTAATAATTATTCTGTGCTGCTTCGAAAAAGTAGTTTATTATTGTCGTATCAAAATGAAACTTTGTATGTATATGACGGATGATACTTAATATGTACTACAAATAAATTTGCAATTATACCATAGAATAAAGATATTTAATCTATGATTACCGGCAGACAGCTGCGACCTAGGTTCTGTTTTTTATTTATAACATTTTACGTATTTGTATCAGTTTAAATAGTTTTTATCTTAATTTAGTTTTAAGTTGTATATATATGTACTATCTATGATTATACTAACCACATTGCCTTTCAAAATATGTCAATTTCACGGTTAAATAACTAATATACCTAACCACCAAACCAGAGTCTTGTACTATTAATTATTCTGTGCCAGAGTCTATTTCTAGAACCATGTGCTAACTTTGTATATGAAATGATGTTTTGTTAATCTGTTTTTGTCGCTGGCGTCATTCAGCGACTAAAACAGGAAAAATGTAACTAAACATGCAACTTTGAAACCGGTCTTCGTCGAATAATCCAGACTAATATAATAAAAACGTTTGTAACTCACTCGCTTTGTCTGTTTGTTACCTAATCCACCTAAAAGGACGATCCCATCTTATTGAAATTTATCAAGGAGGATATATATATATAGCATGAGTATGAGCTTGTACTATTCATTATTCTGTGGCATAGGCTACTTTTTGTGAAAATATCATGATATTTACACATAACTTATATAACTCAGATAACACAAATGTTGATCGACAGAGCTTTACAGTGATAAAATTATTGGTGTACGTGAACGAAGTCGCGGGTATCAGTTAGTGTTTTATCAATAATTTATACATAGACAGAACTTCGAGCATTCACCAAGCTCGAAGGGAGAGAATGTATAGGCGAATAATAATAGGACTGTCATTGTACCACCTCATTTAATTTATTACCTGATTTCACATACCGCGCGAACCATTTGAGTTTCACGTGCTTATTTATCTCTATATCTCCGGAGATACTCATCAGACCTCGATATCCACAAAAAATACAGATTTATCACCTTCTTTAACAGAAGTCGGTTAATAAACCAGACTGATGACTGAATCCTGTTACACACGCACGAATTATTGATATTCCTTGCGAGGACCTGATCAAACAATGCTTTGACATAAATTAAGAAAAAAGCTCACCGTGAATAATCCGCACCGCCATAAATAATAGGCAGGGTGTCATGCTGCAACGCTGTTAGAAGCTTTTCCGTCACATAATCCTCGGCAAACGAATTCTCCAGTGACATATAAAAGAAGTAATCCCTTTCCAGCAGAGAGTCACAAGTGTTCTTCTTATCTCTAGGACACTTAAACGGCCCACATGTGCCGTAAACATCCACATTGAGACCGTAAGAAAACAAGGCTTTCTGCAATTTCTTTACCAAATGCTTTCTACCGCTCCTGCTTGAACAATGAGAGACGAACCACGCGGCGGCTTTACTTTTATTCTCCAGCCTTCCCATCAGATCATTACTTACTTCAGGTAAGTCTTCGGACCATTTCACGTCTGCTTTAGGGCCTACGATTTCGCCTTGATTATTCCGGATTAGAATATAAGGAAACGGAACATCGGAGTCCAATCTGTACGTTGAAGTCCAGTTGAAGAAACCGTCGAAACTTTTGCTACATACAGGGTAGTTGTCCGCAGATTCCATGTTGAAGAAAATATACTTTTGATGTGGTGAACGGTGCTTAGGAAGATCTTCGGGTATCATGTTACGCCCGTTAAAGGCGATGGCATCGAACTGCGTAACGTCACCATTGAAGAATCTTCTATCAGAGGTGACGTAGCAATTTATCACCGAACAGTTGTTCTTGATGAAAGCTCGCTGGCCGTTTTCGAAGAAGTAAAATGGGGCATATTCTTCGTCCGTCCAAAGAAGAACGTATTTAAGTTCTTTAGGAAGTCTGCTGGTCTTTCGATAGACCTCTGAGTACCGGGGGTCTTTGGCGACATTTTCCAGAGCTTCTTGCACGAGGCTTTCGTTGTTGATTTGCTGGCCAGGGGAAGAGAACTTCTGTATCCAGAGAAGAGAGATCGCTAAACTGGTACAGGTGATGAGGAAGAAGAAACGTGCGGTTAGCATTTGTCTCAATGGCAGTCTATAGCAGATGCTCTGCTGGAGGCACCGTCGCATCTCTTCCAACTCATGTTCGTGCACCTTCGGGGTAGTTCGGTATCAGAGAGCATTTGGACGATTTTTCGGAAATTAAGGATTGAATATTACCTGAAAGATGATATAAATGGTTAAAAACGTAAACATCTTCGTTTGTACTTAAATGTGTTCAACCGACTTCCAAAAAGGAGGAGGTTCTCAACTCGTCTTTAAGTATGACTTTTTTTTGTATGTATGTTACGCGATTACTCAGCCAATTGTGAACCGATTTAAATTATTATTTTTGTAACGGGTAGGATTCATCTTTGGAGATGAAGCCCACCTAATACCACCTTGGCAGAGATTATATAATAGTTACTACGTAAACCTTGGGGAGATCCCATTTAAATTTTATCGAGATCTGATAAGTATCTTCAGAGATATGATAAAGAATGTCTCAAACTTGCTACTGAAACTGACTCGCGCGGCATGGATGTCGATTGTTTTCATTTTTAGGGTTCCGTACCCAAAGGACCCTACTAGTAAGACTCCGCTGTCCGTCTGTCTGTCTGTCTGTCTGTCCATCTATCGCCAGGATGTATCTCATTAACCGTAACAGTTAGACAGTAGAAATGTTTACAGATGGTGTATTTCTGTTGCCGCTAGAACAACAAATAACTAAAAACAAAATAAAGTTAAACATTAAAGATTTATACAAAAAAACGTATTTTTAGGGTTCCGAACCCAAAGGGTACCAACGGAACCCTATTACTGAGACTCCGCTGTCCGTCCGTCTGCCTGTCTGTCTGTCCGTCTGTCACCAGGCTGTATCTCATGAACCGTGATAGTTAGACGATTGAAATTTTCACAGATGATGTATTTCTGATGCCGCTATAAAAACAAATACTAAAAACAGATCAAAGTTAAGAATTAAAGGGGGTCCCCATACAAAAAACGTGTTTTACTATAGTGCCATCTATGAACGATTGTTTACCAGTGTTTCTCAACCTTTTTCATGACGCGGCGCGACCCCCTTAGTATGAAAAATTCGACCTACTTGCACTGTTTAAAATTAGTATTTTGTTGTATTTCTAGCTTCTACCCGCGGTTTCGTTCGTGAGGCCTACAGGAAACAAATTACATATTTTATTTTAAACCAAAAATTATAAGTACTCTCAGTCAAAACACCTACTTTACTCACTCTTTAATTAATATTTTCTTTAAAAGTATGTTTTCAAACTTTGTTTTTTTC
The DNA here is from genome assembly GCA_954871355.1 of Cabera pusaria. NCBI lineage: Eukaryota > Metazoa > Arthropoda > Insecta > Lepidoptera > Geometridae > Cabera > Cabera pusaria. The sequence goes on along the minus strand of OX940903.1, from coordinate 15,887,268 downwards.
TTTTACTGAGGCTTCGCGACTCCCTTATAAAGGCTTCGCGACCCCCCAGGGGTTCGCATGTGGCGCGACTCACACGTTGAAAAACACTGGTTTTTTGTGTTAACTAGAGATGCGCTGAATATTCGTTTGGTATTCGGTATTCAGCGTATTCGGCATCTTTTCCATTATTTGTATACTGCTAAATTATTCGGTTTTGTTGCCAAATATATTCGGTTCCAGCATTTCTATTTTCTTGGCTCATGTAGCCAAGGTGTAGAACTAAAAGATAAAACTTCTTATATAAGATTTATGTTATATTATAAGTCAAAGAAAACATATTTACTTCTTAACCTAGTGTTAGTAGGTATAGTCAACATTTAGTTTAAGCCTTAAATCAACATTTAATTTAAATCTCGCAACAATATTTATTTTTAAACTTAAAATCAACATTTTTATAAACCTCAATTAAATCCATTTATATCTATTTAAATCCTACCAAGTTCCTCGTCTAACCAGCAGCAGCACGTAGCGCACATGCTAGAACTTGTTTACGCAGCAAAACAATGTAATTGTAAACCGAATAATTCAGCCGAATATCTGTTTCGGTAAAGGTTAAACCGAATAATATTCGGTATTCGGTAATTTGGTGAAACCACTATACGGCGCATCTCTAGTGTTAACGTTCACTAACTTGGCGTTAGAAGTTCGTTAGACATTCGTTAGATGGCGTTGTAGTAAATAAGCATGTTTAGTATTATTGACACGGTATTTATATTATCGATGTACTTTGTACTTTATTTTTCCGGCTAATTTTGTTTAATCAGAACCCTACTTGTGCGGGTCCGACTCTCACTTGGCCAGTTTATTTAGTATAACGCTACCTATGAGACCTTCATAGGTAGCGTTATGTCATCTGGGTGTTAACAACTCCTTCGTGTTTGTTAAGCTTACAACCTTTCTAATTAGTTTCGGCAAAATTACATAGATGGCGCTAGTAAACGAGCCCGTCTTTCAAGATCGCGACCAAACTAAATATTCTTGGTAATATCAATTAATCAAATATATGAGGTTGAAACTCTGTTATGTTTCGTATTGTACGGAACCCTCCCTAAGCGTGCGATAACGGACGCGATTTTGACTCGCACTTGGCTAGTTTTATTAAACTATCTCAATTATAAAATAAACTTATCTTGTCAATATTCCTCCATCCGTAATGGAAATAATTGTAATGTATTCTATAAGTACGTATGTAGAATGTATTGCTTGTTTTGTCTCATACGTTTTAGGCTCCTAGCGGTCACCTGTCACAGCTGTTGTATTCGAGGTTGGATGTTGGTAAGTTACACAGCGATATAACCCATTCTAAATAATAAATGTTGCACCATTTATTATTTAGAAAGAAATTCAAAATAAATATTCTTATTTTTTTCATAACCGCGCGAAGTAAACGCACCGCGAAAGTACCTACTATTTGCTTCATGAGTTATTAAAACTTGCGAGAAAGAGGTATGAGAAAGTACTTTTAGTTTATTGTCAATTAATATTGTTATCAGCGTGTTTTTAGTTTTTTAAACGATCATTTTTTAATATTGTATTGTAACTACCGCCACGGTTTTACACATTATCCAGAAATTTAGTAATGTTTGCGCCAAGTACAAGTAGAAAATATTTCTTTGGAGAGGAAGCTTGAGAAACGTTTGACAACTAAACCCAAGGAAGTCAGCAGGCGCGCAAATTACCCACTACAATCAACAGTTTTACAATCCATAACCACTAGCGGTAGCTAGTGTTTATGTGGATTGGTGGATTGTAAAACTGTTGCTGAAATGAGGTATCCAATTGTTAATCGTTGAAGATCGTTTAAAAAACTAAGAGAACCGACTTAGAATGCCGCATTAGTCATTTTCAGTAGGTACCAAGTTTGAGGTGTTTATCTCCATATCTAGATACTGATTATCTCGATAAAATTAAAATGAGCCTGACCACCTGACCACCCCAAAACTAACAAGAATTTTCCAAATCGGTTCAGGCGTCTTTTAGGAATCGCGGATTCTTCCCACTACCTACAGTGGGAAGATTCCGACAAATTAAGAATCTCCTCCTTTTTTGTGAAGTCGGTTAGAATGATAAGTTATAATCTGGAAATAACACACGATAATGTGGTTGGACGCTGGCATACTCCTTCACAGCGAAACTGACCCGAAGTGACCCAGACCTTATGCTATTACTTATTCTGTGCTCTACGTTACTGTACGTAGAGGGAAAATTAAATAGAGAAGACATTAGCGTATGCGAATAAAATAGCTATAGTGATATAACCTGACTAAAATGATGAGCACGTGATACATATGCCAGCTATAACATAAAATGAACAACGTAATTTGGTCGGGTCATAACAGCGCGTGAAAGCCAATGGGTGCACTAGAACTGGGAGCCAGAGCTGACTCCAAACGATAAAATCGCATATGCAGAGAAGGCTAAAAAAATGTGATTGTATAATTTTTTCCTTCTCTTATTATTTTAAATGTCAGGTCCATTTAATACCCTATCCTTATATCCTATAGTTAATATCCCTCCACGTTACTAAATTGTAACTAATTGAAAAGAACCCTTATTTTGCCATTTGTCTATTTAAAAGTATATATTTTAGTACGATACCGATTTATAAATAATGATAATATAATAATATTATGTTTATTTGAAGTGTTTCACACTTTATATTTTTGTAAATTGTTAAACACAATCCAAAATTTCATCGTACCGACGGGACTTGAACCCGCAACCTCCGGAATAACATGTTCCGGTGCTTTGCCAATTAAGCCACGGTGCGAAGTATCGTCTAATCTAATTTCGTCGTAACGATACTTCGCACCGTGGCTTAATTGGCAAAGCACCGGAACATGTTATTCCGGAGGTTGCGGGTTCAAGTCCCGTCGGTACGATGAAATTTTGGATTGTGTTTAACAATTTACAAAAATATAAAGTGTGAAACACTTCAAAGAAACATAATATTTGATTTACGCAGTGCAACATCTCTCGTCGGATTTGAAAACTGTAATGTATTCTTCGGAATGATTAACTTACGTAATAAGTAGTCATAGATGGCGCCACCAATGCATAATTGGGTTAACAAAATGCAATCCATTTATTTCGTCGTAACGATACTTCGCACCGTGGCTTAATTGGCAAAGCACCGGATTAGTTATTCCGGAGGTTGCGGGTTCAAGTCCCGTCGGTACGATGAAATTTTGGATTGTGTTTAACAATTTACAAAAATATAAAGTGTGAAACACTTCAAAGAAACATAATATTTGATTTACGCAGTGCAACATCTCTCGTCGGATTTGAAAACTGTAATGTATTCTTCCGAATGATTAACTTACGTAATAAGTAGTCATAGATGGCGCCACCAATGCATAATTGGGTTAACAAAATGCAAAAATGCAATAAGATAATAATAATAATAAGATAGATTGTATAGATTTTAATTAGACGTTTAATATTATTGTATGTTCGTAAAGAACAAACTGTTGGTACTACATACCCAATATTAAGACCTTTGTAAACACAGTTATTGAACAATAAAATTTATTCTATTCTATTCTATTCCACTAATTTCGTCGTAACGATACTTCGCACCGTGGCTTAATTGGCAAAGCACCGGAACATGTTATTCCGGAGGTTGCGGGTTCAAGTCCCGTCGGTACGATGAAATTTTGGATTGTGTTTAACAATTTACAAAGAACATATACTGCATACGCATTATATACATAATTAGCGAGGGACAGCGGTTGATCTGACTCCTGTGAAAAAGGACATCAAAAATGTCCGAAACGTCAGAAAGAGACAAAAAACATTTTTTTTATTCCACTTATACCGTAATAACTGGAATAAAATATGCTGCATACATGCTGACTTTCCCATCTATAGAGCTATAGGTAATCTAGTATCCATGAGCTATAGCTCATAGCTAACTAGCTATGACGCTACGCTAGTTATAACACAGGCTATAGCTATAGCTAGGGAAGTCAGCGTGTGTGCATATATAATTAAAACGCCCACTGTATGTCAATGGATGCTTTTATCAAAGTGGAAGTCTGTGTGATATTGATAAGCATACATTTTATAACATTCGTACCTATTCATTTTTATGTATCAACAATAATGTCGCTTTAAGAGGATCTTGACCTTTACTACACATCTACACACTATATACTACACATCAGATAAAAGAACAAACGCTTATACAGTTTCTGTTATCCAGACTAATAAAAACGTTTGTATCCCTATTAGGCTGAGCGCAGACTATAGACAAAACAGTCTTGAGTTGAGACAGACTATTGCAGTACAAAACATATGACGCCGCGCACACCTGAGACAAAACGTCTCGTAGACAGTTCTGTCTATGAGACACGGTGACAAGTCTGACTTACGACTGTCGGCACAGAACAGATAATAATACTACGTATAGAACGGACACGTACGTTGTCACGTACACTTATATATTTGTATACCTACCAATAAATTCGCATATAAGAATTCATTTTAATAAATGAAACAACTTTATTTACGCACGAGTTATCTCGTTATTAATCGTATATCTCGTGCTTAAATAAATGTGAGTTTGTAAAATCTATATAAACAAAAATGAATCATCGAAATGTATGAAAGCGCATAACTTCTATATTATATAAAAAAGATAGGTATCTAGTTACTGTATAACTGAAGAAGACAAATGGTAGGTACATAATACGAGTATTGCTAGAGTGAACATAGTGTCCATTCTATACGTAGTATTATTATCTGTTCTATGTCGCATCGTAGACAAAACAGTTTTGTTTTACGCCGTGTGCGCACAGCGTGTTAGACAAAACTGTCTTATGACAGTCTTGAGACAGAAATGTCTTAATAAGACAAGTCTGTCTCAAGACTATTTTGACTATAGTCTGCGCTTAGCGTTACTCTGTCTGTTTGTTACCTAAACGCGCCTAAATGGACAATCCGATGTTACTGAAATTTAACAAGGAGATACTTTATATAGCATGACTAGAAGAGCCCCGCGGCTTCGCCCGCGTTAAAGGCTTCTTTTATTTTGTAAAAACCTTCTATTATAAAAGACATCAAAGAAGTTAAAGCCAAATCGGTTCAAACGTTTTCAAGTTACTTATTGCGTGACAAATGGAAATAGGGATTCATATTTATAAAACCCGAAAAACCATATTGATTTTCAAACTTTTTTTTTGTCGCAGAATTTTTGCAAGGGGCCAACCCCTTTGACACGTATTTACTTATTTATTTACAGAAGTACTTAAGTAAATCTATAATTAAAAATAATAAGATATATCCGGGCAGAATTTTTAGAAAATCCTTTCTAAGCGAATGCCTACGTCATAACAACTATCTGCATTCTTAATATCAGCGCAATCCGAAACAATACTGATTTCAGACTTTGTTACCTCACTTCACCCTTTTAGAGAACACGTATTTACTTATTTATTTACTGAAGTAGTTGTGCGAAGTTTCGAATAGAAAATACTATCTTTAATAAGATGATGATAATAAGTTTATGCGGAGAAAGAAGATAATTCTTCTTTCTCCGCATAAACTTATAAAACCCTTCAGGGGTGAATTTTGGAAAATCCTTTCTTAACAGATACTAATGTCATAATAACTATATGCATGCCAAATTTCAGCGCAATCCAAAACAATATTGATTTTCACACTTTGTTATTTCACCCGCTCAGGGGTTGAATTTCGAAAAAGCCTGAAATACGTTATTACTTATTGGTACAAGTTTCGAATAGGAAAAACTATCCAATCTTGTTTCTCCATACAAACTATGAACCCCCGTTTCATCCCTTAAAGGGGTGAATTTTAGAAAATCATTTCTCAGAGGGAACTCTCGTCGAAATACTATCTGCTTGCCAAATTTCAACGCATTTTGAAACAATATTAAATTTCAGGCTTTGTTACCCCTAGCTATATTTCACCCTCTTAGGAGTGGAATTTCAAAAAAGCCTGAATCAGGTATTTACTTATTTTTTACTGAAGCACTTGTGTGAAGTTTCGAATAGAATCTAATCTTGTTTCTCACAATGCATTTTAAACTCATGTTTTTGCAACTATATCACAGATTATAAATAATAGTTGTTCTACGTAACATAATATTTCACTCCCATTGAAATACCAACGCTTATTTTAACCAACTGTCAGACAATACTACAAGCAAATTAACTATACTATTTAGGTACATACTTACTTTTTGTTATTATTTACCCGACTACGGCGAAGCAAAAAAGGAGGGTTATGTTTTTGACCGGTGTGTGGGTATGTATGTTTGTATGTATGTTCACTGTTCCCTCATAACTTTTAAACTACTTAGGTGTCGATAGAAGACTCTCGTTTGTCTTCTAGTTATAGGCTATGTGACGTCACATTAAATTGAATATGGCGCCCTCTAGGGGCACGAAGTCAAGAACAAAATAATATGTTCCACCCCACCCCATCGTGTGTGGTGTCGTTGAATAGGGATTTTAAAATGTATGTAGGGTTTGGTACATCATATTTTTAGGGTTCCAAACCCAAAGGGTACCAACGGAACCCTATTACTGAGACTCCGCTGTCCGTCTGTCTGTCTGTCTGTCTGTCTGTCGGTCTGTCTGTCTGTCTGTCCGTCTGTCACCAGGCTGTATCTCATGAACTGTGATAGCTAGACAGTTGAAATTTTCACAGATGATGTATTTCTGTTGCCGCTATAACAACAAATACTAAGAACAGAACGAAGTTAAAAATTAAAGGGCTTAAAACAAAAAACGTGTTTTTTACGATAGCGCCATCTAGCTAGCATCATAAATGGCGCTATCGTGTTTACCCTAATCTCGGAATCTGAATCTGAATCTCGGAAACGGCTCCAACGATTAAATATAATTTATTATTTCGGGGGCGAAAAATAATCTAGCTAGGATTCATTTTCAGAAAATGTTGTTTCATTCGTGTTTTCAATAATCAACTTCATCGATAATCAACTTAAAATATGACTCTTCCCGACATCTATTGGCGAGTAGAAGTAGCTTTAGTGTTTTATTGTGTCGTTCAAGCAGTTAGTGGCTCTCAATTAAAAATAATAGTAATTTTATTCGTCAATAGATGTCGGGAAGAGTCATATTTTTCTGTTTAAGTGGCAAAAAATACCGAGCAAAGCTCGGTCAACCAGGTATTTAATGATATTAATTACTAACACCTTTGTGTTACTTAGTTGGTGTTAGAAGTTCGTCATATAATCTCTAGATGGCGTTCGGAACCCTCCGTGTGCGGAACAAAAGTCTGACTCGCACTTGGCCAGTTTTATTGTTAAGCGTATTATTTGCGAGATACATCCCGTCAAAGTCAAGAAAACGAATTGTTTACCTGACTACGGCGTCGCAAAAAAGCAAAAGGTAGGGTTATGTATTTGTTGATAGGCATGTATGTATGTATGTGAGTATGTATATAATTGTATGCATGTAATACATTTATGTAAAACCCCAAACCACTAAATAAAAAGCAAGTTCAAAAACTAAAGCCCAACTACTGAAAAATCACACTCATAAACAACTTACTTGTAATATAAATATATATAATATAAATACATATTTTATTGTATTTCAAATATATTCATAGTGGTGTTCAGAGGATAACCATGGTCGTATGTAATGTACCGCGACAAAACAATACATACTGTAAAATAGCATACGATACGACCACCGGTATCCACTGAACACCACTATAAATATGTATGAAATACAATAAAATATTTATTACAGGTAAGTCGTTTATTTAATACACGATACATATTGAATAGTTTGTACATAAAAATCTCAGTTGAGAATAATTTTCTTGTTTTATACTTTTCAGAGTGTGGGTTTTAGTTTTTGAACTTATTTTTTATATTACTAATAGTTCTGTGAGAACATTAGACCTCGCGTGCCTTGAAATAACCGTTACTTTGCCCTATCCCATGGCGTAGCAAAGCTATTTCAGGATTTGGGCATTTGCCAAGAAATCAATAAATAGGAATATAAGTTTTAGCGACTACTCGCGTTCCCTTGGTCCTAGGAGTTTGAATCTGGTGTCTACGGGTTATTCTTGTAAAGGCTAAGAGGACTGCGTAGTCAGATTGGTGTAGGTGGTAGGTACGTAGTAGACATTTTTTGAAAAAAAAAAAAAAATAATTGAATTCCGGCTATATATGTATATATACTTCCCCTCTTCTACCCCTCCACTCCCCCTTTTTAGGGTAGCATAGTCCTGACAAGGAACCCTTATAGTTTTATAGTTTCGTCATTCGTCATGTCCGTCTGTCTCTCTGTCTGACTGTCTGTCTGTCCGAGGTTTGCTAAGAGACCGTTAATACTAGTAATTTTGTAGGGATATTTACATAAATTACGCCAACAAAGTTTTAAAAAATATTTTTTTTTATGGTTCCCTCTCAGCTCCCCTACATGATAGGTGGGGATGATTTTTCTTTCGTCGTCTACCCCATCGTGTGTGGTATCGTTGAATGGGTCTTTTAAAATGATTTAAGGGTTGCTACCATTTTTCGATTAAATGCTCCATTTACGAAATATTAAACTTTAAAGTGCACTAAATTATAAATTGCAAAAATTAAAATGCAATAAATTATAAATCAATCAATCAATCAAATTTTTGTTCCAGTAGGGCGTCCTCCCCCTCTCCTCTAAAAGCTAAACTGCTAGCTTGAAAAATCTGGAAAAATTCGTGATAAATAGCGCAATTCATGAACTTTAAAGGAAAATTATAGCGGTTAAGATAACTTTATTAGTTTAGCAGTAATAGTCGTTGAACTTGGGTATTGGTAATTTCGTACCAAATGCAAAATCCTTAGAATAAATCCTTTAAAGTGACAAAGACGAAGTACTTAGTTGCTTGTTTATAACGGGTAAAGACTTGCATTGAATAACGGGCTACTACGGAACCCTACACTGCGCGTGGCCCGATACGCACTTGGCCGGTTATTTAATTTTTTCCTCACATCTTGTGTAGAATGAAATCCTTAGTGTTCTCTCCAATTTGAAATTCGTTGATAAATAACGCTACAGCAAACTTCTCCTCTTCCCCTCCCTTCCCTATTCTTTCCCTATTCGGTCTTTTTTCGGTAAAAAACGGTTGAAAAATGCGACCTGTAGGACAAGAACAGACAAACTGACATCCGAACGAAAGCATTTTGGGCCTATCTCGAAACTGACACGTTTCGCTCGCTCGGTCTACAACAGGTACTTTATAAACTTAAAAATACTTTTCTTTCCAACGTTCTAATTTGATTGTAATTCCAATAAATATATATATATATATATATAAAATATAATAAACAATAAACTGAAATAAAATAAATCGTACCCATTCTGGAAATCCAATCTTAAAAATGCTATTTCATTTGAAAACTAGTTTGACACTTTTTATAACCACATTCACATCGAAAAAAAATCCTCCCACGTCTATAACCATTAATTTTTATTGTTTGTGCGATTTATTTTTTTGATAACTTCGCGAGAATATAAAGTAACTAACTATCCAAGCGGTGCCGAACGCTCCTTATGACATACTAAGAGATACACAACACACACACGCTTGCTTTGCTTTGCTTACACATACTTAAATACCACTTGTACTCAGTACTATTATTTAACCTGTGATGGTACACACAGTTTTACTACTACTAAAGTGCGTTATCAGCGCTACATAAAATTAATATTATAACGTCTCCTTTGCTTAGTCGGAACATGTGCCAGTTGCCTATAAATAAACTAGCTAAGTGCAAGTCGGACTCGCGCGAGTTTTATTATTATTCTTTTATTGCATTTTACATCACGGGTTATATACGCCCGGTCCTTTGGAGGGCATTGATGGAGCCGAAGCCAACATCAAGAGGCCCTTTACAATTTTAACTTAGGTATTATCTATGGATGAGGAGGAGATATGGGAAACTATATTATAAAAAGATGGTACATTATATTATGAGACTATTGAGTGAGCTGATTAATGTCGGATTGCTGGTCTATGGGATGAGGTACGGCACCCGCCAACTATGCCTCATTACAAAATATTTAGGCGGGTGGTGACTTAGGCCAACAACAACTGAATGGGCCCCCAATAAAGGCGAACCGTTATGTCGGCGCCGAGGGGGAACATTGGCGTGGATAGCTAAGGGTGTTGAGAGGTGTGCTGCACTTTCACTAAACGCTACTACCGGCTTTATGCCTTTAACACTTCCACCCTGGAGCTTAGGTCTTAGCTCTTGCGATTCCCACCACCGGCCGGCCGGTCATGTCAAGCCGGGGGTCAGAGGGTCTCATTTAGCCCTCACGGGCTTCGAGCATTTACCAATGGAGATGTAAACGTAATCCGCAAACATTTTTTTCTGCCGATACTTACGGGGGACGAGGTAAACACGCATTGCAAAAAAACAAATCACACACTTTAACGATCCCGCACACTAGCTTGAAACACGCACACAGTATTAAAAATACAGCGTAGTTAAGCACGCTCATATGGCCAATAATATGGCCAGCAGAGGGGTTCGCCTTGCGTTAACATCTCCATTGGTAAATTCTCGAAGCTCACGGGATAGGGGTACGCGGTGTCGCCACTCACCGTCGGCTCGCCACAAAGCCCCTGCGGGAATTATTATTATTATAAGATGCCTTTAAATGTTTACTTTATTCTATTTTTAACCGACTTCACACAAAAGGAGGAGGTTCTCAATTCAACTGTTTTTTTAAAATATTTGTTACCTCAGAACTGCGTCAAATCGTAACCGATTTCAAAAATTAATTTTTCGTCTGAGAGTTTATGTCACCCGATTGGTCCCATTCAAATTTTATCGAGGTATGACAATTATCTCCAGAGATATAGAGATAAACATCTCAAACACATTACATACCTTGACGATATGTGCATTTGTATACCTTAGAGCCTTGACGACATGATACTAGTTACTGGCTTTTTTGACTATCGCGGCTTGTGAAGTCGCTTTTTTTTTTTAGTAATCGATCTTTAATTATTAGTATTTGTTTTTATAGCGGTTGTTGAAGTTTCAAGTATCTACCTAATACGCGGTTAAGGGGTTAAGGAGATACCAGCTCTGTGAAAGGCGGACGGAACCCTAACAAAGGACCGACTATTGATGTCACTACGTATGAAGTAAGGTTTTTTATCCAGCTGGTATCCTGATATCTCCATATTATCTTCAGAGATTACCTATTTTATTATTATTTATTAAGTGGCCACCTAAAACCCTCAAGTGTTAGAAAATCTGTCGCCAAACATCTAATGTATTCCAGCAGCTATCCTTGAGAGCCAGTTCCCCTTCTAGGTCTAGCGTGGTGGTATCCTCGACCACATCAACACTAGTATAAAAAATATCATTACTTACCAAAAGGTGAGATAGTGGCCAAACGCTACAATATATGGTTTAAAAAAAAAACCGGCCAAGTCGAGTTGAACTCGCCCACCGAGTCTTCCGTACCAACTTTGGTATGTACAAATTAAGCTAGACCTCTAAATTGTATGAGCGCTCATATAACTCAGAGGTCTACCTTAATTGGCGTTAACTATGTATGTATGCACCCTTTAATTTTCAACTTTTTTCATTTTTTGGATTTTTTCCTTAATTTGTGCTGTAAGACCTTGCTTCTTGCCAAATTTCATGATTCTAGGTCAACGGGAAGTACCCTATAGGTTTTCGACCCAAAACCTATAGGGTACTTCCGGTTGACCTAGAATTATCAATTTTGGTATAAAGTAAGGTCAAACAGCACAAGTAAAGGAAACATTTCGAAAAATAAAAAAAGTTGAAAATTAAGGTTCCTGAGACAATTCAGTGGTAACACACGGACAGACGGATAGACAGACGGACAGACAGACAGACAGACGGACAAGAAATTTTATAAGGGTTCCTTTTTTTACCTTTTGAGGTACGGAACCCTAAAAACGTCAGGAACTTTATAAAATTTACATTAAATTAATATTGACTGAGAGGTTAAAAAAATGCTAAGTAATAAAGCACCACCCACACGGGATCACGTATAATAGGGTAGTTTAAGCTGTAATGTAAGCCAACGGAGAAAGGAAGGCAACTTTGACCTTCGCGTGGGTGGCAATGATCCCCAATTATTACGGTCACTGAAAACTAGTTTATGAATTGAGATCTATTCAAATCAATTCAAGGGGCCCCTAATATAGCGCCCCTATACAATGGAATATAACATGAGCAGCAAAACAGCAATAATGTCATCATGTTCATCATCATCATCATCATCAGCCGTCAAGTAAGAGAAGAATAGGGTAAAATACCACTAAAAAAAATCAAAAAATGTTTAGTCAATGAGTGCCATTTTTAGGGTTCCGTACCTCAAAAGGTAAAAAAGGAACCCTTATAAGATAACTTTCATGTCCGTCTGTCTGTCTGTCTGTCTGTCTATCCGTGTGTCACCACCGATTTTCTCAGGAACGGGTAAATCTAGCAAGTTGAAATTTATACCAGATACTAAACTCTATAGTCCCTATTAGGTGTATAAAAATCAAGGTCCTGAGTCTACCTATAAAAAGATATGGGCAAATTTAGATTTTCGCGAAAACTTGTTAGTACCAAAATTTCCCTTAATTTTCAACTATTTTTATTTTTCGGAATTTTTCGTTTACTTGTACTCTAAGACCTTGCTTATAACCTAAATTGACAATTTTAGATAAACCGGAAGTACCCTGTAGGTTGGTTACGCGCGTTATTTGACGAAAACGCTGGACGCAGTGGACGCCATATTGCTTTGTAGTCATGACGTCAGTTGGCTGTGTAAACAAATGCCCTGATATGATAGTTGACACTTCAAAGTTTACATAGCCGTATGACGTAATAACATGGCGACTACTTTTTAAATAGTGTTATTGAAACAGATTAAAAAAGTTGAAATTTTAAATTAAATTTTAAACTTTTGTTTGCTATTTTACGAACTAAAACGTTAACGTAACGTTTTCCGACTGCTTTTTGCCTAAGCTATCTCAAAAATATATTTTTAGATTTTTCTCATATATAGTAAAATACCCTATAATTTACTACCAACAAGCAGAGACCGTCATGTCCAACACCCCTACCATAGGCTACGTCAAAAAATCGGACCATTTTCCCAGTACACCGCTCACTATTTACCGCTCGGTTTTTAGGGTACCGTACCCAAAGGGTAAAACGGGACCCTATTACTAATACTCCGCTGTCCGTCTGTCTGTCCGTCTGTCACCAGGCTGTATCTCATAAACCGTGATAGTTAGACAGTTGACATTTTCACAGATGATGTATTTCTGTTGCCGCTATAACAACAACTACTAAAAACAGAATAAAGTTAAAAATAATAGGGGGTCTCCATACAAGAAACCTTTTTTTCGGCATTTTAATGTAACCGTATCCGTGAACGCTTAGGTAAACGATGGCGTTATATTGAAATGCCGATCCCTTACACCTTTGTTAGACGTTAGATGGCGTTATAAGAAATAAAATGTTTATTAATTATTATTTTTTGCAGGCGAAAAATGATAGTGGTATATTTTGCTCGATCTTATAAAATACTGTAGTGTGGTACGGAACCCTACGAGTGCGAGTCCGACTTGGCCTTGGCCAGTTTATTTGAAGTGTTGATCTAGCTGAATACAACTTCTAAAGGCCTTATTCATGTTTTGAGTGAATATTTAAAGAAGAAAGTCCACCCACCGTGGACTATCAAATCAGTATAGAATGAAATACCAAATTTATTGTTTTAAATTATCGATGTTTGTAGAATAATTTATTTTACTTTATTAGTGTATTTGATTCGCTTACATTTATTTTAAATATTATTTTTAAACTACGTATTAAGGGTAATGATGTGTCACGACACGACACGGTTCGAATTTACCTAACTACATCAAAGAATAACGTATTTCTACGATTTCGTTGACGTATACTAACCAAACTAAGCTATAGCTTATCTCAAATTAAGCATGTATATAGAACGCTTCTTGACTGTTTTTCATGTAAGAAGATAATATAGCTAGCGAAACGTTTGCTTAAGATGCGTGCAGACTATGTTATATAACATGTTATGTTGAATTAGTGTTATGTGTATAAATGTTATATTAGTGACTAATAGGGATACATACGTATGTATCCCTAAAGAATGGTTAGGTATATTATATTGTTGTGTAACACTGTCATTCTAATATGTAGAGTATTGTTTTATGTTGAAATGCTGAATAACAAGGTTACATAATGTAGATGTGTTATAAAACTCAAGTTATATAACATTTTAAATAGTCTTTACGCACCTTTAACACAAATAATGAAGATAGTTTAAAAACTAAAATAACCGACTTCAGTAGCAAGTTTGAGACGTTTATCGTCATATCTCTGAAGATGATAATCAGATCGCGATGAAGTTACAATGGGACTACCTCGGAAACGTACGTAGGTAAATTGAAAAAAAAAACATTCAAATCGGTTACAATTGTCGGAGTAATCGCGTTACATACATACAAAAAAAAACACACACACACAAGACGAATTGAGAACCTCCTTCTTTGTGGGAAGTCGTTTGAAAAGATAATATTCCAAATAGTAAGCGATGGCTTCTGACAACTGCCGATATTTAATTATGCACAGAAGTAGGTTCTTGATCTTCTTATACGTCTTAAATGAAATTATTAGTCTGAACACACCCCTATACCGTAAGTAAGTATGTACTTACATTACGATGCAATGCAATAAACATCCTATTGATGTCATACAATAATTTGTCGTTGTCACTGAAATTAGTCATCGTGTTATGCTTTGACATAATAGTCCATTGAAAAGTTACATTTGGGGTTGCATTTGTCATTGGAAGCAATTTCATTTTTTGTATGTCAAGGGGGGATTAGTCTAAGTGAGTGGTGGATGGTTGAATCTAAATAAAACTGGCCAAGTGCGAGTCAGACTTTGTCCCGCACACGGGGGGTTCCGAACGCCATCTATCGAGTTTCTAACGAACTTCTAACACCAACTAAGTAAACGTTAACACAAAGGTAGAATAGTATTATATAGTAGTAATAGTAATAGTAGTAATTAATATTATTAAATATCTGGTTGACCGAGCTTTACTCGGTATTTTTTGCCACTTAAACAGACAAATATGACTCTTCCCGACATCTATTCACGAATAAAAATACTATTTTTTTTTAATTGAGAGCAACTAACTGCTTTACTGATATAGTTCTTCTACTCGCCAATAGATGTCGGGAAGAGTCATATTTTAAGTTGATTATCAATAAAGTTGATTATTGAAAACACGAATAAAACAACATTTTCTGAAAATGACTCTTAGCTAGATCGATTTATCGCCCCCGAAATCCCCTATAGGTATACTAAATTTTATTTAATCGTTGGAGCCGCTTCCGAGATTCAGATTAAGGTAAAGATGAAAGCGCCATCTTAGCAACTAGATAGGTGGCGCTGCGCTATCTTAAAAAATTTTTTTTAAACTTTTCTTTAATTTTTAACTTTGTTCTGTTCTTAGTATTTGTTGTTATAGCGGCAACAGAAATACATCATCTGTGAAAATTTCAACCGTCTAACTATCACGATTCATGAGATACAGCCTGGTGACAGACGGACAGACAGACAGACAGACAGACAGACAGACAGATAGACAGACAGACAGACAGACAGACAGACAGACGGACAGTAGAGTCTCAGTAATAGGGTTCCGTTGGTACCCTTTGGGTTCGGAACCCTAAAAAAGAAAGTATGAACTACCTTAATAAATTTAATTTTTCCACTCTTTTCTTTTTACATATATTTTTAATATTTCCCATCTCTTTTTAAAAATTTCTTAAATTATTATTTTAAACGCCTCTATAAAAATGCTCTGATATAATTTTTCTTGAAAAATGGCCAGAAAAATGTTGTGATAATCAAACGAAAATTTTGTCGATCATCGTTACTAACTTTTTTATTTTTGATGCTACGTCTAAAAGTTAAGAACCAAGTCCTCTGAGAAATGCTCTGTAAGCCTCAAAAAATGTAACATTTCAATGGAATGACATATCTACACTTGATAAATTAAATAATTATAGTACCTGGGCGCCAGAATCTTGCTCGTTTTTAGGGTTCCGTTGGTACAACGGAACCCTAAATCTAGTCTATTACTGAGACTCCGCTGTCCGTCTGTCTGTCTGTCTGTCTGTCTGTCTGTCTGTCTGTCTGTCTGTCTGTCACCAGGCTGTATCTCATGAACCGTGATAGTTAGACGATTGAAATTTTCACAGATGATGTATTTTTGTTGCCGCTATAACAACAAATACTAAAAACAGATCAAAGTTAAGAATTAAAGGGGGTCCCCATACAAAAAACGTGTTTTTACTATAGTATAATATATAATATATCTATGAACGATTGTTTACCAGTGTTTCTCAACCTATTTCATGACGCGACGCGACCCCCTTAGTATGAAAAAATTCGACCTATTTGCACTGTTTATAATTTGTATTTTGTTATATTTCTAGCTTCTACCCGCGGTTTCGTTCGTGTGGACTACAGGAAACAAATTACATATTTTCTTTTAAACCAAAAATTATAAGCACTCTCAGTCAAAACACCTACTTTACTCACTCTTTAATTAATATTTTCTTTAAAAGTATATTTTCAAACTTTGTTTTTTTCTTTTACTGAGACTTCGGGACTCCATTATAGAGGCTTCGCGACCCCCCAGGGGTTCGCGAGTGGCGCGACCCACACGTTGAAAAACACTGGTTTTTTGTGTTAACTAGAGATGCGCTGAATATTCTTTTGGTATTCGGTATTCAGCTTATTCGGCATCTTTTCCATTATTTGTATTCTGCCAAATTATTCGGTTTTGTTGCCAAATATATTCGGTTCAAGCATTTCTATTTTCTTGGCTCATGTAGCCAAGGTGTAGAACTAAAAGACAAAACTTCTTATATAAGATTTATGTTACATTATAAGTCAAAGAAAACATATTTACTTCTTAACCTATAGTTAGTAGGTATAGTCAAAATTTATTTAAAGCCTTAAATCAACATTTAATTTAAATCTCGCAACAATATTTATTTTTATACTTAAAATCAACATTTTTATAAACATCAATTAAGTCCATTTAAATCCATCCAAGTTCCTCATCTAACCAGCAGCGGCACGTAGCGCACATGCTAGAACTTGTTTACGCGGCAAAACAATGTAATGGTAAACCGAATAATTCAGCAGAATATCTGTTTCGGTAAAGGTTAAACCGAATAATATTCGGCATTCGGTAATTCGGTGAAACCACTATACGGCGCATCTCTAGTGTTAACGTTCACTTAGTTGGCGTTAGAAGTTCGTAAGACATTCGTTAGATGGCGTTGTAGTAAATAAGCATGTTTAGTATTGACACGGTATTTATATTATCGATGTACTTTGTACTTTATTTTTCGGGCAAATTTTGTTTTAATCGGAACCCTACTTGTGCGGGTCCGACTCGCACTTGGCCAGTTTATTTAGGGTTCCGTACAACTACATTTTACTTTATTTTAAACAACTTACTATGTTTTTACACAATTAACTTTTTCGAATTAGTTAGAAGATGGCCCATGACAGACGGACGGACGGAAGGTGAAGTCTCCGTAATATGGTACCGTTGGTACCCTTTGGGTACGGCAACCTAAAACAATATTCATGCATATCCGTATTTTTTAAATTTCGTATAGGCTAGTTAGTAGGTATTGTGTTTTACATTTACGAGCGGTTTTTGACAGATGTATCATAAATTTGTAATTTTTTGTACGTCATGTACGTAGGTAAATGCTTGCCAAACTGGTAGGATACACAGTTATACACAGTCGTTGCAACACCTGCTTACTAAGCCGGTGGGGGTTACCTCACTGAGTTTTCCTTCACCAAAAGGCAATTCTGTGACCTACTAAGTTAATTTAAAATTTTCGAAACATTCAATATGCAGCAACTCGGTGACGGAGTTAAGTGGCTGTGGCGGGTGGCTCGTTCGCGGGGCAGGGGCACAGAGGAGCTGAAGAACAAAATATGGCACATTCTGGGGTTATGTGAAGTACGAAGCTCTCTTCGGACTCTGGCCGGATTCCAGGGTTAGGAATACCGTAACCCTAGAATCCAGCTATCTTATGTACTTCAGAGAGGAAGTCTAACCATCACAAGGTGGCGTCGGGTTCTTGGTAGACTAGGTCCTCTCTGACAATGTCCTAGAAATCTCCAGTGTATCGACAAGGGTAGAGTGTATCTTGTGATCAAACGTACCGAGAGGTATAACTTCAAAGTAATTCAAGTAAACGCACCGACTTCGGGACATGCGGATGATGAAGTGGAGGAAATGTATGAGGACATTTCCAAGACCTTGTACACAACCCAAAAGGCCCACTTCAACGTTGTCGTGGGGGACTAACGCTAAAGTATGAGTACAAATAAGCGACAAATCGGCAAATGCTTGTCAACGTCCTGGAGAAAGAGGAGCTCTTTTTGATGAATGCTTTCTTTTATAAAAACCCCCGGCGGAAGTGGACGTGGCAAGCCCCGACGCTATAACCAAATATGAGATTGTTTTTATTATGACGGACAAGCAGCGTATATTTAGAGATGTCTAAAGTGATCACTAAGTTCAACACTGGAAGTGATCACTGACTGATCCGAGTCACTATAGATATCGACTTGAGCGAGTCCGTCTAATGAAATCTACGCATTTATTTTGGAGCATTAAGGCCGGAGGCTTAATGCTCCAATCAGTGGTTGGGTTTGAAATATTCTAGTTGAAACTGAAGAACCAATTCGCTGCCTTGAAAACCACAATTGACGTTGATATTGACCAGGATCTCGACCAAGTGGTGGAAGTCCTCAGGGAGGAGGAGACGAAATTCTGCGAGACGCGAGGTGCCGGTAAGAAGTCTAAGCTCTCAGAAGAACAATAATAGAACGACGAGAAATCCCCGCAGTCACTTCGCAGACCAACGGGCTTTGGACAAAAATCTCTGAGCTGGTAAGACATGACCTCCGGAGCTCCAACACACGCTTTATTAAAGAAGGAATCGAGCGACACCTAGTGTCAAAAGTTTTTGTTTATCAGCTCAAATCGAGGATCAAAGCCATTCTGACGAAGTTGACCACGTCTAATGAGGGTATTGTCGCATCTAAGCCGGATACTCTTAGGGAGGTTCAAGAATTCTACGGCCAACTATAAACCTCGCAAGCGTTCCGTCCCCAACTGGGACGAGGATCCGAAAATCCCACAGCCACTCTTACCCGCCTTTATACCGAGGATTTGCCAGGGGTCAGCCTGGACAAAATTGTGATGCCTCTCAAACAACTTAAAAATGGAAAAGCCCCCGGAGATGAAGGAATTGCAATGGAGCTCTTGTAAACTGGTGGAACTCCAACGCTTGTACAGCTTTAGCGTATATTTGTATATTCCGTATATTCCGTCCTCCGTCGGAGAGAACTACAAAGGCGTGGAGCAAGACTGTGGTCATTATGTTCTTTAAAAAAGGAGACAAGACCCTCCTAAAGAACTATTGACCCATTTCACTCTTGAATCACGTCTATAAGATTCTATGAGACTCAACGAGTTTCAACCCCCTAAACAGGCTGATTTGAGTTTTGAGGAGGATACGGCACCATAGACCACATACATACAGTGTGGCAGGTTATACAGAAGACCGAAAAGCATAACGAGCCTTGCGTTTGTGGATTATGAGAAAGCTTTGAATGACCATGCAATGTTGCTAATTCTTCTGCACCCATCGGTCTCCGGATAAACTTGGATAAGACCAATATCATGTTCAACGAACATATTATTCCGGAACCGATTGCCCTAAATGGAGTTCCTCTCGAAGTTATTCACGAATACCTTGAGCAAATCTTGCAATTGGGTAGAAACTTCGAAAAGAAGCTTGCAAAATGATACAGCTGGGATGGGCAGCATTTGGAAAACGGAAAATTAAGAATTGAAAAATGTATTTATCGATTACCTACCTACTTCGCCACTGGAGATTGAGACAACTGGGAACGGTCAGAATGACATTACAAAAGCGATAATCACAGTTGTACCACTGTTATAATATTCTGTGTCACTGCAGACATTGTGAATGACCCTATGGTACACCGTACGTAGTACTGCTTGAACTAACGATGATTCATGATTCCATTCATCAATGAAAAGAAGTGTGTAATGATAACGCGTCTACTATTTGTCTGTTTATATGATTTAACTGACTAGTACTACAAATTACAGTCAATCAATTGGCAATGGTCTAGGGACCATCCGTATAGTACCTACCTACGTCACACGATGAGGGGGGAGGGGGGTCGAAGAAGTGTGAAATTATGTGACAAGGGGTGGGAGGATTCCTAAGTTGCGTAACGTCTCATTTCAAATGTAATACACGTCTAAGTAAGTGTTAAAATGCCAAATTTAAACTATTTATGAAAAACTTAAAAAATATTTCCAAATCTATTTAAAAAAATATAAGGTTTAAATTGTTTTGTTGGAGAGTTCACATTCACTCTACTAGTTTCAAAGTAAGTACCTACCTACCTATGTGATTGCAACGTCACACTATGGTGGCACATGAGTAAAGATGTGATGGGGGTCTCATACCTACTTAAATGTATATGTGTCAACTGTGACAAGGACGAGGGGGTGGGTCAAAAAAATCACGAAATTAGTTTGACGTAGCGTAGGTAGGTACCTACTTTATTACCTACTTTATTGATGACTCCTACAGCATTACATTATTATTATCATCGATATGAATATTATTATAGGTAGCGACCTACCCCGGCTTTACACGGTTAGAGCATAGGTACCTACCACTACCTACCTATTATACCTGCAATTTAGCATTAATGTCATTATCTGTTCTGTGATAAGGTATCTATTACCTTACCTACCTAGGTACTGATAATGAAATAGACGGTTTGGCAACGTTATCATAACGCAGATAACGTTGCGTTATGTTTTCTAAAAACGCGTAACGACACATGTCTGTATTACTGCTGCCCCATATAAAACAATTCAAACATTCTAAACATTGATAAAATCAACACAGCGTTTCTCCAAGCGAATATCACTCTTAAGCCAATGGTACACACCTGTTGTTGCCTCTTCTCGCGTAGCTATAACCTGACCGAACCAAGAATCCGATTCGCTTACAGTTTCACTTTCGTTGCCGCGGCCATCTTTATTTAACCGCGTTATATAACACATGCGCAATAAAGGGCCATCTGTCGTATTATCTCAGAAATAGATGCAACGCGTGGATTTTCCGTTTTTTCATTAGAATAGTGCGGTATTCTGTGAGGTATGTAGTTAATTTCTTTCGATCAAATTGAGATGCAGTGTCGCAAATTGCGATCGATTGTTTTGATGCGGTGCGGGGTGAAGACGCGCGAGTCGTTTGGCGTGCGCTCCAGTACTAACAAGGTCAATGGATGGAACATGGAACATGAACGTTACTGAGGGTGACTCACCTCCCGATTCACCCAAATTTTCTACGTGCATGAAGAATAAAATAGGATCTGTCTTGACGCACCCGCCTCAATGTAATAGAAATATGTTCTCATTGATATTTAATAGGTACTTACTAGGACGTACGTACCTACCTATTAGATATCGCAAATTGAACTGTGAATAATATACCTAAACGCCTTACGAATAGTCTTAAGTACCTACTTACTTAGCCTGCTATTATTATTTACACATCAGGGCTCGAAATTGGTATAAATAATTATTATATTTCTCTGATAATCTGTTCTATCAAAAGTCCCAAATTGGTAGCAGCAGGTAGTTTAATATACCATCTTACTCACCTAAGTATTTAAAAGTATGTGTTCATTCAAGTTAAAAACTAGGCAAAAGCCAGGATATCATTTACTTCTTCAACAAATCACTTAGTAAAAAAAGTGTGGTGTGGTTTTATGAAACCACGATGCAAGTTAAACTTTTTATTTAATTATGTGTAGCTATGGTAGGTTCCTAGCACCGTGGCAGCAGTTGACATGACACATAAGCTTTTAGGCATACAAATATGGCTGCAGAAGCTTCCACCCACGAAAGCACTGGTAAACTGTACTGAACTGGCAACTGTAAAGCACTGGCTGTAATAAATGGAACATGCAATAGATGACCAGATATAAATAATGGGACAAGGACTGACATTTTACCACAGCCCTCACAGAAGAAAGAGATACTACTATAGTCCTACGGATGCCGCCATCGACGTAGGCACAGAATAATGAATAGTACAAGTAGTGACGTAGGTTGTCAATGGATGCTGTCCTCTCGATGATGATAATACGTCACAAGCTAGCTGGCAGCGTTTTGTAACGTGCCATAAGAGGCGCCTATATCCAGCAGAAGAAATTGGCTGATAGGGAAATTGGCTGATGATTTAAACTTTCAAATAAAAATATCAATTTTATTTTTATAAAAAATAAGCCCTTGCTATGGCTACTTCTCAGAAAATCCTCGATAAGCCTACGACAAATTGTATAAAAAAACAACTGTTACCTATTTCAATTTGCCCACTTATAATATTTGGATCTTTATCGTAGGTTTACATTTCATACATTTACGATCAATACATTTTAATTTCGCAATAGGGTGGGGAAAGTCGTAAAAGTGTTACTTATATGAAAACAATTTAATGTTTTATTATGTAAACTGTAGTACCTACTATAGAAGAGTCAATTTAATAGATCACATTTGACCCTACTATAGATCTTACCCACGATTTCGCTAGTAGGGTGGATTTGCCCTCCCTAATTATGATTCATTAAGATAGTTTAAAAACAGCGACAGACTTCCATGCCCCGCGAGTCAATTTCAGTAGTAGTTTGAGACGTTTATCGTCATATCTCTGGAGATACTTATCAGATCTCGATGAAATTATAATGGGACTACCACAGAAACGTACCCTACCGATTAAAAAAAGAATCATTCAAATCTGTGCACAATGGACGGAGTAATCGCATAACATACAAACAAAAAAAACATACAGACGAATTGAGGACCTCCTTCTTTTTGGAAGTCGGTTGAAAAAACAAAAAGGGTATTTTTAAACACATGTATCTGGTACATCGATACAATATAGCCAAGACGAGCGAAGCGAAGCGCAAGGGCACTCACTACAACACAACACACAACCTACTTTTTCTCGAAGCGCTTCGTCGTTTCTTTGAATCCTCATAACTTGGGATTTGGATTGTAACAGATAAACTAAATTCTCGGGATATGATGTCTATAGTGAACTTATTAAACATATACAAGTATATTTAGCTTAGTTGGAGGGGTTAACAAGAATACTAGTAATGTGCGACCCACATTGCGACTAATCTTTTTTCTAAAAAAAAAAAATATATTTTCCAATGAATAGCTCTTCTATGTTAGATTTTATTGATACCTACAAAAACCCGATTTCGTCACTCACTCACTGATGATCATCAAAACTCTTAGGGTACTTCCTCAAGTTCTAGAAAGTTTAAATTTTGTATGTTAACTAGTATTAGTAAACAAACTACAAAAAAAATAGTAAAACATTAAACCGTTATCCTTACACTACGTAGTACTATTAAGTATTCTGTGTCTGTGCCTCAACTGCCTGTAATTTCGTCGAGATCTGATGAGGGTCTCCAGAGATATGACGATAAACGTCTCAAACTTGCAACCGAAACTGACGCGCGGCATGGAAGTCGGTTGTTTTAGTTTTAACTATCTCAATTAAACTATTACATAAACTATCTTAATTAAAGTATAACTGTAGTACTTTTATCCTACCTCGACATTAAACATTAATGTAGTACTTATTATCAGTAATGTACTCATTACATTGTTCTACGAGTATTCTTCTACCAATTAAAGGCTTACAAGTTTTCTTAACATTCAACCCTATAGTAAAGGCCGCGAGTTGACCGAGTTATTCAGACTCTCGCTGTGCGGACTTACGGTGCATTTTACTGTGCGCAACACGCGGTTCATAGTTACTATTAGTTGATACTGTGGCGCAAATTCAAGGTCGCACCCGAGGCGTGAAGCGCATTTTGAACGTTGCTAGCGTTGTAACTAGGTTTAATCTCGCCTTTTTGCTCTCAGGGAGTGCACTTTCTGTACTTGTACTATTCATTATTCTGTGGTTGCGTCTCGGTGCGAGCTGATCCCAATTGAAATGAGTTTGGAAAATAATAATTAAATAAACTGGCCAAGTGCAAGTCGGACTCGCACACGTAGGGTTCTGCATGATCAAAATTTGCCAAAAAAAATTAAGTAGGTAAGTACATAGTTTTAACATCGATATATATAAAAACCGTGTCAATATTAAACATGCTTATTTACTACATCGCCATCTAACGAATATTTAACGAACTTCTAACACCAACTAAGTGAACGTTAACACAAGATGTTATACCGAGTTCACACCAGGCGATTCTAGTCGTTCAACTGGCAAATCGCAAGCGATTTGAAAGGTGTGAACAGGCTTTCAACAAAATTGAAGCGACTAAAATCGTTTCAACAGAAGTTATACGCCTTTCAACTTTAGTTGCTTTCAAATGTTTATTGAAAGTGATTTGACAGGTGTGAACCCGTGCATTCAAATTGCTTTCAATTTTCATTATCTATACCGGAGCGGAGCGTGAACTTGCTACTTATTGCGCATTATTCGCAAACATTGTTTTGATAAAACCCCTAGATTGTGAAAATGTCAGCAAAACCTATCCATTTTTAATTGTATTGAAATAGTTCTCAGTGTCTCTTGTAATAAGTTTGTATTTCAAAATGGTTAGAAAGTGTTGTGTGCATAAAAATTCGTGACTAAACCACAGTTTTATGATAGTAAAACTGTGACTAAACGCTATTTTTAACCGACTTCAAAAAAAGGAGGAGGTTTCTCAATTCGACCGTATATATATATATTATTTTTTATTATTATTATTTTTTTTTTTTTTATGTTTGTTTGCGGATAACTTCGTCGTTTATGAACCGATTTCGATTATTCTTTTTTTGTTCGAAAGGAGATATCCCAAGTGTGGTACCATGGTAATTTTATCGAGATATGATAAGTATCTCCAGAGATATTGAGATAAACATCTCAAAATTGGTACTGAAAATGAATATTTTTTTTATGTTTGTTCGCGGATAACTTCGTCGTTTATGAACCGATTTCGATTATTCTTTTTTTGTTCGAAAGGAGATATTCCAAGGATGGTACCATTGTAATTTCATTGAGATCTGATAAGTATCTCAAACTTAGTACTGAAAATGAATAGCGCGGCATTTTAAGTCGGTTCTTTTAGTTTGTAAAACGATCTTATAGTGCAGTTTCTCGTGCAAGCAATGTGATAAGACTCAAGACTCAATATGTGGTTAAAGTTCATTACATGTGACCAGAGAAAACTTATCATTGACAATGTGAAAAATAGTAAAAAGGCTTAATGTATTAAAATAAATACTTCAAACCATTCTAATGAATATATGAAATACAGATAAATTATAAATATACCCAACACAAGAATGGCTTTATGGATGGCATAATAGCTTTGTGTTACTTTACTTTGCCAATTTAATCTCAATTTTAGTTTTTTTTTACACATTACAAAAAAATAATGTATTTTTTCTTCTCATCATGGCTCCACGTGATTAGTGTATTTATCCAGTGCCAAGTTTTATGAATTCTGACAATGACGTGTTTTGAAATGTGACTTTGACAAAAACTTAACAATATTTATTACTTGACACTGGCTAAATACACTAATCGTGTGGAGCCATAATAAAACAAAAATAAAAAGTACTCTGTGGTAGTATCGCTACTTGATCTGTGCAATGTGGAGTTTAAATATTCTCTTTAATCGAGTTGATCAACAGTGTGAACACGTGCATTCAAAATCGCTTTCAATGTTTTGTTGATCTACTAGAGTTGTTCAACTAGAATCGCCAGGTGTGAACTCGGTATTTGAGAAGGTAATAAGAAGGTAAACCAGTTTTTTTCAACGTGTGGGTCGCGTGGGGGTCGCGTAGTCTCTATAACAGGATTGCGGTGTTTCGCGAAGCCTCAGTAAAAGAAAAAAAACAAAGTTTGAAAATATACTTTAAAGAAAATATTAATTTAAGAGCATTTGTAGGTGTTGTGATTGAAAGTGTTTATAATATTTATTTTAAAAGAAAACTATGTAATTTGTTTCCTGTAGGCATGAACGAAGCTGCGGGCAGAAACTAGTAATATTACAAAATACAGATTATAAACAGTGCAAGTAGGTAGTCAAGAGCTGAGCGAGCCGAAGGAGCTTTAAAAAAATAAAACTTTATTAATTCAAGACGTTTATTCTCTACAAGAGCTCGTCTAAGACTAAGTTAAATATAAATTAAATCTAGAGCTTCGATATCAGACCACCGTGGGACGGATGCTCTTATCTGTTGTTTGTCCATTCAGCGTCTGGTGTCTGATTACGTTACTCAGAATATAGAACGCTGACGCGTGTTATCTGTAGAGTCGGCAGACGTAACTCCTCCCTCCTTAAGTTCGAAGTTATCTTTTTTGGGAGAACTTCGAGAACATGTTTTTAACAATAATTTTGGATGATATTTATAGACCAGGTAACAAAGCATTATACAAATTAAAATATAGAGTCCGAGAGTCCAAACGCTTATACTACGCACTTCAATAATTGCCTTTACACTTTCACTATTTTCAGTATCACTTTTCTTTAAAGCTAACGACAATAGTTTCAGGTCCATCAGGTCCAAGCCTTCCAGGTTTACAGGTGGAGCGGGTTTCCTTTCGTCAGGTAAGAAGAGTGTAGGTAAGTTCAGGATCGGTAGCTCTGGATAATATGTTATATTTTCAATGTACATTTGCCGCTTTTTCAATATGATGTCTTGAATTTTCACCTCGCAGGGATCATCTAAGGTCATTATATAGGTGCCTTTGATCTTATGATGAAGCAGTTCACCATCGCATGTCTTTGTAAGCAGCTCTTCATCTCTACTGTACAGGGTCCATCTATTTGTTTGCAGGAACTGGATTCTGATCTTCTCAATGGTTATGGGAATTTGGATGCATGACGTTACGTTTTCAGCATACGTCATCAGGTCGGTGATGCATGGGTCTTGAATATATTGAAGCATTCCGTCATCAGTGCAGAGGAATCTGAACTCGTCGACTTCTTGGCATGGATGAGTGAACAGTCTGGTCTTCAACCCTTTCGCCAAGAGGTAAGGATACTTGGGTATTATGACGACGGTGGAGTTAAAGGATAATACAGGTAAAGGAATCAATTTATAATAGATATATGTATCTTTTTCAATCAGCGGTATTTCCAAAAGGTAAGTAATTTGATTTTCCTTCAAATAGGCTTTAAGTGTTATAACTTGCTCTATCTTAACTAAGTTTTCTAAGCTAGGCGTAAAAACTAATTTTTCTTTATTATTAATATTTTCAAGTAGCTGTAACAACTTATTTGATTCTATTATAGACTGATGTAAAACTCCTAACCTACTGAACGATAAACTAGTTTCTATTTCATCCAAATAGGTGTAAATAACTTGAAAATTATGGATTAATAGATTATATGTATTAATGAACTGTATTCCTAAATATTCTGACTCCATTAGATTTTGCGCTATCATTTCAATTTTATTATTTATTTGAGCAAGATTATTATTTAATATAATAGTGGAATTTGTCAAAAGTTGCACCATTTCGGTAATCACCGTTAGTTTTCTGTTATTTTGATTTTGTTGCGTTTTCATTTCATTAATTAATTTATCGTATTGAATGGCATCGTCATTATCTAGATTTCCGGTTATCATTTTTATAAGTGAACCTAGTGGGTTAATTAGACCTCGTTTGATTCGAATGTTCGGAAAGATTTGGGTAAATTTGTTTAGAGTTATATTTTTAATGTATGCTACTTGACTTCTAACATCTACAAAGTTATCCGTAAAGTTCTTATTAAAATAAATCTTAATTAACTTATCTAACTCAGAAAGTAGTTGAACGTTAAACCTTAAATCTTCTTCAAGGGGTTTAATGTCTAATACTTTTGCGATAGTCCACTTGTCACTACTAATTACTGCAACGCCAGTTTTCGTAAACAGGATTCCAGGGTTTCTATCTAGTGCCTGAAGTTGAAGGGCCTGCAGTTGCGTCACCATGGCTACTACCAGGAGGATGCGGAGGTGCCTGTGAAGGGCGTTTAACATTCTTTAATGGAACTTTAGTGTTTCGATTTTTAACTTGAATCGGAACTACGTTTCTACTAATCTCATCAGCAACAATAGCCTTTTGGAAACGTGGTTTGTCTTTGCTACTCCTTTTATTAACTTCTTTAGTGAATACTACATCACCGGGTTTTATTTCGACTACTGTTTCTCCTCCTCTTTTCTCTATTATTTTCTCCTTTTGTTTAATGGCTTGTTCTGATAAATGATCATATAGAAACTTAGTTCTTTTAGCATGTTCTTTGATCAGTTGCTGCATGTACTGTTTCTCGAAATTTAAATTAAATACATTTCTAGAATCAGTGTGTCCTAATAAAACTTCGAATGGGGTAAAACCAGTGGTTGAGTGTATAGAGTGGTTATACGCCATGATAGAGTATGTCATTACGGTAGCGGCATCGGTGTACTTATGCTTGTACTTAGCCAACCTGTAGATTTCAATGATAGTAGAATGAAATCTTTCTATGACGCCCATAGAATTCGGGTTGTTAGGGGTTCCTATGTGGAGATCTACCTTGTAAAGAGCTAAAAGTTCTTTCAAGAGAGCATTATTAAATTCAGAACCAGCATCTGAACTGATTTTGTGGGGTACGCCATACAAGGAGAAATATTTAATGAGGGCTCTTACAACCTCCGGTGTTGATCTATTAGGTATTTCGAGAGCTTGACCGATTTTAGAAAAGGCATCAACTACAGTCAAATAATAGCGTCCTTCAATTGTAAATAGGTCAATGAAAATTTCCTCTAAAGGTTTTGACTGGGTGTGTGTTAGTTGTAACTTAGGCTTAATCGGTTTCCGGTCGTATTTCATGCGTTTGCATGTTTCGCATGAGTTTATAAAACTTGAAATGGTTTGTTCCATATTATGCCAAAAGTAGGTGCGCTTAATGTGCAGTAAGGTCTCTTTAATACCACGGTGGCATGTTTTACCAGTATGGTATTTGGCAACAATTTCTTTCTGTTCTAATTCATCCTCTACAAATACTACTCTTTTGGTACACTCGAAAAATTGTACAGATTCTCTTTTAAACAAATATATTACCATTTGTGCGAATTGTTGTCTATGCTGTTCTTCCTCAAAGTAAATGAAGTATTTGGTATTGTTTCTTATATACTCCTTTAGAAATTGTTTGACAAGGTCAGTTCGGTTCAAAGGTAAGTGTACTTCAAGAATTTTCTGTTTTTCGCGGGATATACTTTTAACTGCTAATTTATCAATAGACCAAGAATGAACCAAAATTTGGTTGGGCTTGGTGTCTATAGCTTCCTGCAGGATTGGGATACCTTTAGATTCGGTATCTTGTCCTGAATGAGCGGTTTCAGTACTAGAAGAATTTTCAGAAGCTGTCAAAGTTGAACTCGAAGGGCATTGTATCGAGTAGGGG